>CM045761.1:50836202-51236202 GCA_025200525.1 Camellia lanceoleosa | reverse complement strand
GCACCATTTCACCAGCGTTTCTCAGTTGTTTTGCATCCTCATTTGCCTCTCAAATTTGTATGTTAGTATGCCATTTTTCATGTTTTTCCATGCCTTGTTAGAGTGGCATTCGCAACAGGGTTCGTCCTCGGTTTGGCGTACGCGCACGCATCTCGAAGTTGTCTCCATTTTCATCTAATGGCCTCTTTATGTGAGCGTACGAGGTCCACTCATGTTGGTGTAAGTCCATTATATTGTGTATGCCATTCCATTTCATAGCATTGTGTATGCTGTTTCGTATTTTAGTGCATTGTGTATGCCATGTTATCTGCATTGTATGCCATTTCATAGCATTGTGCATTTTAAAGTTGTATCTTAAATAAGATTTCATGCATGTCATGCATATTGCATTGTGTTCAGATAGGAGTTAGTCTTCAAAATGCAAACGAGGTATGCTTTCATACCTCGAAAAGATCTTTAACGATTCAATTCCCCACACCGACCATTAATTTCTGGATTACCCATGATAGAGTTGGGTTTTGTTAAGTTTTTCATGTGCATTCATTCCATATCGAAGTTGTACCGACCGGCCATCATGCATCGAAAGATGCGTGATTACGGCACGAGACTGGTGGCATGCATACATTTAGAAAATACATTGCCATGCCCCTTTCCTCGCTTCTCAGCAAAGAAATCAAGAATCGTAGGCCTCCGGAGGTTTACGCGGCTTCTGAACAATTAAAAATGAGGCTAATTGGGGTATCTCGCGATTTGCCAAGAAGGCAACTCTGATGCATCATTCATCATCCGGAAAGGGAATCATAAGGCCCTGGTTTGTATGCCGCTTTATTATTTTTTAGTTAATGAAATACCACTCAGAATTTGTACATATTTGGACTGCATTATTCTTTTTATTCAGAATGTGATATTTATTCGACCGCTACGAGGGCATAATTGTAATAAGTGTGCTGAGTGTGATGTGGCGTCTTCCAACCCCACGCCTTTTCTTTCCCTTTTATTTACCGCTTATGATGGTTAGATTAGGCATATTTCAATTAGTATATTAGCAGATAGCATGTTTGCATTCATTCGACCGTTTTGCATGCACCGTGTTTACGCGATCATACTAACCGTGATTTGTATTTTAATTCCGTTAATACATGCTAGTCGAAAGTATCCATGCTATGTTTAGAATAGCCGAGCCCGCTATGTTTGCATCTTTGCATGTGTTTGCATTAGGCAATTCATGCATGGATTCTCACGAGCTTTTGTTTTGGCTGAAGGTACTTTCGGTGAGTTTATGCTTTAGCATCCTTGCATCGTGTGGCGTATACGCTATGATAACATGCTTACCATGAGGCTAATGCTTATGTGATATACCGCTTGGATGCCTCTGTGGATGGAGGTTGGGTTATTTGGATTGGAACAATTCATCAAATGTTTGTTTTAAGCCCACTAGGCACGCTGGCAAAATCATGTTTTCTAAGCCCACACGAGGGTGGAAAAATCACGATTTAAGCCTACTTATAGAAAGTAGCAAACCATTTTCACAAACAAACATGAAGTGTTTTGTTCCAATTCGACGACTCGATCTATACTTATATCTTTGTCATCACATAGTAACCTAGGCTAATAACCGAATAAGAACGCATTTAATGTTTTCAAAATCAAATATCATGGTTATGGTAAGTAGGTCTTTGTGAGCGAGACTTTGACCGCAAGTGCTCACGGTGACCTTCCCCAACCGCGGCCCAAGTTCTGGTGAGGCAACTTTGGTGATAGCGGACACGTGGCCTTAGGCAACGCAGTCGAGTTTCCTAAATTTTCAAAATAAAATATTTAGGTGGCGACTCATGTATCCGCAAAGCGATCCCGTGTTTGGCACTTCTTTCAAAATATTGTTTCTCAAAGCGATTTGCGGTTGGACTCTTTGGTTCAAGATTAAGAACCGTGACACAAATCGAGTCCGAGCTGTAGCGAGGTCCCCTGCGGGCTTGTTATACTTACCTCAATGCCCCTTCTAGTAACCAAGTATCCTAGGAACTTACGGACCCGACTCAAATCGTATTTTGAAGCATTGGAAGGCCGATATTATTAGGATATCAAAACACATCTTTAAGTTGGCTAGATGATTCTCGAGTTTCTTTGGTCTTCACGACCATGTCATCAATGTACACTTCTACTATTTTGCTAATCGGATGTCTAAACATCTTGGTCACTAACCTCTGGTAGTTGCTCTGCATTTTCAACCGAAAGACATCACTCTGTAGTAGTACATCCCTTAGGATGATAAATGCGATCTTTTTCCTCATCGAGGGATACATTGCTATCTAGTGGTATCCCTTGTAAGCATCTAGGAAGCTCATCCTCCTATGCCCCGAAATAGCATCCACCGGCTTGATCAATTTTTAGGTAGAGGAAGTTGTCTTTAAGACAAGCCTTATTCATGTTGGTGAAGTCCACTTGAGCACCTCCACTTCCCATTCTTCTTTTTCACAACTCTGTGTTGGGCCGTACCACGTTGGGTAGTTTACCTCCCAAATAGCCTTGGCATTCACCGCCTTGTCCACTTCCTCCTCTCGCTTCCACATGAATCAACACTCGGCCTCTTTACTTGAATGACGGGTTTAGCCAACTTTGTCTCCATTAAACCTATAGTAAGTGACCCTGGGGTCAATGTGGGGCATCTCGTATGGCGTTAGAATAAACTTCTTCTATGTTTGCTCATAATAAAACCTCCAACTTCTCTCCTCCTCCTCATGCGCCTTTGAGCCGAGAAAAAAGAAAGTTTATATCATCTTCTTTTACTGAATCTTTTTAAGGCTTCATCGCTCTTGTAATTTGGCTCGTTCTTAGGCGTCATCTAGTACCTTACCTCCATGTCCTTATTTTCAATTTCTACTATTTGCATCTCTCGTACATTGTAGGTGGATTCATTCTTTGCTATAGAGTAATTTTTTCCTGCATTTGATTGTAGACACCCCATTTTTGACTCACGTCCTCAAGACTTGGGCGTCACATTTGGGCACACTTTCGGTGATTATCTATGTTTGTGTTCGTTTTGGAGTTCGGGTTCTCGCTTTGGCGCCTTGCCTCAGACCTCGAACTCGCTTCGCTTTGAAGTCTCGGTTTTGCACCAAACACTTGTGTTTTGCCTTGGAAGAAGCGAGGAATGCCTTGTGAGGCATCCCCACACACCACCTGCCGGTGGCTAGAGGCCACCCAATGGGTCGGGCCATTACTATAGGCACTTTATTGTGCCGAATGAAGCATCTTTGTGCCACGACGGCACTAAGATTTTGCTAAAATGGCACTCTTTTCTTGGCGGGACACTTTGTCGTGATTGCTTTATGAGATATTTTTCGAGGGCAATTTGTATAGTTTTGGTTCCCCCCCATACACGTGTATGGAGGGATCACCCTCTTAGTTAGCTTAGCTTGTAAGCTTTGCAAGCTTTGCTTGCCTATAAGAGGACCACTCCTCTTCTTGGCTTAGGGTTACAAAATTTTAGACATTTTAGGAAGGCCAAGCTCACGGTTTTAGGGTTAGGATAGATACGCATCGTATCTCTCTTCTTCTCTCTTGTTTTGTACACTAGGTGTTTGTGTCATACTTTTGCTCACCAACACCTAGTGTTTAACCTTCCTCTTGGGCCGAGGTGCTAAGGGCTTGTTCTTGAAGTTCTTGACTGGTTTGGAGCTCAAGGAACCAACAACTCCAACCTTTGTGAAGGTGGTCTTCAAGGGTAACAAACTTACTTTATTTACCCCATTCTTGCATTCCATTTTTGCCTAGTTTAAAACAGTTTTTGTGCTTAGTCTATAACACATAAAGTTACATTTTTTAAGCCTCTTTATTGTTTATTAAGAGTGTTTTGTGGTTTGAGCAAGTTTGACCACCCTTAGGCCTTGAAAAGGCCCTTCTTTGTCACCATTTTGTGAGAGATCAAGAGACTTTGGTATTAGGATCTCTTCACCATTGAAATCTTGAGGGATTTCATTGGTGAAGATGATGCCTTAGAGTCTCAGAAGGAGAGGACCACCCCTCTCCTTGATGTCCTTGAAAGGACAAGATTTGGCTTCTTGAGGGAGCTTGTGCTTAAGTGTGTGTTGAGCATGCTTGGTTTGTTTTTCATGCTTATATTGCCATGATATAATATGTTTCTAAGTTGGTTTAGGTCCCCTATGCATGCTTAGCATAGTTGCCTTATAATGCCTTTTGATCCTCTAACATGCCTAGGTCGTATGCCTTAGCTTCTAGCATGTTTTAGGCTTGCATTTGTGAAGTTTTTGTGCTCGTATTTCCATGTTTTAGAGTCTGTCTCATGTTGTTTGAGCCGACCATAGCATGTTTAATATAGCCTCTTTGCATTGGGCTTGTTGGCCTTTAGAGCATGAGTGTGTAGCATGCTTGCTTGCTTCATTTTTGACGTTTGGAACCATTTTGCATGCTATTTCAGTCCTTCATACATATTTGTTTGATTGCTTAGCATGCCTCTTTAATGCTTTAAGAGTATGTGTTAAATGCTCTATGTTTTGGCTTTAATGCATGCCTTTGGATTCATGTCATCTAGATGCCATCTAGGTGGTCATTTAAGCTTAGTTTATGTGTTAAAACTACTGTTTTAAGTGTTTAAATATTGCCATGTGTGGTCGTACTAAGTGTGGTTCAAAGCCTCATTGATTTGCTTTGAACCTTAGACCATTTGCATGCTTTGTTTGGCTTGTTTTGTTGCATGATTTGGCATCATGTTTTGCATGGTTTTCGAGCTTTACAATGTGTGTTTATTGTCCTTGTTTGGTATCTCCAAGTGTGCTTGGGGGTTGCCATGTTTATGCCTTGGGTTTGGACCATACTTGCATGTGTGTGTGTGTTTAGTCTCCATTTCTAGGCACTTTGGCCTTGATTTTAGGACTATTTGAGTTGCCTAATTCATGTATAAGACCATCCTTCCATTGGTTTGCACGCTTACCTTGCATGCTTGCTTGAACCCTTTGCATGAACATATTGCATAGTCCATGTTGCATGCCTAGTTGACATGTTTAGGGTTGCTTTTGTATTGTGCATGTTTGGCCTCTTGCAGTGACGTATGATGGAGGTTGAGCACCCTTGTTTCCTTGTTTGCATTGCATGCATATGAAATCAAAGTCGCATTCTTGGTTCTTGGGGCCATCATGCATGGAAATGCGATTGGTGGTCAGGGAATCGAGGCACATGCCCTTTGAGTCAATAACATGATAAGGGGTGTGTATAGTGCATAAATACCTTGAATCACATTGCCATGCATGTTGTTGTCCTCTCTTTCTTTGTGGGTTCAGGGTTCTGCGGTGTTAAGTCTTAGGAAATTGGCACTATTTAGTCTTGACCGGCGGTCAATTACCGGCCGATAACTTCATCTAGTCTTGGTGGCCTTCTTCTTCACCCGGTGGTGTTCTACCCGGTGGTGATCTCCAGTGCCCAAGGAAGTATTCCTAAGACTTTGGCAGTTTTCAGAGGAGGAGGCGGAGAAGCAGAGGCAAATCATGCATGGCGTCACGATTCGAGCGATCCCGAGCGTCTTTGCATTGGGCCCTCATCCCAGGTGATTTCTTGTTTAATTAGATTAATTATTTTATTTAATTAATTTAGTTGATTTGTAATATTTTAATTAGCTTGCGTAGTTAATTAATTTGTATATTTTTTCGGTCCTTGACGAGGGCAAAGTTGTAATAAGTGTGGGTGAGTGTGTATGTCTTCCAACCCCATTTCTTTCTCCCTTTTATTTACACCTTTTAATGGTTAGTATTAGAGGCACGTTTATTTTAGCATACCTTATGCAATGCATCGTGCAACCATGCATTTAACGAACATGCACCGGCTCGGTACATCATACAAATTGCATCGTATTTTCAAATCTAACTTGAATCGTGCATCAAATAAAGTGCATTTCACACGCCATCTTTAGGGTTAGCGAGCCTACTCTAGATTGCATTTATGCGTATTTGCATTAGCCATAACATGACCTAGGGACATGCATGTCGCTAACTAGTTTCTTGTTTTGTACGAGTCTGATGTAAGTATTTTACGCTTTAGCATACCACATGCGTGTGAATGTTGCCATAATAGTATGCTTACCATGCGGCTAAATGCTTATGTGAGATAAACTGTTTGAATGCCTGTGGGTGAAGGTTGGATTGCTTGAGTTGGAACAACTCATTGAAATCCGTATTTTAGCCTACTTGCGAGTAGCAAAATCTAACACGTTTTTCGAGACGAAACGGATATGCAATGTTTATTTCCAAATTAGGCAATCTAATCTATACTTGTTTGCTGTGCACATAACATAGTAATTCTAGGCTAATAATTGGAAAAAAGAACATGTAATGTTTTCAAAATCGGGTATCACGGTTAGTAGAGGCGGTCTTTGGATCGAGCGAAAGGTGCTCATAGCTGACCTTCCCCGATCGTACCCAAGCTCCCGAGCTAAGACCACTTTGGTGATGACGGACATGTGGCCTTTGGCACCGAGTCAGGGTTTCCTAAATTTCCCGTTTTAAATATTTAGGTGGCGACTCTGTAATCTGGCAAAGCAGTCCATGTTTGGCACTACTTTTCAAAAATCTGTTTTCTCAAACGATTTGCCGGATTTGGACTCTTTGGTTCAGATTTAGAACCGACACAAAATCGAGTCCAAACTGTTAGATGGAAGCCCACGGGCGCGTCTACACTGATCCTCTTTAACCTCCTCAATTCCATGCTCTGTTGGGAACTACAACAATTGGTGTAATGTTGAGGAAACGACCCTCATTGTGTGCAACCACGGTCTTCCCAAGATAACATTATAAGGGGAGGGGATGTCAATTACTGTAAACTCTATGCTTACTTTCTTCGTGCCTGACTGCACTTCCAAATTTGTGGCTCCTAGAGGCCACGTGCCGTTGAATCCAACCATTGGGTACATTAGATTGTTCCGGATCATCGGGTGAAGGCCAAGCTCCTTGTAACATCTAACATACATGATGTCACAAGCGCCTTGATTAACGGTATGTGCCTTACAGCGGTCCCCGATCTTGACGTTATCACAAAGGCATTATTGTGTGGATGTTGCACCATATCCGTGCGCTTTAGTAAATAAGACCATTGGTCCACGGTGTTCATTAGTCCTAGGCTTCTTGGACTTGATACACATCTTTGCAGTGCCTTACTCTCTGAGTCTCCCTATGCACCTCATTCCCATTAAGCTTTGAGTGAATAACATTAATCAACAGAGGTCCATCTACTTCTTTGTGGTGGCGATGGCGAGGTGGTAGTCTTTGCGGCTGAGGCGATCTTGCTGCTCTTCTCTTATTACAGCCTCATCTACTAGGTCTCATAAATAACCTGTCGACCGGATCCTCCAAGTGCATCTTCAAAGCCTTGCACCACTGAGTCAAGTGCCCATCCTCATTATGGTAGGCACAATGCTTCCCAGGCTCATTCCATAAACTCGCCAGAACCTTCTCCGTGATTGTATATCTGGTGTTTTGATTCTTTCTAGAACTTTGTAAACTGGGATTCGGAAGTGGTGATTGCCTGCGCAACCCCCAACCCTGTCTCCTATCTGTTAAAACCAGTGTTACCTTGGCTTCACTTTAGCGAGCCATTTCTCTTCTCTTGTTTTGGCGCCTTTATTCTCGATGTATCCTCTTCTACTCTGGCGTATTTTTCAATCCGAGCCATAAGCTCCTCCATACTTTTTGGTAGAGTTTTCACTAGTGACTTCTGAAGAGGGCATTCATCCTTTAGGCTGTTCTTAAAAGACACGACTGCCAGCTCCTGGTTACATCCTGGTATTCAGTTGAACACCTCATAATACCTTTTGGCATATGCCCTAATTCTTTCACTCTCGTCAATTTTTAGAGCCATCAAGAGTCTACCCAATGGCTGCAATTTGTTCGTAACAAACACGCCACAAACATCTCGGCTAGGCCTTCCCAACTCTTTACAGTTCCTTTCGATAACTTGTGGAACCAATCCGATACGATTTCCCCAAAGGATGAGGGGAACACCTTGTGCAGCAACTGCTCGTTCCCGGTATACAAAGTGATTGAGTCTAGATATAAGCAGACACAAAAGTTCGGATTGGACTTCTAGTCGCCATCTGAAACCTCGGCATATGAAACCTTTTAGGGCCTCAAACCTATCAACTCTATTGAGAACGGCGTTCTCGGCTTGGCGAGGATATGACCTCGACATTTTGTCACTTCCTCTAGAGGTAGTGCCACAAATCCTCCTTCGTTCATCCTGGAGTTCAGCTATTAATAGATTTCAACCTTTTTGGCGAGCTACTTCCCGCGTCTTGGTGTATCCTCTTAGATTTTTCTTCATTCACTGTATCAAAGCAAAATCTCTTCCCCTGGATGTGCCGATGTTCTTTGACATAAGTTCCTTGGTATGAGGCGTTCTCTAAGACTCACCTCTCATTGACTCTGCTACTTTGACATCTGTGAAGACCTATGTGAGCGCTCATTCTCTTTGTTATCTTTGAGGAACTCTGGGATTACTTTTGCCCTCCTTTAAGGCGTCGATCTTGGCCGCTGGTATCAGTGTGTCCTATAATTGGGTACAGTGGTTGCATTACGTTGTTCTACATCATGAAGTTGACAATTGATTATAGGTCTGCCAACTTGTTTGCCATCTTCTTCATCTCGCCGTCCCTCCTCAAGCATCTATCCTTCCATACTTAAAGGTCACTTTCATTGTAATATGCATTTCAGCTTGCTTTCTTGAGCGTCTCCTCTTTAAGCGTCCTTCTCACGAGTCGATCCCGTGCTCTTTCATTATGGTTTTCTTCCTCGATGTTAGGATCAGTATGTTTACCACTCCTGTCTAAAACATCGTCCTCGATCTTTTCTCCCAGCCTGTTGTTGGCCATCTATTCTCCTTAAGTTTCCACAGACGGCGCCAAATTGTAGGTGTTGATTTCTAACCACACAACCAAACGAGAAACTTAGCTGGAGAGCACTGGTAAAATAGATTAAGCCCAACAACCTGTAACAAGAAAATAAGAATCCGGCGGTGGTTCGTTCACCCAGGGGCACTCCGACGATCAATTCAGTAATTGATATCTCTCAAAGATAGCAAATTGTACTTAAACTCACAAGAAAAAACTTACCTCAGACCCACGAGGATGCCTTACTTTTATAACCAGCCATGACCTGATCCCCTTAGAAGCCTTACTTCAATGGACTCAGGCTCCATGCTTATCCTGGACCCTTATCTAGATAGAGATAAACTCTTCTTGAGCCTTATCTCTATCTAGACTGAGATCCTCCCCTGTTCTAGGACTCTTGTCCCTTATTTGCTTATCTTGGATTTCGGTATCTCCGTAGATAACCTCGGCCTATCCAAGATCACCTCAGCGCATAACCAAGCCACGTGGCACCTCAACTGAGACTTCAACGTCACCTTAGCTACGTGATGCTATTCACAAAATACTTTCCCACATACCCAATACCTACTTTCTATCTATTTTAATATCAAAGCCCATATTATAACAATTTCAATGTCAAAGCCACAAGTTACATGAGCATTTAAATTACATAAGTAAATAGAATGAGGTTTCAAAATTTTGGGAGTTGTGCCTCTACCTACTCCCACCTTGCCTATAGTGTCAATGTCTCAATAGAGGACCAAATTTTAAGACAATTATGGTAACAAGATGAAATAAAACAGTACCCATTTATTTTGAAATAGTCTGTTAACTTTTTAAACATGTATCAGAAACAAAGCTCAGTTGCTTCTCCCTCAAGGCAATTAACACAAACAAAACAACAAAATTAATAAACTAGGTAGAAACAATAATCAACCGTTCTAAGTCAACACTGTCATTCTTGGTCAAATAGTAAACTAATGAACATTAAAAAACAAAAAATCTTCAATAGAATTTGAAATAGATAAGAAGGAAAGAATTAAACCTAGATTTGAGATAAGAGAGGTGTATATTGATCCAATCTTTTGGTTTTCGAGGGAAAAAAAAATGGAAAACATAAACAAAAAAAGAAATCTGAATTTTGAATTCATTGAAAGGAAAGTGAAGAAAAGAAAGAACGTGAAAAACAGTGAGAATGAGAGGAGAGTGGGGTGTACCTCACGAACTTTAATTTGGAGCAGACAAATCTAGTGTATAATTCTGATCAGAGAAGATCGAGGGGTCGATTGAACAAAAATGGAGAGAAAAATTAGGGCAAAGATGAATTATCCATCTTCCGATTTCGTTCCGATGCATTAATGTGTTTAAATGCTTTGATCTTTCTCATCATAATCACTTCGTTCGAGATCGTTGTTACGGCGAGTCCGACGGTGATCCTTTGTAGACAAAGGTTACGAAGCTTGATTGAGGAAGTGTAGGGTGCGGATTCAAACATATGGCTTGTGGAGAGGTTGAAGAAGATTGAAGGTAAGGTTAGGGTTTTGGAACCGGCGAGAGTGGAGAAGATGAAGCAACGACCGGTGAAGATCGGTGAAGTGAATAGGAAGAGAAAGAGGGCGAGGAGGAGGTGGTGGCGGCAGATGGTGGTGGCAGGTGTTGCCACTAGAGGCGACGACGTAGGAGATAGAAGAGATAAAGAGAGAAGAGAGTAAGAGAGGGTGAGAGGGAGTGTTAGGTTAGGGTTTAGACTCTGTATAATATATATAAGGTTAGGGTGGTCATTTTGTTTGCACTTATTCTTTTGGACAAAATATTTGAGCCCTTGGATTTTTAGCCAAACAAAATTAAAAATTGAATTTTTAAAATGAATGCTCTTAAAATTATAATTTTTTTATTATTTATAAATATGTAATTTTTTTCCCAAAATCCTCTGGTGCAATTATACCTTACAAGAAGACACTAAATTATAAAATAATATATAAATTATTTTTTACGTTGTCTTTAATTAGGAAAATTTATGGTGAGAAGTTTGGTTGGAAATTGTTAGCTTTTTAAAATTAAAAACAAAATTTGAATTGAAATTTTTTTTAACAAAAGTTTTCACGACATGCTAATGCATCTTTGTGTAAAGTTATAATATTTGGTGACATGAAATGTATGTAGTCTTAAATGTAAATATTTTATGACATATTTTTTGTATCAGTGAAAATATATATTTTTCTGACACACTTTTGCATGTTATAAAAAAATCGGATTGAATTTTTTTTTTTGTAGAAATTTACATGACATGTTCATGCATGATGTATAAAGTTATCATATCTTGGTGGGTGTTTCAAAGAGTGGCCATCTCAATCGTGTAGAAGAGGAGCGAATATGGGATTAATTATTTTACATAAAAATTAAATTGAAAAATTATATACAATCACACCTGGAACTGTGATGAAAATAAATATCTATAATCACACTTATTTAAAATGTGTGATTAAAAAATATTATCTCACTCATTAAATTAAGTGTGATTAAAAATCATTTTAATTTTTTAATGACACTTCTAATAAAAGTGAGATATTTTTAATTCTTCTTATGTAATCTTTAATCACATGTTAATTAGAAGGTATGATTAAAATATATATATATATATATATAATCATACTTAATTGAAAAGTGACATAAAAAAAAATATTAGCACACTTAATCAAATCAAGTGTGATTAAAATATCAATCTAATTTTTTTTTTATCACACTTCCAATAAAAGTGAGATATTTTCATTTGTCAAAGTGTGATCTATTTATGATTTTGTAGTAGTGCAAATACTACCTTAGATTATATTTTGTAACTATTTTCTCTATGTATTATTCTCATGGTTAATGCTAAGGATACCAAATTTTTTACCAAATAAATGATCAAATATCTCATATAAGTATGGAGTCCACACTTTTATTAACCCTACATATAAGACATTTGATCATTCATTTAATAAAAAAATTGAGTCTATAACATTTTTCCTATTCTCATTAAGTACAATTTCAATCTCATGGAATAACTCCGCGGCTACAAAGCAACTAGCACTTCGGGCAATAGTCACATATTTTTCGGGTAGTTTTATTATTGATATAAAAATATTACATAAAATTTCATTTTCATCTTTTTTTATGTTTAAAAACAAAAAAGATTTTTTATTAATAAATCTCATTTGGAGGTGTTCTAATCCAATAACTCCACCAAGAAAAATTATAACTTTGATTAGCCCTATGTATTTATATTTTTATTCCATAAGGTCCTTTTTCTTGATTTATATTGTTTGTTGGACAATTATACCCTTATGTCTGTTGTTGATATATATTACATAGAAAAAAGGATATACACAATTTCCTTTTTGTTGCTACCTCTATTTTGATAGTTACTATTAGGAGTGTAAAAATAGCCCGCAGCTCGTGGGCAGCCCAAAGTTCGCCCGTTGCCCGATGTGGGCCCGACTTGTTTAGGCTCGGGCCCTAGCCCAACTCAAGTCCCTAGCCTAGGGCCTGGCCATTATTTTTAAGCCTGGCCCCTAGCTCAACCCATCGACCCACTTAAGCACTACTCAAGGCCCAAATGAGGCTTGACCACTTGAGGCCTAGTGTCTTTTTTAGTGGAAAACAATAAAATTTTGGTAGAAAATTTTTTGAAAAAACAAAAAAAATGATCAGGCCCGCCCAAGCCCCAGGCCAAGCCCAAGCCCACTGAGCCAGCCTAAGGCCCCGCCCATTGACCCATCCAATGCCCGAATACCCCTGGGCCTGGGCCTAATTTTTGGCTTGTGGGTCGGTCCGGCCAAGCCCGAATTTTAGCGGGAGCCTGCGAGGCTCGACATGGGCAAGACCGAGCCCGAGTGCGCTGGGCCAGATTTACACCCCTAGTTACTGTCAAGACCCGCTCCCCGTATCCAAGGGTTAAGCATCGTGATGCCCAGTAACTGAAATTACCTGTGGCCAATTCTTAAACAAATTAATAAACGTGAGCGGAAGTAATATTTAAGTGAGGGTACCAAAATAATCATCAGAGCTTCTATTTTTATTACAAAATTTATTGACCAAAAAGGCCGAAATTTACATATAAACATAACATAAAAGTGCTGCATGTGTCTATTCTGCAGCCCTGCATATAAGACTTTCCAAAAGCTATTTCTGAATTGCATTGTTTTCTGAAAATTGGTAAACAGCTATAAGCACATGGCAGAGTAAGAAATATTATACCAAGAGTATAAAGGACATAAAATAACCATGGATACTTATGTAACCAAAATATTTAAGATAACTTAGTCTAAACAAATAATCTTTTAAGTAGCAAACCTGAGATTATGTAAATAAATAACCATAACCACAGTACTGAACAAAACAGAACAGAAGTCACAGGAGTGACAGTCAGAACAAAGGTACGAATTCAAGAGGTGGCTTGAACGGATTATAGAGGTGACTCCCACAATAGTGTAGCACTTATCTCCGCACAGCATTTTGCTCCTCACAGAACAGAGGTCAATAGATCCATGACAATAGAGGGCCACAAAGTAACTAAATATAGACCAATGATTATTTAAGTCCCCCAAGGCGTGGGATGCCCGTGGTGGTACTTACAAAACATAATTATTTATAAGGTCATAGTCAAATATTCTTTAAAATATAAACAAATATATCTATGGGTTTCATGTTAACAAATAGAGTTCAGAAATTAATTCATGTAACTGAAATATTTATAAAACATAACTTGTATTAATATAACTAATAAAATACAACTTGTATAAAATAAATTATGGTAAGTCAAAACATACGTAAAATATATTATGGTAACTCAAGGTATAATATAATTCACCTTAAAAGTAGTACCTTACTCTTTATTTCCACTATCAAAGACCCTCTCAGCTTCCATTATTTTTTCCTTCCTTTTCTTCCTTTCTTTCCCTTTTCTTTTCTTTCTTTTCCTTCATTTTCCTTCTTTCACAGGTTTGATCAACTCTTCCTATTTATAGGGAGGAAAACCCAATATCTGGCCAACACGTGGCCAGCCAAATCAACCCGCAGATCTGCTTCATAACTTCACCTGATTTGCTTATTATTAACGTAGATTTATATTTATCTTATATTTAAGATAATTACACTTAGGCCCAGTTTTCTAATATAACTATATAAATAAATTAATCCCTAATTAAATTACACTCTATCGTATACCAACAAAAAATTAATTATTTATTTTACTACCACATCCATTATTATTATTATTATTATTATTATTATTATTATTATTATTATTATTATTATTATTTATGTAATTATATATTATTACATATAACCATAATACTAGTATAAAATTTAAGGGACAACTTAAATTTTCGGGTTGTTACAGTTACCATTATTCACGTTTTGCTTTTTGATCAGTTTCATTCACATTTGTGATATTGTTTCATTGTGCTAGGGTTTGAAACTCTCCATTTGGTAGGGTTTAGAAAGTCTAGTTTATGGTGGTGAAATAACATTATGTTCTTTCATTGTTGTGGTGAAACTTTATCTTCCTCCATTGTCACTTTGTGTTCAAAGTTACGTGTTTGTCCATTGTTGTTACGTATTCGAAACTCTATGTTTCTCCATTGTTGTAAGTCGAAACTCTATTTATGTCCAATCAATCTTGTTACAAACATATTCTTTAAAGGTGGGTTTGGTTTGATTTGGATTAGTAGAATGATGAAATTGTATAGATTGTTAATGATAGTGATAATGGTAAAGATGATGATGAAGATGAGGATGTGGGTGATATTTTTTTGTTTTTAGAATGATTGATTATATATATATATATATTTATAATTCTATTGCTGCCATTGTTTCTATTTTTTTTTTTTTTTGTCAATCAGTATGAATGTTCACATTTCACATTGTTTGAAAGTCTGAGAAATAAATGTTGAAATATAGATATAAACATCTATATAATAAGGGAAGAAGGTTTTTGAATTTATCCTAGTGACAATTGTTCTAGTAGGACATTTGAACGGTTAAGATTCATTCCTACTTAAAGATAAACGATAGAGATGATACCCTTCTTTTTCACCCTACCTCAACTTCCCGCCCATCCTGATCTGTCTCACCTCACTTTAAAACCCACCCACCCACTCTCTACAGAAGAGAGATCTACACCAATCGAACTCTCTCTCTAAAGTCTCTCTCTATCTCTCTCTCTCTCTCTCTCTCACACACACACAGCCTTACTTCACACACTTCTCCTCTGCTGCCTAATCGACTTCACTCATCATCACCTCAACGATGTGAAGCCACATAGAGAGTTCAAGATGACAAGGAAGTCTTGCTCACCACCTCTCCACCGCACCGACGCTTGCACTGTCGTTTTCAGGTTTTTGTCTCTTTGTATAAAGTCTTGAATTTTTTTTTTGAAAATTTTCAAATGATGTTTTATTGTGTGCAGAGGGTTTGAAGAGAACAATGATTATTTGTTTCCATACATTTTATACATTACCAAGATACGAATCACAATCTGCGAGGTTGTTTCTCATTTTGATTATTTGTTTTTTAGGTTTTAATTTTTATTGATTGATTAATAACAAATTTTGTATATAGATGTATAAGCTAATTTTTTTTTTATTAATAGTTAGTATAGAGTATGTGTGTTCAAATTGTGAGATGGGTTTTATATTTGGTTAAACATTACGGTTAGAGTTGAATTTTTACTTTAAAAATGTAGATTGATGATCTCAAGCATTGCCCATTTGTTGAGGTAAAAAAGTGAAGAAGAAGAAGAAAGAGGGGGACTCAAATGTATATATATCAGTACATATTTGGGGCAAAATCTCTAGGGGTTCCTTCCTTCATCTCTCTGCTCCTCCTTTATTCTATTTATTATATATATACATATATGTATTTATTTGTATTGTTTAGAAAACAGAGGATGGTAAGGATGGTGGTAGTGAGAGAGAGAGAAAGAGGAGGTGGCGGGTGGTTTTGGTTCGATTCCTTTACAACCCTTGGTTCATTTTACAACTCTTAAGGGTAACATTTCAATTTACTCCTTCAATTTCAAGTTACTTTGGTTTCCAAGGTTTGATTTCATCTTATAATTATGCTTTGTTAACACGCCAAACATTATTTCATCATTCATTTCCATTCACAAGCTTTTGGTTCCATGGCTATGTATTTATTTATTTTTTAATTACCAAATAATTATTAAAATTTACAAAAAAAAATAAAATAATAATAATAATAATATTATGAGTACTTTCGATAGTTTAAGTTATAATTTTATTAAAAGTCTTTTAAAGAACTCCATTTCAAAACTTATTTTTAGATGCAACAATTGATTTTTGAAATTGTGCTTCAAAATCGTGTGTTTTGAAAACCCAATTTCAAAATAAGTTAATTGAAATTGTGTTTTGAAATACTTATTTGTGTTGAATATCTAAATTGGTTGTCGTCATCAAAAATATCTAAACAGGTATGGTTCAATCACGACAATGTCCGGGTCTCATTTGTTTCAAATTGGGATAGTTCATGTGTGCGATGACGATAATTAGATACTAATTTGGAAATCATGATGTTTTCGCAGTGACAATTGTCATTTTCATTATTTTGACCTCGATTACTATCTCTTAGCATCTAATTTTGGGTCTCTTGACCTCTCTTGTGTTTGATTCTTCTTTTTTGGGTTTTGGGATGAAATCGATTCTAATTGCTATGAAATCGATTCTAATTGCTATGTTATGCAAAAATAATTTCTACTATTTTTATTTACATGGATCACGAGGTCCAAGGTGTCCTAACTGCTGCCCGAATAATCGGCCTCACATCCATATATACGATTCGTTGGTTATGGCAGATTCGGCTGTCTAGATGGCAAAAGCTGGTTGCCAATATATCACAATTCTAGGTGTTGATTTTATGTACAGGCAATCCTTGATCAGGCTGGCTTCTCAGAGGTAGTCTTTTCCTCTTCTTTTCATGTCTTCTTATTTCATCACTTTGTCAGGTATAGATCCAATTCTAAAACAGAGGGCAGTTTTCAAGTTAACGAGTAAAAAGTGCTTCTTGGTCGACAAATATTTTAATTGAAGCATAGATTTCATATTTCAAGAATTAATAAATTAACACAATTAAAACATGAAAACCAAAATCCCATAAAATGCATGCATTGAAAACTATTAATGTGAGGTAATTAGTTTTCTATTTGTAACACCCTCAAAAATATACATACAAACCCAACATTCATGACATCCATAGATATAAAAGAATAAAGCATATTTCCATTTATCAGAGTATTCATTGCAAAAGTATTACATGTTGACAACAAAAGTAAATGCCCTACGGGCTTACAACTTTCCCAGCCAACACTTGGTTACAAAAAAAAAAAAAAAAAGTACTAACTCAAAACACATTAAGCCCTCGGCTTGAATTTACATGTAATACCCAAAAATAACAAAACAACCAAAAGAGTCTTCAACTCCCAAACCTTCCAAGCTATGTCCTTGGAGGTGGCATGTCACCTGAACCTGAAAATGATGTCCCATATAGGGTGAGCCAATGCCCAGTAGAGATATACTAAACCAAGTATGAGAAATAACTAAAACATTAGCATTTGATGAATGGCTAACACTTGTAAACCAACTTATAACACAATCTAGTTCCATGACAAATAGTCCATGTTTCATTCCACTTTCCTTTACTTATCCAATTTTCAATTTATATAAACATGGCTCATTATCTAGCCAACAATTAAATGAGCCTACAACTCATATTAAAACACTTCCATTTTTCCACAATTCACATGAGACTACAACTCATAATAAAACACTTCCAATACTTCAATTATCTACGTTATGCAAACGTAATTAGAATTTCGGGACTTTCACCCTGGACACTCTGGCCAACTTAGTTATCAATGGAGTCCATCCCCTATCTTCTCCCAAACAGGCTTGAGAGTACATCCCCTATCTCCTCTCAAACCATGGAGTACATCTCCTATCTCCTCCCAAACAACATACATATACAATGTATTTAAACACTTATCATACACAATGATCAATCGATACACATATTCGATGTATTATGCCATCCATCATATTCAATGACATATTCCAGGTGATTAGTTTCAGTTTTCCCTAATCAACATACAGTGTCTACAATAATCAAGACTATCCTCCACCGATAGCCCAAAGCAGTTATTTCTAAACAGATAATATGTTTATCAAACAGATAAAATGTCAACACTTTCAGAGGTGAGTGATTAATTTATCCAACTACACCATTCAATCCCTTAATTTCCCAATTTCATGATTTTCAACTCAATTTCACAATTCCCCAAATTAATTATTCAACATAATTAGGGCATTTTCCCATTTTTTCAAATATTAACCCTAAGGTTCAATTTCATCAATTCAACAACAATAATACTATTTTTCAAGATCTCACATACATATGGAGATTAACAACTTAAAACCTCATTTTATAATTTCAAAGCAAACCCTAACTCTCTCAAAATTACCATTATCCACCATTTATACAAACACTCATAATATCTATGTCAAAACCCATAGAAAGGAGTAGGTTATCCCTACCTCAAAAGAATAGACCCAAAGGACTTGATGAAGAAAACTCAAAGTGCTCCAAATCTATGATTTTTAAGATTAAAGTGAAGCCCACACCACCCTCTATCTTTCTTACAAAGAGATTTGAGTGGAAACACTCTCGAAGTAGATGAAATCCTAGAGAGAATGAGTGTAGAGAGAGAGGGAGTAGCCGATCTAGGGTTTGAACCAAAATAGATGAAGAAGAGTGAAGAAGAAGAAGCTGCTGTGAACTGATATATTCGAGGCTTGCTCGAGTGAAGGAGTGGTCGCTCGAGCGACCAGACACAAAGAAACCTCACTCGAGTGCACAAAGCCTCGCTCGAGCCAACAATTCGAATTTTCAGGTCTGCAACCCAGAAGCATGCTCGAGCGCAAGAATGCTTGCTCAAGCGAAGAAACCCAAAACATATAACTCGCTCGCTCGCTCGAGCGAAGAAAAGCTTGCTTGAGCCAAGAAATGCAACCTTCAGGTCCAAAACTAAATGCAGACGCAAGCTCGAGCGCAAGACTTCTCGCTCAAGCCACCCGACACAACACTCAACTCTCGCTCGAGCGAAGAAACCCTGGATCAAGCGAAGGAACTAAAACACAGAGCTCGCTCGAGCGACAAAAGCCTCGCTCGAGGGAAGACAAACAAATCTGGGCAGTAACCATTTGTTTCTAAACACACCCAACCTGTTACAAACCTGCCCAATACATCCCAAAACTCAAACATAAGGAATTTAAAGGATGAAAATGAAACATACACAACAACAGACATCTACGGAACCTAGTCTGGAATACAACCACCAATGGAGGGAAAACTGGGATCGCTATACTATCTCTATGTATATATAATGATTATTTTAATATAATACCTTTGTTCATATAATGAGAAGAGTAAAATTATTTTTTTAAGACTTCACATTTTTCAGGAATGTTTTGTCACTTGGTTTGTTGCATGAGGAGCAATTAAAAATAGCATTCACACAATCAGTTGGTGTGGAATCCACTTCAATGATTATATAATGGATATTTTATTTAATAGCATCGGTAAAATAGCATCGGTTCAATTTGTCTACATATCATCGGTGCCAATTTCTTACTCCTTTAGAAGCGATGAGTGTTTTTTTTTCCCTCTACAATCTTCTTTCCCATTTTTTCTTGATAGCCAAATGGAAGATTAGTTCAGTAGCATTGCCATCAATGACAAGAATACAACACTGAATCCACAATTCACGTGGAATAAATTGTAAATAAAAAGTTACTAACTCACCTTTTGACTCTAATTTTTGCTCATCCCCTTTTGGTGCTTCCTTCTTATTATTTGGGTAGAAGTTCTCATAATCTACAAATAAGAGACCCATAAAAAAAACAAAACACAATAAAAATTGGTCATCCGTCCATCAAAGCCATTCAGCAAAGAGAGAATAAACAGAGTGGAAATTCTTACCCTTCTCTCTCTTCATCTGAAGATTGTTATAAAACCCACTGCACTTAATCAACAAGCTGCTCATGTTGTTTCATAGGGATTTCTTTCTAAAAAATACTTGGGTGAGTTAACTTGGATCTAATGCTGCCTACAATTTATTTGTGGTGGGTTTAGGGCTAGAGTTTTGTTTGGTGGAAAATAGTTGATTAGTTTTCTAATTAAAAGGGTTAAAATTGACCTGAATTAGAAAGTGGATAGTAGTTAATTTTTTAGAGAAGAGGTGATGAAAATTCTCTAGACCTCAATGTTTTATGGGGTTTTGGTGATAACTCAAAGAGAAAATGATATAGGAAAGGGTTGGGATTGAATGAGGACCAATAGACTTTTTGAGGTTGATTCATGGGAAGGTGAAGATTCACTAATTAATGCTGCTTTCATGTGGTTTTGTACATGGGTTAGATATGGCATGTCTCATTCATTATAAAATTGGTAGTATTATATGGCTTATACAGCTGAACCAATTTGTAGTTTTGCTCATTTTTGTATGCATATTTTTGGGATGAAATCGATTATAATTGCTATGAAATCGATTCTAATTGCTATGCTATGCAAAAAATAATTTCTACTATTTTTATTTTTTATTTGTGGGATGAAATCGTTTCTTCTCATTATTATTTATTTATTTATTTTTGGGATGAAATCGATTCTAATTGCTATGCATATGCATATCTGTTTTACCTAACACAGGCCCTCCATCATTGCAATCCTTAATTAGAAATGAGAAGCAGAGTGGCAATGACAGTTAAGAAAAGTGTTGATATGTTGGCTTATACTGCCATGGCCATAACATGTTTGATAGTTTGCCTCACGAGAGACCTACCACAATGATCGAACATTGTTCTCGCCCTAAGTTCTTTGCTTTAGATTTTTAAAATAGCACACACACTTGGTCTAAAAGATATGCATAGTTTAGTGAGTTGCATATTTCACTAATCACAAAAACATGATTTGGTTTTACTTTTAGAAAACATGTAATTTGCTTTTTATTATATTCTCGATTTGTTATTGTTATGTGTGGATATTGATTACTATACATATATTCTTCGGTGCAACACCCCCTGTACACCTTTGGGGTTATTGTTATATGAATTCCAAGTCTAGGGTTCTATAGAGGTGTTTCAACAGATCAATTTGGTTGTTCCCTTTTTCTCAATTTCTTTTTTAAAGCATGAAATTTTAATTTTTTCCTGGGCGTCTCCCATTTCGTTTTTCATTGTAAATTATTTGATTGTATAAAAATCAATAATATTGGACTGGACTACTGATTAAGCCGCCCTGGTACCATCTCTATCAGATGTTTGATTCCATCACTGCTGTTTGTAAGAATACAATGATAGCTTATTGATTAGTTACCTAGCCATGTTCAACAACTGCTCAAGGTATGAATTTTGTTATCTTGGATGGAATTCATTTTTTCTCAATATCGAACTCCTGACCAAGGGAAAAAATCAAATTTATTGCTACACTTCCAAATCCTTGGTTTTTTATTTTTATTTTTAGGGGGTGTGGGTTGTTTATATGGTTGGTTTTGAGTTGGGTGGCATGAAGAATGAAAACTAAATAGTGGATCAAACGTATGAAATATTGTCTTGAGATTGATTTTTCTATTTGATCTCAATTAAAACCTTTTGACTATGTGAAGTAAAAGGTTGCTAAACCAAGGATATTGTCAATTCCTCCACCATGTAATATTTTATTTTTATATTTATGTCCTAATACTACAAGACATGGAAACCCCATCTCATAATCATTGGCAAAACCTATATCCATCCTTATATGAATGCTATGGCCTTGCAACTATTCATTTATCTATTTGTTTGTTTTTTGCCTTTTGAGTTGTATGTATTAGTTTTGACTTGTAGTTTGATATTTATTTGTCGGTACTAATTTTTATCTTTATTTTTTCGGTAGTACTACTAATTTCTATATATTGGGATTTATTTAGTTTAAAATCAATCTACAAATAGATTGAAAATCACACTCCAAGAGTTCGCAATTAAGTTTTTGAATCTTCAACGTATTTTCTACTAGGACATTTGGACTCGAGATCTTTTCAAACTAGAAAATAATGGTCGTGATGTATTCAATGTATACATTTTCTATTTTCTCGCTTTTCTCTCTTACTTTTTTCTTTTCTCACCCACCTCCTATGATCCCATGAATAATCTCATGATCCCACCTTCCTTTTTTTTTTTTTTTTTTTTTTTTTTGTATTTCCCCAATTTTTATTTTCCTCCTTATTTTTTTTCGTTTCTTTTTTGCTCACTTATTTTTTATTTACTCCGTGCCTTGAGCAGTATATACTAGTAATTATATATTTTGCAAGATGTGAATGTTCACATATTATTGGTTATTTGTTACTACACTTGTTATTTGAAGTCATTTTTTTCTTTCAATTTTGTTTCATGTTGCAGTATGAATGTTCACATTAGTATGAATTTAGTTTTTCTAAGGTTAATTGTATGTTAATTGTAAATTGTGAACATTCACATTATATTTTGGTATGAGTTTTTTTTTTTTTTTTTTGGAAGTTTTTTCGAAAGTTAGTTGTATTTTATTATTATTATTATTTTTACTATGCTTGTTGGTTAAACAATTATTTTTGTTACTATTGAACAATCGAAATAGTTGATTTTCACTTTTTTCAATTTTATTTTATATTTTCACATTGCAGCGTGAATGTTCACATTGGTATGAGTTTATTTGTTTTTAAAACTAGTTGTATATTAATTGTAAATTGTGACATTCACATTGTATTTTGGTATAAGTTTTATTTTTTTGACAGTTAATTGTCTGTTTGTTATTTTTGTTACTATATTTGTTAGTTGAATAATCATTTTTATTACCATTGAACAATTGAAATAGTCGATTTTCACTTTTTTCAATTTTGTTTTATGTTTTTACGTTGCAGTGTAAATGTTTACATTGATATGAGTTTTTTTTTTTTTTTTTTTAGGTTAGTTCTATGTTAATTATAAATTATGAACATTCATATTGTATTTTGGTATGAATTTTATTTTTTCGAAAGTTAGTTTTATATTTGTTGTTTATTGTGAACATTCAATTGTACTTTAGTATGAATTTTTCTTTTTCAAAAGTTAATCGTATGTTTGTTGTTTATTGTGAACATTCACATTGTATTTTGATTTTTATTTAGATTTTTTATTGTGTTTTTTTTTTTAATTTTCAAATTATAAAAGAGTTCAAAGTTCATAATTCGAGATTTTCTCTATAGAATGCGGGAGAGATTTTTTCTTTGGAGAGAGAGAGAGAGATTTTTTTTATAAAATGAGGGACTATTGTTATGTATTAGTTTCAAAATAGAAACGTATGCAAAAAATTGAAAATGATAATTTGGTCATATTATATTAAACATGACTTGATGGAATATTAAAAAAGAATATGGGTTTGATGGAATAAAACACTTGGAAAGAGGCTTTACTAAAAAATGACCCATAAAAAAATAAGATAGAAATAAAATTATATATAACATTACTCTTATTAATATTTTTAAAATTATAATAAAATAAAAATAAAAATATTATACAAAGTAACAAATGTCTAATGTAATGTTGTAACATTTATAAATTATAAAACTAGTATTAAATTATGTAGGCTCTGTTTGGTAGAACTGTGAGAAAGTAATTATAGATTATGACTTAACAGATTACAAATTATAACTTCAAACATAAACTGTTAACCTATTTGGTGCAGCTGTGGGATTATAGATTTAATTAGCAGAGTAGTGTTTGGTTGAATAAGTTGTAAAATAGCTTTTTACTATATAATGTCCTTTTTGCCCTTTTTTCTTTTTCTTCATTTTGTTTTATTTTATTTTCTTTTTCTCCTTATTTTCTTTTCTCTTCTTTCTTTTTTAATTTTTCCTTCTCTTCTCTTCTTTTCTTCTCTTAATTGTTTTTTATTCTCTGCTTTTTGCTGTGTAATGTCATTATTTTTTCTTTTAATTTATTATTAAAAAATTGTTACAAAATATACTAATTTATTAATATTTTTAAATTTAATTTATTATCAATTAATGGCTTAGTTAGTTTCAATTAAAACTAAAATTATTAATTAGTATCAATTGAAAAATTTATTTCATTAATGGCTTAAAATGCTTTATTATTATTATTATTATTATTATTATTATTATTATTATTATTATTATTAAAAAATCACAGAAAACCCCAGCTCCGGCAACCCTCACCATTCCATCGCAGACAACACTGAAGAGAGAGAGATAGAGCGCTTTGGTTCATTGGAAAAGGGAGCTTCACCGAGATCACTTCTCCATCGATCGTGATAGGGGATTGGGGACGACGACAAAGGCATAGCGGCGACGTGACAGTGCTAGGGTTTGAGATCGCAACGGCGGAAGGTCGATTGCGACAGTATAAAAGGGTTTCAGATCGATCGCAGACACAAATAACGCTGGAGAGAGAGAGAGAGAGAGAGAGAGCTCATAGAGCTAGCTCTAATTCACGCCACTGGAAATTGCCACCAGAAATCGCCTCTCAAGCTTTCTCTCTCTGAAGAAGTGAACAGTGTTTGGTTGTAGGTTTATACATTGATTTTTTAGTAATAGTTAAAGTTGATAAGGGGCATGTAAGTAATTTTTCCCCTCCCTTCCCAGCTTGTCGCTTAAGTTGAATCTGTTAAGTACGCCCATAGCCACTTCAAGAAAATGCTAATTTTTCACTTACAAAAAGCTATAATTTGTATTATTAAGCTACACCAAACACAATGAAATAGCTTAAATTAAGCTAAAAGCTGAAATAAGCTAAAAAAAAAAAGCTCTACCAAACAGGCACGTAGTACTATTATTTAAGTAATAGAGTAGCAATCCAAGTCAAATTAGTCTTCTACTGTCAAACTCGAAACCCAACCTTCATGTCACGACCCAAACCTGCCCTGTAGGCTTAGCATTGTAACCGGTCAGTGATTCATGATTACCAAAAGCCTGCTTAACAGCATTAATAGTATTACAGTAAAAGGGCTGGCAGAAGCCACTAAATAAAACAATTTGTATCGTCCATTGAGCTATGCGGACATACATAAACAAACAAACTTCATATAATATATACAGATATTCACATAAGTCCATATCACTTCTATATACAAAATAAAATCGTAAGTTAGGAATTAAACCCCATTACCCGAGATATATAAAACATTTAAGTTACTTAATACACAAGTGCAAAAAGGTGAACTTAGAACCACCCAAAAAGCCATACATTTGATAGTTCGGAAGCTCGCGGTAAGGCACAATAATTGGCTTGACAAAATTGGATTCATGTGACGTCCCAAATTTTTTTTGGAACATTATAAAATTTAAATAACAAATAACTTGCTAAATAAAATTTTAACAACTATTTAGGGAAATTTAAATTCTCACATAGTCAAAGTTTAACAACAAAAGAAAATTACGAGTCCATACAATATTACAACGACTTTATAACATTACGTAATTACTAAAACAAAAGATAATAAAATTTTATTTTGTTATATTCTTGTTTTCAAGTTATACAGTTCTATATTAACAGTGGCCCCAATTTTGGCTTCAATTCCTTCCTCGTCATAATCTGGCATAAAACGTCAGGGCAACAAAATATATGCCACGAGTTTTGCAACACAGTAAAAAAACATAACCAACCTACCATTCTTTTTAAGAGAAAATAATCATATAACAATCATGACAATTAAGAGAAAATGATGGAATTAATAGCATGATGATATAACAACAATTTAAAATAATTTCGACAATTTCATTAGTTTAGGTGACACTTAATCTCACCAAAGAGATTTTCTTACCAATCACTAAGCCATGGCCACGGTTAATTTGAAAACCCCCCGTTGGTCAAATATTCAAGAACTACCAAAGATGCCCATGCCCGGAGTTATATATGTCGTGGCATCTGTGGTTTGCCCTAAGGGAATGGTCTGCCAGGGGTACGTAACTTCCCTACGTGCCACCTGCACATCCACCCTTATTCCGAAACCAAATACCGATAAGGGTTCAAATAAGTCCCGTGCCATCTTAGGGTTTCGTGACACAATTTACGTAAAAAATATTAAAAACTAAGGCTCACCCTGAACAACCGGTATTAACCCTCGATCATTAACTTTATATATACCATTAATCATTTCAATTAGTTTTCATATTAATCACAAATTATTCAAATTTCAACCACCAATGATGTTATACCAACTTATTAAAATTCCCAACATAAAATATTACACATGTCAATAATAAATAAATGTACAAAATTTAAATAAATAATTTATTTAAACCATGGTATGAAATAATAATTTAGATACAAAGAAAATAAACCATAATCACACACATGCATGGATTTTTAATTTACAAGATTAGACTAGCACAATATTAAATAAACCACAATACATCTATACATGAATTACTAATTTAAAATATTTGATGAATTAGACCAACACAATAATTGATTTTTATCCAAATAAATAATTGAAGTGATAATCTTAAACTGTCTAGAAATTTTCAAGTTATACCTTAGGTAATAAAATTATAAATAAATTATTTGTACAATTCTAAAATTCGTGGAAATGTATAGAATACTCAATAAAGATGTTTAGGTCATTTTTAGAAAGAATTTCCCAAAAGTAAGTCATAAATAATTTTGTAAAATTTTGAAATTTTATCACATTTTCTTAAATTAATTCCATACTTAAATTCATAGATTAACTCCATAATCTAAAATTTATTATGAAACTAGACTTCACAAATTTCATATTTTAGTTAGAAATTATCATATTTGGCTTAATATAGAATTTTTAATAAATTTTCAAACATATAGTAAAATCTGTCTTACAATTTCAGATTTAATTAAAAATTTGTATGATACAAAGCTCAATAATTGTTACAAAAATTCTTAGATGAACTAAACATCATTTCCAACAACTTCGTAGAAGAAATCATCTTCAAATTTTGAGTATAAAATTGTCAAAAAATTCGTACAAATTTTCTGGCAAAGTTCAGGGCTAAATAAAATCTTTAATCCTCTCTTTAATGGTATAAACTACACATGCAAGCCTATTTCCACAATAATACCATGACTTTAAGACTATCAATATCTTCAAATATTTGATATACACATCACAAAATTTATATACATATATATATATATATAAATTTCTATTTATAAATTAATCATTTTATCATATGAATATAATCTGAAAATTTCAACAATTAAAAAAAATAAGAGGGTTGAAAGGGTTTTCTTACTTAGTTGTAGGATTGAAATGGAATAGTGAAATGGTAGGAAAATATGCAACATTCTTAACCTCCTCCTCTTATTCTCTTACTCCATTTCTCAGATTTTCTTTCGCAGGTTTCCTTCACATTTTCTAATCAAAGAGTAGCATGCATCTTTATAAACACGTTGAGGCTTCCCCCCTCACACACACACACACACACACACACACACACACATCATTCTCTCATGTCCAATCCAATCTTCCAAATCCAAGAAGCATAATGAGCTCTTTTTCCCTATATTAACATGCAAGCAAATAAGTGGCAATGTTGCCACCGAAAAATCTGCCAAAGTTTGATTTTTTTTTTTTTTTGGTATGGATTTCTTAAAATTGATACACTAAGATTTTTAACTAAGGTATTTAGTAAGAATAATTATTGTGTTGAATCCTTATTAAAATAATTTATAAACAACAAATATTGAACATCTACAAAATTATTATTCTTAATAATATCTTTGCTAGTGATTGAATTGGGTTAAATTAAAACTAATTTATACATTAATATATTTTTCAGATAGACTCTGGATAAAATTAATTAATTAACTAATTTATTTATTTTTATTATTATTATTTTTTAGAATAATTAAATGTAGGTTTTCACAGTTCAGATCAACGCTAACTCCGATTTGGTGCTTGATCACCTACATACATATATATAAACGATGAGTTAGAGCCCAGTGAATAATCTCAATGTAAAATGGTTAAGTGAATGAGTTTCATAACTTTAGTAAAATATATAATGTTCTTAACATAGTTAAAGCACACTTCGGAAACGTATAATAGCGAATATGGATCATCAAACTTTTCATGGCTTAACACATTTCGTAATACCCAATAGGCTTATCAAACTTGACGGATTACTGCACAAAACGTTCACAGTGGAATGAAGCATTCAAAATGCTCTCATTGGATGGCTTCATACAGAACACCCATATAAGACGATTTCATACAAAACATCCTTATTGGACGATTATGCAAAATGTCCACTTTGGTCGTGCTCATACGGGACGCCCACTTTGGGTGACTTCATTGAAACGCGTCTATAATGGATAGATACCATACAAAGCGATTACAATCTAAATCGTCAGAAAAATCATTAAAGATCGACATCATATAAAATGTTATAATAAGTCAACAACTTATACGGAACGTACATGATAAGTTGAAGACAATACAGAAGTTATTGGGGATCAAAAGACATTTCCCACGTCAGTACCATAGTTGTTGTTTCAAAAGGCAACTCATTCATTCTTAGCCAAATTTCATTTTCGAAGCTTATCATATCGTACTCAATTCAAAATTTCATAGCATAATTTATCGTTCAAAAAAATTTAGTCGGAAAATTTATTATATCATGAACAATCAGGAATTCGTAACATATCTTATTATTTCATCAACATACTTGTCTTAATGAATGGCTTGTAATCAAAACATAGATTACATAATCATCGTATAACGAAGCCAATTTCAAATTAGCTTATACAAAAATATCTTTCCGAAGACATTAGTTACAATGCTTGTCTGAATGATACTCCTTGTGCAAGTGACCTACACAACACATTCAATCATAACATCTCAAAATACGTTCAATTCATTTAGTCGGTTTCATTCGTTACTTATTCGTTCGGTTATTCCTATTCTTTTTTTAATTCCTTTCATGTTCATGACATGAATATGAACTTGAAATACATGTGAAAACCATGCAAATGGAGGCTTGAAAGTTGGAAAAACAAAGAGAAAATGAAACGAAAACCGGTTTGAAAACCGCACATGTGGGGACACTAGCTGCACATGCAATTAAAGCAAAATGTGAGCTTGAATTTGTCCTATTTTCTGCATGTGCGAGCCCCAAGATGCACGTGCGGTTCTGGGTTTTCTCAAATCCGAAAATCTGCTCAAGTTTTGAAGCTCAATTTTTGTAATTTAAACTTCAATCTCATACATTTCAAGGCCCAAAACTCTTCAAAAACATCTTGAATTTAACATACATAACTTTAAACAAAAATCATAGCTTCCAAATCAAACTCAATTTTCATGCAAAAGATCAAAACTTTAAATTAAAGTGTAAAACTAGAAATTATATACTTGAGAGTTCCAAACTCATCTTTTATGGAAAAACTCTATGAAATTCCATGAACCATGCATGAACCATGAAAGAAACAAGTATTTGAACATGATTTGCTATACATTAATACCATACCAGCCATGTTTATGAACTCAAATCACCAATTATAACTTCATAACCAAAACCCAATTCGCCAATTGAAAGCTCAAAAACTTCAATTAGATTGTAAAAGCATAAAACATAAAGTTAAGAGGTTCAACTTCATAATCAATGGAGTTTCCTCCTCAATTCTCAAGAACCATGCAGGAAATCAAGTGTGTGAACATGAATCTTATGAATTTAGGCCATGTATGATAAGTTCATGTGCTAATTACTTCAGTTATTGCCATGCATGCTCATATAAGTGTTCTACTTCCATTATACCTCAAAACTTCCAATTAACATGAATCATTCTAATTAAGCTTACATCTTAGAAGATTATGAGTGTAGATGTCTCAATTTCAAGAAATTGGGATGAAACTCCTACCTTAATTGCTCAAATTATTGAAGATTTCCTAGCATTCTTCTTTTACTCCTTCTTGAGCTTCTCCTTTCTTTGAGCTCTAACTTTTCCTCTCTACTCTAATGTTGACTCCAACATTTCCTACTAAGCCTCTCTCTTTTCTCTTATTATTTGATGAATAGCTTAGGAGACATAATTAAACTCTCATCTTCCTAATCCTTAATTAATTATGAGGTTAAACTAAATAAATCAAATTCACTCAAATTAAATTAATCCTTATCATATTATGATCTCAATTAAACTAAATTTAATTAAACTAATGTAAATTAGACTCTAATTGCCTATCTAAATATTTTCTTTTAACTTGTTAAACTTACTGAATCAGACAAGTTCATTTCATACACCATCATATCTGTTCTTAATAACTCAATTCAAATAATCACATGTCAATCAATAATACTTAAGGACACATAATCACAAAATTAACGATAAGCAAATAATTAATATAATTTATTTACTTCATTAAGGAAGTGGTTGTCACACTTCACCTGCTCAATTATATTATAGTAGTGTTATTTAAATTTAAAAATTAGATTATTCTTTAAATTTAATGATCAATTAATTAAGAGAAAATTGGTGATAAATTCAATTTAGCAATTGTCCAAGGTATTAGGTTCAATAAATATTTTTTGTTAGTGAAAGGTTCACGCTTTTGTGAAATAGTTTGGTGATAAATTATTTTTATTGTTTTGAACGACATTTTGTTTTCAATTTTACCTTTTAATTTATCTGATAACTTTTTTTGACTATCTGTTTAAATTTATATCTCTGTGTTCAGATTATTTTCTATTTGTTCAAATTTTTTGACTATCTGTTTAAATTTTTCCCCATATGTTCAAATTTATGTCTATCTGTTCAAATTTTTTGACTATCTATTCAATTTTTTTCCCTATCTTTTCAATTTTTATCTGTGTGAAATTCTATCTTTTGAAATTTTAGTCTATCTATTCAATTTTTTGAACCTATCTCAACCTATCTGTTTAATTTTTTAAACAGATATAAGCCTTTTGGAGAGAAGAGAGAGTGATCTATTACAATTTTTATCTGCATAAATTGATTTTACAAACCCTTTCTCTCTCTCTTACTCCTCATCTCTTTCTCTTTCTATTTTTTTATTTCCCACCTAGCCTGTCTCCAATCACTGCTTGTCGTTGCCTCTGTTTCTTGTGAACTAGCGTCTTTGAGGAATAACAACAAACACTTGATAGGTGATGTTCAGAAAGCTTTCTCTACTTCTTCTTCTTCTTCAATAAAGAGAAAGCTGAATCAAAGATAAAGAATCAAAGAGAAACAGAAAGTACATGATCAAACCAGAAATTAAAAAGCTCCATTGATTATTCAGGGAAAAAATTGATGAAATCCACTTCTTTACTACAATCAGATCCATAAAGTACTAGGGGAAAATCACATTGGAATCATGAAGGATAGAGACAAGAAAATGAGTAATCAATTCTTCACAATATATATAAATCGTATAATTTAAGTCACTAATTCACTAACTACGAGTCCAATAAAATGATAAGCACCAAAAAAAAAAAAAAATTTGAAATCAAGTTACCATGAGAGAGAGAGAGAGACCAGAGAAAAATACCCTTATGGAGTTGCATTGAAGGCCGCTATCCACTGATTACGATCGTGGCCATGTCTACGATCGTCGCTCGGTTCGTCGTTATCCTACTCTCCAAACACCACATGCGCATTATATATCACAGAGTTATCACCACCTGCGCATTATATATCACAGAGTTATCACCACCTGCGCATTATATACCACAGAGTCATTAATTGAAATCAAGTTATTGCAGTGGCTAGGGTTTCAAGTGGATCTGGATCTGATTCAATCCGTTTGTGTTTTAGTGTTTGCTAGCCGTCGCCGCTCATGGCACGTCGCTGGTGTTACCGATCTTTGTCAGAGGCAGTGCTAGGGTTCCGAAAGAGAGAAGGGGGAGGAGGGAGATCGGCGGTGTGAGAGAGTGAGAAAAGAATGGTGGCGACAGGTAGTGGCCGACGACGATGGCAGATCGGGGTAGTGACAGGGCCGGCCCTGAATTATTAGGGGCCTAAGGCAAATTTTTTAAATTGAACTTTTCATGTATCATTATCTTAAAAGAAATTTGTTTGGATAAAATAAAAAAGATAAAAATTTATTTCCATTGCATTACAATTTAATAAAATTTAGATAACAAATATACATATATATATATATAACAGTTGAATTTCAATTAGTTAAATCAAATCTTTATTTTTTAGCTTATCAATGCTATAAGAATTAAAATTAATTGGGGGTAAGGATGAGAATTTTCGACACAACTCAAGCAATATATAAAATTAGTAAATTAGGATTGATTATTTTTTAACATGAATCTAAGTATGACACGATTCAATAATATGAATTATTAGTTATATATTTTAATGTTCACTAAGGGATGCGATGACATTTTTTTAATCTTTTATTTAACTCCATCTAACTGAATAAAAAAGTATGAAAAATAATAATTAAACTAATATCTTTCTTTCAATTAAGATATGTATTTTTTTGTTACCTATTTTAGAGTCAATCTAATAAAAAAATATCTATATAATAAAGCAGAACGGATTTTGAAAATATGTTAGACACAATTGTCCTACTAGGACATTTCAAGGGTCATGATTCATTTGTATATTCACATGGATGGCTCAGATAACCCTCTTAATTTTATATCAATCCTAAATATATATCTGTAGACGTCCCCGAACGCCCCGGAAGGATGCACCCCCGTTCTGTTCATATTGGACTTACTACAGTTCGGACTCAAATTGTCACGGTTCTAAATCTGAACCAAAGAGTCTAAATCTGGCAAATCGTTTTTTGAGAAAACAGATTTTTGAAAAGAAGTGCCAAACATGGACTGCTTTGCCAGATACAGAGTCGCCACCTAAATATTTTAATGGGGGAATTTAGAAAACCCTGACTCGGTGCCAAAGGCCACGTGTCCGTCATCACCAAAGTTGCCTCGGCTCGGGAACTTGGGTACCATCGGGGAAGGTCAGCTATGAGCGCCCCCTTTCGCCCGATCCGAAGATCAGCCTCTACTAACCATGATATCCAATTTTGAAAATGTTATGTGTTCTTATTCCGGTTATTAGCCTAGAATTACTATGTTATGCCCGCAGCAAACAAATATAGACCAAATCGCCTAAATTGGAACAAAACATTTTATGTTTGTTTTGAAAATGGTTTGCTACTTGCAAGTAGGCTAAAATACAGATTTTGCCACCCTTAAGTGGGCTTTAGGAAAGATGGTTTTGCCACTATCTAGTAGGCTTAAAACTCTCAGTTTTAATGCATTTATTCCAATTTAGGTAATTTGACCTCCATCCACAGGCATTCAAGCAGTTATATCACATAAGCAGCTAGCCTCATGGTAATCATGCTATTATGGCAACACTCATACGCATGTGGTATGCTAAAGCATAAAAGCTTACCTAGTACTCCAAGCCAAAACAGAAACTAGTTAGTAATCAAGTGCATGATCCTAGTTCATGTTAAGGTGGCTAATGCAACGCATGCAGGATGCAACTACAATAGGCTCGGCTATCCTAAAGATGGCATGTGAAATGCTGCAATTAACAAGTACTCAATTTGGAATTTTGAAATACAAGTGCAGTTAGCATGATATACCGAGCCCGGTGCATGTAAAACAAATGTATGGATGCACGCATGCATAGCATAAGGTATGCTAATTTAAATATGTCCTAATACTAACCATCAAAGCAGGTAAGTAAAAGGGAGAAAGAAGTGGGGGTTGGAAGACATGCACACACGCACCCACACTTATTACAAATACGCCCTCACTCGAAGGGACCGAATAATAATACAAACCGAATAAATAATTAACTGCCCTAGCTAATTAAATATTACAAAACCCTTAGCTATTTGACAAATTTATTAAACTATTAAAGCAGTAAAAGGCCTCGGGGAGAGGGCTCAATGCAATGCGTGCTCGGCTCCGCCCGGAAAGCCACTGCCATGCACAAGATGCCTCTGTTTTTCTTGCTCTGCTCTTTTGAAAATTGTGCAAGTCCCAGGGATGCTTCCATGAACACTGTGGAGTGCCACCGGCTGAGAGGAATGGCCACCGGCCATGGGGAATACTCACCGGCCACTTATTAATCCATCGGCCACCAATGGATGGCGGTTAAACCTTATAGATGGCGGCCGTGGCCAAAGCTTCTGCGAAACTGTTTGATAGCGAGAGGCGACGAGGCATGGCAATGCATTTCAAGCAAATGTGTGCACCACCACATCCCTTATCATGTTTGTGACTCAAATGGGTATGGTGCTCGATTCTCGGACCACCAATTGCGCATTTCAATGCGTGATGGCCCAAGAAGCTAAGTTGTGCATTATAATGTCAAATGTAATGCACACAAACACATAAGGAACCCAGCCTCAATCATGGTGATTCAAGAGGCAAGGCATGTATGCCAAATGCAACCTAAGCATGTGAGTTAAATATGCAATATGAGCATGCAAGCAAGTAATGTACATTAGGCACACAACCTAAGCAAACAAGTATGCAAGGCATGAAGCAATGTAACAACATGTAAAGAGTGGACTTAAGCTAATTTGGGCAGCCCTCAACTAGGCCCAAAACAGTGGCCAAAAGCTATGGAAATGGAGCCAAATGCACATACAAGCATGCATGCATACATGATCCAATTCCTAGGCATCAAAAGGCAACTTTTAAGCACACTTAAAAGAGAATAAACATGGACAAATGGCATGCATAGAAAGCTCTGAAATCATGTTAGAAAAGGTGCCAAACCAAGTAGACAAGACAAGCATGGCATGCAACAATGTCCAAAACTCAAGGCAAGCCAAGGGGCTTAAACCATGGCCATGCCAACCAAGCCTCAAAGGGCTATAGGGACTCAAAACCATCCCAAGGCAGACCAAAGCAAGGGTAAAGGCACACCTAGATGGCATCTAAATGGCCTAAACATGGGAGCATACAAAAGGGGCCAAACATGGAGCATAAGATGACAACCTTATAAACTATTAAAGGGGCACCAAATGCAAGCATACAAGCATACCATGAGGACTGAAATGACATGATAAGTGGTTCCAAACCACTGAAATGAAGGCAGGAAAGCATGCTAGAGGGTCAATACTCAAGGCATACAAGAGAGGTTGCATGGTAGCTATACAAAGGAAGCCCTAGATGGCCTAAGCAACCAAAAAAAGACCTTAAGCATGCCAAAATATGCATAAAAGCTTCACAAAGCTAAGCCAAAATCATGCTAGAAACAAGGCTCAAAGCACAAAGCATGTTAAGGCAATTTCATGGCATTACAAGACAAGTATGCTAAGCATGCATGGTGTGTTTAAACCAACATACAACAATGTTATTTCATGGCAAAATGAGCATAAATAACAACCAAGGTATGGTCAACAAGAGCCTAAGCTAGATGCTCCCTCAAGAGGCAAGAATGGTCCTTTTCAAGGACAATAAGTAGAGGGGGTGGCCCTCTCCTTCTTGGGACTTTAAGGCACCATCCTTACCACTGAAATCCCTCAAGATTTCAGTGGTGAGGAGGCCCAAACACCAAAGTCTCGGAGCTCACCCAAAATAGCACAAAATGGGGCCCCTCAAGGCTTAAGAGGGGTCAAACACCTCCAAACCACAAAACACTCTAAACAAATAATTTAGAGGGCCCAAAAACAGAACTTTTTTATGTTATACACTAAACACAAAAACAGTTACAAGATGGTCAAAAGTAGGATGCAAAAATGGGGTAAGAAGGACTAGTTTCTTACCCTTGAAGTCTTTCTTCAACAATGGTGATCTTGTTGCTCCTTCAAGCTCAAATCCAGCCAAGAACACTAAGAACAAACCTCTGGTCCTTCAAAAAACAAGGAAAGGTGTAGCACTATGTGTTTGTGTGCAATAGTAAGCTTAAACACACACAAAGGCAAAAGAGGGAGAGGTATAGATATAGGTTAGATACACTAACTTAAACCCTAAAACCAGAGCTCTCTAACTCTCCTCTCCAACTTGTCTAACCCTAGAACAAGGGAGAGAAGGCCTCCTCTTATAGAGGAGCCAATCTTGTAAAGCTTACAAGGTAAGCTAACAAGAGGGCCATCCCTCCATACACGTGTATGGAGGGGAAGAAAATGCAATACAGCTGTATTAAAATATCTACAAAAGTAGATGAACAGTAGTCGGCTGCTCAAAATTGTCATTTTGACAAAATGGACTGCCGACCGGCAACAAAGAGTGCCGACTGGCAATATACATTGCCGATGGCAACAAAACACCAGCCGGTGGCCTTTAGCCATGGCCGGTGATGTGTGGGGATGCCTCACAAGGCATTCCCTGCCCTTCCAAGGCAAAACACAAGTGTTTGGTGCAAAACCAGATACTAAACAATCGAGTTCGGTGATCCTGAGGCAAGGCGCGTAGCCGAGACCTTCGGGAACTCCAAATGGACACAAACATGGATAATCACCGGGTGGTCAAACCGTGACGTCCAAGTCGTGAGGACGGTCAAAAATGGGGTGTCTCTGATTGCCCTCTTTGACAGAACTCGAAAGTCATAACAATGACGGGAGTGAATGTCAAAGCCTAGAGACGACCCGTTTTTGACAAGGTCGAAGACTTGGACAAACATGCGAGACAAACAAGGTATGCTCCCGAAGGCAGGGGCAAAATGCAAGACAATGCACGAAGCCGAGCATAACTTATGATCATGCAAAGAAAAGCTGTAATGAAGCACACATGCAACAGTTTTAAGCTAGTAAACACCAAACTACACTACAATGCAGAAAGGATGTAAGAGAATTATGCAATTCTCAATACGTCTCACGCGGAGGATACAATACCTGTGCGGTTCGTCTGGTTCCACCAGTGGTAAATGAACCGTACATACAATATCGTGCCTGGAAAGAGAACAATCTTTACAGGTATGGTATTGTTAGCAATATGCATGACAATGCAAGAATGAATGCAAAATGATATGCAATATATACAAAACAATGTATGAATAATGCAAATGAAAATGCAAACTATATGCAAAGAAATTGAATCGTGATCCAATCATGTGCGGTTTGAAACCACACAAATATCAAATAGATGGATGGAGGTAACAAGTCCGTCTACCATAGAACGGTCTACTGAACTATGAGTAATGTAGACGAACACAAGAACGAGTATTGGGGGGAATGACAAAGGTGGGGAAACGACCCGCTGGGGAAAGGATGATGATCCTAATGCCAGATGCAAAACTACACTACAATGTAATATCTACGATGGATATGGCATGCAACCAAACCAAATCTTGCCTAGGAAAGGCATGTACGCAAACAAGCCGCGGCTAACATAGAACGGTCTACTGAACTATGCTTTGACACGAGAAGTATGGGCACATACCAGACCAAGCTCAACATGGAAAGGCGCAAGCCATAGGCGGAGGAGGTGATGCAGTGGATACATGCCAACTACAATGCAATATCTACAAATATGCAATGGGATGGAAATGGATACAATGGATATGGCACGGGCCAAACCAAATCTTGCCTAGGAAAGACATGTATATCTGAGCATGGCTAACATAGAACGGTCTACTGAACTATGCTTTGACACGAAAAGTATGGGCACATACCAGACCAACCTCAACATGGAAAGGCGCAAGCCATAGATGGAAGTGATGCAATGAATGCATGCAAGCTACAATGCAATATCTACAAATATGCAATGGATATGGCACGCAAGCCAAACCAAATCTTGCCTAGGAAAGGCATGTACACAAACATGCCATGTCTAACACAGAAAAGGTGCCGCAACCCTCAAACCAACATACCAGCATGGAATAGGCGCGTACACATGCAGAACTGTGCTTTAACGTGAAAAGTAAGGGCACATACCAGACCAAGCTTAACCTGGGAAGGCGCAAGCCATAGATGGAATATGATGCAATGAATGCATGCAACTACAATGCAATATATACAAATATGCAATGGAATGGATATTTACAATGGACATGGCACGGGCGAACCAAATCTTGCCTAGGAAAGGCATGTCGCATCTGAGCATGACTAACATAGAACGGTCTACTGAACTATGCTTTGACACGAAAAGTATGGGAACATGGAAAGGCGCAAGCCATAAATGGAAGTGATGCAATGAATGCATGCAAGCTACAATGCAATATCTACAAATATGCAATGGATATGGCACGCAAGCCAAACCAAATCTTGCCTAGGAAAGGCATGTACACAAACAAGCCATGTCTAACATAGAAAAGGTGCCGCAACCCTCAAACCAACATACCAGTGTGGAATAAGCGCGTATACATGCAGAACTGTGCTTTAACGTGAAAAGTAAGGGCACATACCAGACCAAGCTTAACCTGGGAAGGCGCAAGCCATAGATGGAATGTGATGCAATGAATGCATGCAACTACAATGCAATATATACAAATATGCAATGGAATGGATATTTACAATGGACATGGCACGCAGGCCGAACCAAATCTTGCCTAGGAAAGGCATGTACGCATACAAGCCGCGGCTAATATAGAACGGTCTACTGAACTATGTTTCGACGTGAAGAGTATAGGCACATACCAAACCAATCTTGACATGGAACGGCGCAAGCCATGGGCGGAGGAGGATGCAATGAATGCATGCAAACTACAATACGATATATACAAATATGCACTACATTCAATGATGCATGATAATGCAGTGTTTACGATGTATGTATCTATGATGATGCATGACAATGCAACTATTTATGATGATGCATGACAATGCAGCTATATTGTTTTTTTTTTTGGAATGCATGATGCATGGAATGCGCGATAATGCAGGTCGCTTGAAATTCATGACAATGCAATGCATGATCTTATCTTAGTGCGTGATGACATGCGGCTTATGAGATGCATGACGATACACGATGCATGACGATGCATGGAGATGTATGATTTCGAAATGCACGACAATGCGCGGCTTTTGAGGTGCATGATAATGCAACCGAGCGGGTTTAAGGTCTCGCTAGACCGTGCGTGATGCTGGTCCCACCGGACCGTGCGTGTTTAAGGTCTCGCCAGGGCAAGGCGAATGTGGTTTGAGATGTGATGCGCAAGACAGCGCAATGCAATGCATGCCAAATGCAATGATATGCGCAAAACAGCGCAATGCGAAATATGATGCACGTGACGGTGCAAATTGAAATGCGATGCACGCGGGGCGACTTTTGAGTTTTGTAAAAGTCAAAAGGATACGAGAATGATACACCTTGCATGAATTCGAGTGCCACGCGCAGAAGACACGATCCAAGGCCAAAACGGAGACAGGTTGAGCATCGGAGAGGCACTGTTTTACACTGTTTTAAGCAATGAAGGCTCTGGACCACTCATATAACCCAAGGAAAGGTGTAGGAGGCTCAAAAAAAACTGTGGGAGACCACCGGCCGTCCACCGGCCAACACAATTCATCACCAGCCGTCCATCGGCCATCAAACAGTTCTATCGGCACAATATATTACTGACCGGCAAACAATGTGGCCAACCGACAAAAAGTCCCTGTATCGGGGCAGTTTTGACTTTTCGCTTCGGGTCTTTTAAAATAGGGCTTCTAGCCCTATTTTTTCATTCCTCCCTAGCCGAAATCTCTCCCCCTCTCTCTCTAGAGTGTTTTCGTCCTTCGATCTCCTCGTTTTCTTGCGTTTTAGCCCCCGTTTCATCGTTCGATTCGCGATCTCCTTCGCGTTTCGAACATTTTCATCCGAACAAATCTTTGTTTCGGTACCTCCTTTGCTATTTCCGCTTTTTGGGGTTTGTTCCCCTCGATTTGCTCTCGATCTTCGTGTCTCTTCCATTTTTTGGCTTTTCCGGTCATTTCCCACCCTCTCGGGGGTTGACTTTCCATATTCCAGCCCCGATTTTCATTTTCCGACCATTTTCCTCGTCATTTTTGACATGGCCAACGATATTCCACAGGGCGGTGTAGACACCCCATTTTTGACCGTCCTCAAGACTTGGACGTCACCGTTGGAACACTCGGTGATTATCCATGTTTGTGTTCGTTTGGAGTTCCCGGAGGTCTCGGCTACACGCCTTGCCTCAGGATCTCCGAACTTGACCGTTTTGTGTCTGGTTTTGCACCAAACACTTGTGTTTTGCCTTGGAGGGGCAGGGAATGCCTTGTGAGGCATCCCCACACATCACCGACCGTGGCTTGAGGCCACCGGCTGTTGTTTGTGTCCATCGGCCATATATTTGGCTGACCGGCACTCTTTTTGGCCGACCGGCCATCAATTTTGTCAAAATGACAATTTTGGCCAGCCGACTACTGTTCATCTGCTTTTAGCAGATATTTTGTGCCAGCTGTGATAGTTGGCACCCACCCCATTCCTCTCCATACACGTGTATGGAGGGATTTCCCTCTTGAATGGCTTGTTTTGGAAGCCTTACAAGAGGGAATTGCCTATATAGGAGAGCTTCTTCTCTTGACATCAGGGTTGGACATTTTAGACAGCTTTTGTAAAGCTTGAGTTCTAGGGTTAGGGTTTGATACATATTCTATCTCTATAAGTGTGTGTTTTGTCCCACTTTTGCTCACAAACACACACTAACACACCATCTCTTGGACTTGAGACCCTTGGAGGGTTGATTTAGTGTTTTGGAGCTGGATTTAAGCCAAGGAAGGCTGTTGGAGCATTGTTTGTGAAGGAGGGTTTCAAAGGTAAGAAACTTCCCTTTTGTTCCCCATTTTTGCATTGCATTTCTACCTATCTTAGAACTATTTTTGTGCTTAGTGTATAATACAAAAAAGTTCTGTTTTTAAGCCCTCTTGATTGTTTTTTAAGAGTGTTTCGTGGTTTGGAGGTGTTTAACCACCCTTAGGCCTTGAGAGGCCCCATTTTGTGCCATTTTTGGTGAGCTCCGAGACTTTGGTGCTTGGGCCTCCTCACCACTGAAATCTTGAGGGATTTCAGTGGTGAAGATGGTGCTTGAAGTCTCAAGAAGGAGAGGGCCACCCCCTCTCCTTGTTGTCCTTGAAAAGGGCACTTTTTGGCCTCTTGAGGGAGCATCATGCTTGAGTGTTTGTTGATCATGTCTAGGCTATTTCCATGCTTATTATGCCATGATATAACATTGTTGTGTGTTGGTTTTGGTACACCATGCATGCTTAGCATACCTATCATGTAATGCCTTGTTATTGCCTTAATATGCCTTAGGTGGTTAGCCTTTGTTCTAGCATGTTTTAGGCTTAGCCTTGTGAAGGTTTTGTGTTCATTTTGCCATGTTTTAGGTCTGTCCATAGTTTCTTGGGTCGATCTTGGCATGCTTAGTATAGCTCCTTTGTATTTGAGCTTGTATGCTTCAAGTAGGTAAATGTGTAGCATGCATTGCTTGCATCACTTAAGTGGTTTGGAACCACCCTACATGTCATTTCAGTCCTTTGACATGCTCATATGCTTGCCTTGACCTCTTTGAAGCTTTGAAAGCTTGTCTTGCATGCTCCATGTTTTAGCATTTGTGCATGCCTTTGAATTCAAACCATTTAGATGCCATTTAAGTGGTCTTTTGGCCTTGTTTTAACATGCTAAAAATCTGTTTTTAGTTGTTTAATGCATGCCATGTTTGCCTTGCTAAGTGTAGTTCAATGCATCATTAGTTTGCTTTGAATTCTTGGCCATTTTGCATGCTTTGCTTGCTTTGTTAGTTGGTTTGGCACCTCCTATAACATGATTTTCAGAGCTTGTGTTACATGCTAATTGTCCACATTATGCTCTTTTCAATGTGCTTGAGAGTTGCTTGTTTAATGCCTAAGTGTCGGTCCAACTTACTTGCATGTGTGTATGTATGTTTGATCCCAATTCCTTAGCATTTTGGCCACTGTTTTGGGCCTATTTAGAGTTGCCTAATTCATGTTTAAGTCCACCCTTTATTTGTCTTGCATGCTTGCTAGCTTGTATGCTTGTTTGCATTGCCATGTTGCATGCCTAGTTAACATGCTTAGGGTTGCATTACATTGGCATGCATGCTCTACCTCTTGACTAAGTCATGATGGAGGTAGAAGCCCCTTGGTTTGATTATGTGCATTGCATTTCATTTGACATGAAAGTGCATGCTTGATTCTTTGGGCCATCATGCATAGAAATGCGTGATTGGTGGTCCGAGAATCGAGGCACATGTTCCTTTGAGTCACAAACATGATAAGGGGCATGATTGGTGCATACATTGCTAGAATTGTATAGCCATGCTATGCCTTGCCCTTTGTCATCAATTGCGTGTTCTCGAGCATTCTTTGCCGAAGCAATATTTAGTCTTGGCCAAGCAATGTATTGGTGGCCGATAGCCTCATTTCTAGCCGATGGCCATATCTAGCTGCTAGTGGCCATTCTACTCAGCCAATGGTGATCCCCAGTATCTGAAGAAGCATCTCTAAGACTTTGGCAGTCTTCAGAAGGGCAGAGTAGGGAAAACAGAGGCAGTCTATGCATGGCAGTGCAATTCCGAGCAGGACCCGAGCATGCGTTGTATCAGGCTCTCCTCCCGAGGCGGTTTACTGTTTTTCCTAGTTTAGTTAGTTGTTAACTAATTAGGCAATTTGTAATATTTAATTAGCTTGCGTAGTTAATTAATTTGTATTATTCTTTTGGTCCGTCTGTGTGAGGGCACATTTGTAATAAGTGTGTGTGAGTGGTGTGTATGTCTTCCAACCTCCACTTCTTTCTCCCATTTATTTACCTGCTTATGATGGTAGATTAGGGCATATTTAAATTAGCATAACAGTATGATAGCATGCATGTATCCATACATTCGTTTACATACACCAAACTCGACGCATCATACTAACTGCATCGTATTTTCAATTCCAAATTGAATACATGCTACCTGTGTATTCTACATACCATGTTTAGGATAGCCGAGCTTGTCTAGATTGCTTCTTTGCCTATGTTGCATTAGCCATTTAACATGAACTAGGATTATGCATTTGATTACTAACTGGTTTCTGTTTTGGCTTGGAGTACTAGGTGAGCTGTTATGCTTTAGCATATGGCATGCGTGTGAGTGTTGCCATAATAGCATGATTACCATGAGGCTAGCTGCTTATGTGATATAACTGCTTGAATGCCTGTGGATGGAGGTCGAATTGCTTAAATTGGGATAATGCATTAAAACTGTGAGTTTTAAGCCCACTAGTTAGTGGCAAAACCATCTTTTCTAAAAGCCCATTTGAGGGTGGCAAAACCTGCATTTTAGCCTACTTGCGAGTAGCAAACCATTTTCAAAACAAACATTAAATGTTTTGTTCCAATGTAGGCGATTTGGTCTATACTTGTTTGCTGTGCATAACATAGTAAATCTAGGCTAATAACCGGAATAAGAACACATAACATTTTCAAAACAAGACATCACGGTTAGTAGAGGCCGGTCTTCGGATCGGGCGAGAGGGGGTACTCATAGCTGACCTTCCCCAATCGTACCCAAGTTCCCGAGCCGAGGCAACTTTGGTGATGACGGTCACGTGGCCTTTGGCACCGAGTCAGGGTTTCCTAAATTTCCCCATTAAAAAAATATTTAAGTGGCGACTCTGTATCTGGCAAAGCAGTCCATGTTTGGCACTTCTTTTCAAATCTGTTTTTTTCTCAAAACGATTTGCCAGAGTTGGACTCTTTGGTTCAGATTAAGAACCGCAACAAACAAAAGGGAGTCCGAACTGTAGAGCAAAGCCCACAGGCGCGTCTACAGTTTCTGGCGACTCTGCTGGGGATTTAGAGAGCTTGACTCGAACTCATGACATCTTGTTTTGACTACACTTATGTGTTTCTTTGCATTGCATGTGCATTGGTGCGCCCAGGACACCGTGTTGGCCATCTGCTATTCCTGAGCGGTTTGCTGGAGGCTTGTCTTGTCAAGGCATGACCATAAGGCTGACCGGTTGCGGGCTCTGCCAGTATGGGAACACAAACCCCGATTTTACTGGGGCACCCTTCTTGACCATTCGACCTAGTGCATATCGAAGTCCATAGTAACCATCCCAAACTAGGACAGGTTGCTTACCCAATATAGGTTGTTTGAAACCGCTGCGTGCGTAGTGAAACCCTAGCTCCTGACAATATAGGACAGGGAAACCCTGCCCCAATATAGGGGTGTATTGGCTCTCATTTACTTGCTATGTGCTTTTAGAGTGTATCTCTACAGGGAACACACATATCAGTTTGCGATTAGATTATCGTGCCCGAGGGCACCGAAGACGATGTTGTTGAGAATCGATTATGTCTGCGTATCGATTCGATTTTGAACAGTGATTACGAAACGATGATCGATAGTAGAGTGCGATTAATCGGCTACACCCGTGTTTGATCTGTTTGGGGTGAAATCTTGCTTGTTTTTTCGCTTCGCCCAGAGATTGAGAGTTGATCCGAGAATAGCTAGTGTCTTCTCCTTGCGAGGACTTAGCATCATGCGAGTCGGAAGAGATCGTGGTCATGACGGCGCGTTGGATCAAGGAATCACCCTACAAGGAGACTATCGTTGATATGTCGCATCCACCAGATCGCGGGTTGCGCACCGATCAGGCCCCTACTATATCAGGCTCGTGAGCCTACTACTTTTGAACTAATGGAGATGATAGGTGATCTCCAAAGGTCTGTGGCGGATCTCGCCTATGGAATGTCAGCTTCACCGCCAGCTGCACCGTACGCCGGGAGCTTTGTTCCCCAGGAGCCCCCGTTGTTGGGCCGAATTGTTATTGAACTTAGTCAACCAGAGATGGCCTCCAGTTATAATAATGACGTGTCAACATCAACCCAAACCCTCAATTAGGTTGAGGCCAGAGGTAAGGACAAGATGAAGGCAGATGCCGATCCTATCGAACAACTACTGTGGACAGTAGAGGCTTTGAAAGCCGGGGGGATGAACAAGCAACAGATATCTGCAGTTGTGACAAAAGCTGTGGAGGATGCTTTCCCCACTCCGCCTGAGGGCAGTTCCAGTCAATCAGAGAACCGGGATAGGCCCCGTCATGCCAAAACGGTTCTTCCCGCTCCCAACCCTGCGTCCGGAAAGGATCAGAAATCCAAGGCCGCACCCGCCGATCTGTTCGCTAGTGCATCTAGCAAGAGTGCTCAGGCTCCAAAGTACCTGCCTCGAGGGCGCTGAGTCTTCCACCTTTCTACATGCCTTTGTCTAGGGCACTTTTGATTTTGGCCAAAAAGGGGCATCTTACACCTCTTGAGCCCCGACCCCTACCGAAGAATCTCCCTGCCACGCATGATGCCACTGTGTACTGTGCGTACCATCAGCAGACTGGTCATGCTACCGATAACTACTTCCGCCTCCGTCATGAGGTGCAGGATTTGATTGACAACGAGGTTATCCTCCCGCCTACCGCGGCCAAGTCAGTCATTACAGAGTTCTTAGATTTTGAGGATACCGATAGTGCAAGCATGCAATCAGGAAGTGAACCACCTGTGGGCGACACTTGGCATATTTTTGATGTGGCGTCTGGCACGCATTTTTGAGTATCTGCGGTCACTAGTTTTGTAAATTCTGGCTTGAGTGTCGAGTCGGTCTTTGTTTTATTTTGAGTCTGTCTCATTGTCTTGAGTCAGTCCTTTTTGCTCACGGGTCTGCCTTGTTGTAGCGAGTCAGTCCCCTTTGTATAGAATGTCAGGTGATTCCGGGGTTGTTGCCTCGAACACCGTTTTGTAATTATTCTTTTGTTTTTTTTCCTTTTGAGTCTGTCTCGGTTGAGGAGCCAGTCATAATCAGGGAATCTGAATGAAACAGCTGCGGCTACCACGTTTCAGTACTTGTTGTTGTTTAAGCTAGTTGTGCCAGAGGATGTGAATGGAACGACAGTACATACCACCTACTCTCTTGTGCCTTAAACATTGCTGTAATGACCTAAGCTTTTCATAAAAACCCTTTTTCGAACACTGCGGTGATAAAAACGAAGAGGAAGGAATTCCTCGGCTTTTGCAAAATTTTGATCATTTTGAGAGAAAGAGAGGCATGCTAAGTTTTTAATGAATGAAATCATGCTTGTCGGTGTGAGTACTGAGAAGGACCCTGGCTCGATCTAGACTGGTTCCACACTATCTTCAGCGCAAGCGATTTGTCGCTTTCTTAAAAACTTTCAAAAAACAAAATGTTTTGCGCGGTCCTGTGAAGACTTGTGTGGAATTGCTCTTGAGATTGCGCAGCCTAGGATCGCTCTCAGCCTTAAGATTCAACCTATCTATTTCAAACCTGGAATCCGTTCAAAACAGTTAACTGCCATGCAAGGCCTGTGCGGCCCAATTCGAAGCTGCCCTCGAGTAAGAGGCACCAAAATCAGATCAAGAAGATCAGATCCCACCAGGCAAGGCTCATGAAGCAACCGTGATGGATTCTTCTGCAAATCAACCCAATCCACTCTCCGGATCTGAGAGGCGTCAAACTCAAAACCATTTGGCATGGGATTGCTACACTTTTACCCTTTGAGAGGCTCGCTGGGCCGAAAACCCGGAAGGGCGACCCAGGCAAAAGTTAGAGCAAAAAAAAAAAAATGCAAAGAATAAATAAAAAAGAGAAAAGAAGAAAAATGAATGAAGAAAATGCAAAAAGATGAAAAAGAAAAAAGCAAAAAGAAAAATGAAGAGAGAAAAAGAAAAGAAGCTCGCAAGGTCGAAAACCCGCATTGGGCACCTTGGCAAAAGTTAGAGCCTAAAAGTGAAGGTTAATACCCGAGTGTACCTTAACCGGAACTACGTAAGGCTTGATTCCCATGTTTGGGATACGTAGGCAACTTCATCTTGAAGTCCAGCCCCCAACGCTTTCATAGCGTCTCAGTCCATGTCATGGTTTTGATCACCTGTGTCTCCTCCGAATCCGATGTCTCGGTCACAGCGGCTGGAACTACGTAATCAACTTCCTCCTGAAGTCTAACCACCAACACCTTCCAGGTGATTGTGTCCATATATTGATTCAAACCGTCTTCGTCTCCTCCGCGTCTGAGGATCAGATCGTCATCAACGAGGACTGGCTTACAGCATGCCGCGGCATCATCCAAACAAGGGGCAACTTTCCGTTGCCACCTAGTGCCATAAGTTGCCCTGAGTTGCCGTCCAAACCAGGGGCAACTTTCCGTTGCCATGCACCCCCCTTTAAGCAAGGGGCAATTTCCCATTGCCTCCGATCCGAGGTTGCGCATCTCGAGGGTAAGTTCCGCGCTCGTCGAGCGTTGATTGTTTGCAAAATTAGTTTTTGAAAATTTTTACTGAAGTTGACTATTTTCTCGAAAACTATTTCATTTTCCAAGATCGGACCATTTTCTTGGACCCAGAAAGGAAAATTTTCAGTGCTCACAGCCTGACTTGCATGATTTTCAAATCAAAAATCGAACAAGTATGTTAATCCAACTCTCATTTTGGTCAAAACTTGTTTTAGGAAGAAAACAAAAAATGGTCAAAGTGACGAACTAGGGGCACAATTGAGTCAGGTCTTCTGTCTTTCCCCCATCAACATACTCGCCAGAAGGGCACTCTATCCACCGGGAGAAATAGCCGTGAGCTAACAGTGTTGGGCACGAACCCGCAACTTTCTCGTTTACCCATTAACCACTCTGGGGAGGGATGAAAAATGAGAGAATAAAGAATAGAGAGGTGTAAGCGGAAAGAAAAGTGAGCAAGGGGGTTTTGAGAGAAAAACCGAGCCTGAGGGCCGAGCGATGTGAGAATCACAAATCAGAAAGGGTGGGAATAATACCCGGAGGAATTGGCTCCTTGAGATTCGAAGTCTTTTGTTTCCATAAATACGTCTGTATGTCGTGTCTTTTGCTTTTGTTTTGAGTCTTTTCCAAGCACGTCTCATTATGTTCAGGACGTGTGCCTTTTGTTTTCTCCACTTGAGTCCCTCCGCTGTGTTTAGTCGTAGGCTCGATACCCCGGTTGTGAAACCCCTTTTCCAAAGATTAATCGTTTGTGCTCAGAATGCCGTGCCATTCTCTACATTCATGCGAAGCAAGAGAAGAAAGGGAAATTTGGGACATCCAAGTGTGTTTCAACTCCAACCGTTTCAGTTTTGTGATCTGTCTTGTCAGATTGGGCTATTTGTTCGGGGTTTGCTGTGTGCAGAATGAACCGAGTATTGTGTTATGGGCCGTATGCAGACTAATCCCCAACAGAGTATGGGCTGTGTGTCCAGGTTGAGCAGTGATTTGCTTGAGTTGTTTGTTGGTTAGTTGGTTGGTCATCTGATTATTACAGTGCAAGTGTTCAATTTTTAGACAACAGATCAATTTCATTTACATTGAGATATAATATGATATGATGTAATGCGATGCAATGCATGAGATATACAAATGTAACACTTTTTCAGACAAAAAGTTTGTTTCATTTCATAATCTTTTCAAGTACATAAGTTTCGGAAACAAAATCTGCCTGCGGCAGTACAAAGTACCCTAACTACTAACAAAAAGGGAAAAGTGCAGAAAAGAAGAAAAACAGCAAAAATCTGTATCGAATGTCAAAAATGGCTCCAGGGGTGTCAGTCTGTCCTAGTCCTCTTCCTGGATGAAGATCCAGGAGCATCATCACCAGGAGCATGACCAGGAGCATCTCCGTCTGAGCCCGAGTCCAAGCCATCACCGGTCTCCTCCTCCGACGACTCCGCCTCTGCCTCTGTCTCTGCCTCAGAATCGTCATCTGGAACTGGAGCCCGCGAGCTGCTCCCGACATGAGTGCGCCCCCCTCTGGTGCGGGGATATACTTTGCCATCCCGGGTAGAAATGGGAGGTCCAGCCGGAGCACCACCCACTAGAGGAATCTGGAAGGGAGGCTGAAAAAGCATGAAAGGCGAATACATCAGAATACTGTGAGTAGTGAATCAAGATAGAATCTGATGTATGAGTCTGATGTATGTATGCCGTGAACAGTGAATCGGTCAGGATCTGATGTCTGAAGTACGATGTGTGTATCTTTGTGAGCAATGAATCAGTGCAGGATGCAGTGTGTGAGTACAGTGTATCAGATGTCGTGAACAGTTTATCAGATGTTGTGTCGTGCATCAGATTATGTAAAGCAGTTTGTGTATGGTTTGAGGCTGTGATCAGAAAAAACATACCGGAATGCTGTAAAGGGCTAGGAGGTCGAAGGTCTGCTGTAGCATCCCAATCATGGAGGCATTTATCTCCAATGACTGCCGGGTGTACTCGGAAGACGCCTGCAAAAGTATCAGATGCATCAATATTCTGTGGAATATCAAATAAACTGAAATGAAATAACAGTACAAGATGCGAAATGAAGTAATACATACCGGAGGCAAGTCGGGGACACCGACTAACTCGTGATCAGCCGGGGGAGGGGCCATGGGGATCTGGTAGGTCGCCCCACCCTGCCCTCTGAAAGTCAGTGAGGCAGGCAGAGCAGGCCAACCGGTCCCCCGTCCTCGCTGGACTCCGCCCCTGCCACGGACACTCCCCCTCCAGCCCCTACTCTCGCTCCAGCCGCTGGCGTCGCAGGTCTCTCTCTCTCTCCGCTCGGCGGCTGCCGCTCAGAGGTCGCATGATGAAGGTCCAGACGTACTCCGAGTAATCGCCCTCGCCCCTGAAATCGCTCGCCTCCCAGCCAATGGTGTAGTCTGCCATCTGCTCGGCGGTGAATCTCTCGGTGTCCCTCATATGCTCAGGAGGGTGCACCGGGACTATCTGCTCCGGAAAACCCAGGGTCTGACGTAGGAAACGCTCGCCCAGGTACCAAGCCTGACAGACCGGGCCCTCCAGCAGAATCCGGAAACGTGAGGTCTCATCGGCACCGGCAAACCGATCCCGCATCACGGCTGGCAAAGGAGCCCAAGGCTGCCAGGTGATCTGAAAATGAGATACAGTTTGTTATCTACTGTTATTGAAACATGCAGTGGAAAGACGAAGCTTAAATAAACTGCAAGTAAAACATACCTCTGTGGGGGTGATGGTGTCGAAGTAGCCGCGGAAGAAGCTAAATGTCTCTTGGGGCCTCCGCACGCACCTCCCGTCGAAGCGGCGCGAGAACGGGACGACGAGAGGGGTCTCTACGTCGGGTACGGGAGCAAGCCTAGGAAAGTAGGCATAAACCCACAACTGCAAAGTAAATACCAGTGCATTTTATCAGATAAAGCAGAATATAGAATAAAAGCAGAAATAGCAGAGCCATGTGTTATGTAGTGTAGTGTATTGTGCAGAGTGTACAGTGTGAGCAGTGTACAGTCAGTGTAAAGCAGAGTATGTGTGTGCCGTGTGTACAATATACAGCAAGTATAATGCAGACTATAGTGTGTGCAGTGTACAAAGTACAGAAAGTATAGAACAGAAATGAAAGGCAAAAAAAGAAATGTACCTCCCAAACACACTAGTAGCCCCGAAAGAACCGTTACCGTCATGAAGTTGAGCTCATATATCCGTGAGAGTGGCGGAGCGGCGCCACCCGGTCGTAATGTAAGATATCCTCGACGGCGTCCACCGAAAGCAGGCAGAGAGGCACGGTGTTCGCCCGGTCGGCGAAAATGGTCGTCCCAAACAGGAACATGAGAAAGCCGCGTGCGTATCTCTCTACGGCCTCCTGAGTCATCGGGGCTGCATCAACAAGGGTGGGCTGGACCCTGAACTGCACCTCGAACCAGGAATATTGGACGAAGTCGGGACACGCTAGAGGCGGCAGCTCGCCGAGCAAGTAGGTCTGAGTGGCCTCCCACTCATCCATATCAGTATCGAAGGGGATTGGATCACCCCCTACCCCGATGCTTGTAAGCATCGAGAAATCATAAGGGGTTATCGTCATGTCCCCTGTCGTAGAGAAATGGAATGAATCGGTGGTGTCCCACCACCTCTCTACCAGAGCGGCAAGGAGAGGTCTGCATGTAGTGAGCCTGGAGAGTCCTCTACAAAATGCGCCAAAGCCGGCCTGGTCCACGATGTGGCGAACTGTGTCGGGAAGCTCGGCGTACCACTCACGAGCGACAGTGTTCCCATACCCGCGGATGGTATGGGAATCTCCCTGTTTTCAAACAAGTAGTTGCGAAGCAATATAAAATGTACAGTTTTGAAGAAACAGTCAAAATCAGTGCAAATTTGGCATGCGTGCGTATTTTCAAGTTCAAATAGATACCGAGTGCCAATGTGCTTACAGTGAACTGCAACGTGTGATGCGTCAGCGTGTTTGAGTGGTTCAGTGCAAATATGGCATGCGTGCGTATTTTCAAGTTCAAATAGATACCGAGTGCCGGTGTGCTTACAGTGAACTACAACGTGTGATGCGTCAGCGTGTTTGAGTGGCTCAGTGCAAATGTGGCATGCGTGCATATTTTCGGATTCAAGCAGATGCTGGGTGTCGGTGAATTTGCAGTGAAATACGGTGTGTGCCGTGTGTTGAGTGGTTCAAGGCTAGTGCAGTGTGTGTGCATGTGTCGGTCTTAAACAGATATCAGTTGCAAGTGTGTCTGCGATCAACTACAATGCACAGTGTATCAGAGCATCTGAGCTAAAGCAACTAAAGAATGTAATCAGCTATGGCAGTTGACAGTTAAAAGTTCTACATTGCAGAAATTAAAACAGAGGAAAAAACGTTACCTCAGAAGCGCCGAAGGATAGGTGAGAGGCAGGCTCGCGCAAGAGAAGCTCTGGGTCCAGCGCCCTGTCAAAACTCCTGAACTGGCGTAGTCCGTCGGGGGGCAGAACATGAATCGCCGGCCGGTAGGTCGCCGGGTCGAACGGGCGCTCGCTCAAAGGTAGGAGCTCGACCCCGGGATCCATCTCGTGATCCGAGGGAGTCCCACCGCGTGGAATATCGTCGGCCATATCAAGAATGATGAGAGAATAGCCGGAGGAAGGAAAATCGGGCTGGAATATGGAAAGTCAACTGAAAAGTCAACCCCCGGGAGGGTGAAAAATGGTCGAAAAAGTCAGGATGTGAAAAAGGCACGGAAATCAAGAGGAAAGTGAGGGGAACAAACCCCAAAAAGGTGAAAATGGCAAAGAATGTACCGAAACAAAGATTTGTTCGGATGAAAACGTCCGAAACGCGAAGGAAATCGCGAATCCGACGACGAAACAGGTTGGAACGCGAAGAAAACGAGGAAATGAGGAAGGAAAAGGCTCTAGAGAGAGAGAGGAATGTTTTTCGGCGAAGGGGAAGTGACAAAATAGGGTTTGGAACCCTATTTTAAAAGACCCATGGTGAAATGTGGAATCTGCCCCGACTCAGGCACTTTTGGCCGGTCGGCAATATTTTGTGCCGGCCGGCAGAATATTGTGCCGATGAAACTATTTTGCAGCCGGTGGACAGCCGATGGCTTCCCCTTCCGGCCGGTGGTGTTCCCAAAGCCTTGTTTAGGCCATATGAGTAGTTTTTTTGGTCTTCATAGCTCAAGAAAGTGCAAGAAAGTGTATCTCCGACGCTCAATCGGCCTCCGTTTTGACCTCGGACCGCGTCTTCTGTGCGTGGCACTCAAATTCATGCAATGATGTATCCTTCTGTATCCTTTTGCCTTTTGCAAGATTCAAAAGTTGCCCCGTGTGCGTTGCACGCGTTCATCGCACTATTTCGGTGCATTGCGTCATGGTCATCGCCTCCACGTTGCATTGTTATGCATGTACTACACGCGTTGTAACACGCACCCCTTGCATTGTCATGCACATCTCTCATGAATTGTCATTGCATTTTTATTACAAGCATTGTCATGCATTTCAATACATACGTCGCCTCGCGCATCGTTCGCGTTGTCGTGAATTCCCTTACCATGCATTGTCATGCTTTCCAAAACATGTGCATTGTTACTCATTTAAGTCCATTTGCATTGTCATGCATTTCAAAAGGAAAACATGCGTTATCACGCATTCGAATTCATTCACATTATCATGCATTTCATTTTACATCCTTTGAGGTACGCGTGCCTCAAATCCTTGAGGCATGCATGTCTCATTTGCATCATTTTACAATCCTTGAGGCATGCGTGTCTCATTTGCATCATTTTCCATTCCTTGAGGCATGCGTGTCTCATTTGCATCATTTTACATTCCTTGAGGCATGCGTGTCTCATTTGCATCATTTTACATTCCTTGGAGGCACGCGTGTCTCATGTGCATTGTCTTGCCCCTTTGAGGCATGCGTGTCTCATTTACATATCATTTTACATTCCTTCATGGCATGCATGTCTCACTTGCATTGGCATGCGTGTCACATTTCTATTGGCATGCGTGTCTCACTTGCATTGTGCATCGTTTTGCACAACAGTCTAGGAGACCTTAAATCCTTGGAGGGTGCGAAACCTTTACCGCATTGTCACGGTCTAGGAGACCTTAAATCCTTCGAAGGTGTAAAACCTTTATTGTTGCGCATGTCTGCATGCGTTGTAGTACGCATCATCCCTTGCATCGTTTTGCACAACGGTCTAGGAGACCTTAAATCCTTGGAGGGTGCGAAACCTTTACCGCATTGTCACGGTCTAGGAGACCTTAAATCCTTCGAAGGTGTAAAACCTTTATTGTTGCACATGTCTGCATGCATTGTAGTACGCATCATCCCTTGCATCGTTTTGCACAACGGTCTAGGAGACCTTAAATCCTTGGAGGGTGCGAAACCTTTACTGCATTGTCATGCATCGCATTATAAATACCGCATTGTCATGCATTGCATTGTAAATACCGCTTTGTCATGCATTTCAAAAAAAACAACAAAAACAACATGCATTATTGTAGATATTGCATATGTCATGCATTTCATCGTAATATAGTGCATTGTCATGCATTTCCACTGTAAATATTGCATTTATATTCCATTGCATATTTGTAGATATTGCATTTTAGTTGCATGCATTTACTGCATCACCCTCCATCTATGGCTTGCGCCTTTCCTTGTTGAGCTTGGTCTGGTATGTGCTCATACTTTTCACGTCAAAACACAGTTCTGCATGTGTACGCGCCTATTCCACGTTGGTATGTTGGTTTGAGGGTTGCGGCATCTTTTCTGTGTCAGACGCGGCTTGTACGCGTACATGCCTTTCCTAGGCAAGATTTGGTTTGGCCTGCGTGCCATATCCGTTGTATCCATCTCCATTGCATTTTAGTTGCATGCATTTACTGCATCACCCTCCATCTATGGCTTGCGCCTTTCCTTGTTGAGCTTGGTCTGGTATGTGCTCTTACTTTTCACGTCAAAACACAGTTTTGCATGTGTACGCGCCTATTCCACGTTGGTATGTTGGTTTGAGGGTTGCGGCATCTTTTCTGTGTCAGACACGGCTTGTACACGTACATGCCTTTCCTAGGCAAGATATGGTTTTGGCTGCATGCCATATCCATTGTAGATATTACATTGTAGTGTAATTGTTGCATCCGGTGTTAGGATCATTATTCTTTCCCCAGCGGGCCGTCACCCCACTTATGTCATTCCACCCAATACTCGTTCTTGTGTCCGTCTACGTTACTCATAGTTCTGCATGTGTGCGCGCCTATTCCACGCTGGTATGTTGGTTTGAGGGTTGCGGCACCTTTTCTATGGTAGACAGACTTGTTACTTCCATCAATCTATTTGACATTTGTGTGGTTTCGAACCGCTCATGATTGAATCATGATTCGATTGCATTGCATATCATTTGCATTGTTTATACGTAGTTTTGTATATAGTGCATATCATTTTGCATTCATCATTGCATTGTCATGCATGTTGCTAACGACATTGTACCTGTTAAGTTTTTTTTCTTTACAGGCACGATATTGTATGTACGGTTCATTTGAGGCTGGTGCAACCGGGCGAACCGGACAGGTATTGTATCCTCCGTGTGAGACGTATCGAGAATTGCATAGTTCTCTTACATCCTTTCTGCATTGTAGTGTAGTTTGGTGTATGCAAGCTTAAAACCGCATCGATGCGTTAGTTCTGACTTTCTTTGCGTGATCATAAGTTATGCTCGGCTTCTTGCATTGTCTTGCATTTTGCCCCCGCTTGGCATACCTTGTTTGTCTTGCATGTTTGTCCAAGTCTTCGGCCTTGTCAAAAATGGGTCGTCTCTAGGCTTTGACATTCACTCCCGTCATTGTTATGACTTTTGAGTTCTGTCAAAGAGGGGCAACTGTAGACACCCTATTTTTGACCGTCCTCAAGACTTGGACGTCACCGTTGGAACACTCGGTGATTATCCATGTTTGTGTTCGTTTGGAGTTCCCGGAGGTCTCGGCTACACGCCTTGCCTCAGGATCTCCGAACTTGACTGTTTTGTGTCTGGTTTTGTACCAAACACTTGTGTTTTGCCTTGGAGGGGCAGGGAATGCCTTGTGAGGCATCCCCACACATCACCGGCTGTGGCTTGAGGCCACCAGCTGTTGTTTGTGTCCATCGGCCAATATTTGGCCGACCGGCACTCTTTTTGGCTGACCGACCATCAATTTTGTCAAAATGACAATTTTGGCCAGCCGACTACTGTTCATCTGCTTTTAGCAGATATTTTGTGCCAGCTGTGATAGCTGGCACCCACCCCATTCCCCTCCATACACGTGTATGGAGGGATTTCCCTCTTGAATGGCTTGTTTTGGAAGCCTTACAAGAGGAAATTGCCTATATAGGAGAGCTTCTTCTCTTGACATCAGGGTTGGACATTTTAGACAGCTTTTGTAAAGCTTGAGTTCTAGGGTTAGGGTTTGATATATATTCTATCTCTATAAGTGTGTGTTTTGTCCCACTTTTGCTCACAAACACACACTAACACACCATCTCTTGGACTTGAGACCCTTGGAGGGTTGATTTAGTGTTTTGGAGCTGGATTTAAGCCAAGGAAGGCTATTGGAGCATTGTTTGTGAAGAAGGGCTTCAAGGGTAAGAAACTTCCCTTTTATTCTCCATTTTTGTATTGCTTTTCTACCTATCTTAGAACTGTTTTTGTGCTTAGTGTATAATACAAAAAAGTTCTATTTTTAAGCCCTCTTGATTGTTTGTTAAGAGTGTTTCGTGGTTTGGAGGTGTTTGACCACCCTTAGGCCTTGAGAAGCCCCACTTTGTGCCATTTTTGGTGAGCTCCGAGACTTTGGTGCTTGGGCCTCCTCACCACTGAAATCTTGAGGGATTTCAGTGGTGAAGATGGTGCTTGAAGTCTCAAGAAGGAGAGGGCCACCCCCTCTCCTTGTTGTCCTTGAAAAGGGCACTTTTTGGCCTCTTGAGGGAGCATCATGCTTGAGTGTTTGTTGATCATGTTTAGGCTATTTTCCATGCTTATTATGCCATGATATAACATTGTTGTGTGTTGGTTTTGGTACACCATGCATGCTTAGCATACCTATCATGTAATGCCTTGTTATTGCCGTAATATGCCTTAGGTGGTTAGCCTTTGTTCTAGCATGTTTTAGGCTTAGCCTTGTGAAGGTTTTGTGTTCATTTTGCCATGTTTTAGGTCTGTCCATAGTTTCTTGGGTCGATCTTGGCATGCTTAGTATAGCTCCTTTGTATTTGAGCTTGTATGCTTCAAGTAGGTAAATGTGTAGCATGCATTGCTTGCATCACTTAAGTGGTTTGGAACCACCCTACATGTCATTTCAGTCCCTTTGACATGCTCATATGCTTGCCTTGGACGCCTCTTTGAAGCTTTGAAAGCTTGTCTTGCATGCTCCATGTTTTAGCATTTGTGCATGCCTTTGAATTCAAACCATTTAGATGCCATTTAAGTGGTCTTTTGGCCTTGTTTTAACATGCTAAAAATCTGTTTTTAGTTGTTTAATGCATGCCATGTTTGCCTTGCTAAGTGTAGTTCAATGCATCATTAGCTTGCTTTGAATTCTTGGCCATTTTGCATGCTTTGCTTGCTTTGTTAGTTGGTTTGGCACCTCCTATAACATGATTTTCAGAGCTTGTGTTGCATGCTAATTGTCCACATTATGCTTTTTTCAATGTGCTTGAGAGTTGCTTGTTTAATGCCTAAGTGTCGGTCCAACTTACTTGCATGTGTGTATGTATGTTTGATCCCAATTCCTTAGCATTTTGGCCACTGTTTTGGGCCTATTTAGAGTTGCCTAATTCATGTTTAAGTCCACCCTTTATTTGTCTTGCATGCTTGCTAGCTTGTATGCTTGTTTGCATTGCCATGTTGCATGCCTAGTTAACATGCTTAGGGTTGCATTACATTGGCATGCATGCTCTACCTCTTGACTAAGTCATGATGGAGGTAGAAGCCCCTTGGTTTGATTGTGTGCATTGCATTTCATTTGACATGAAAGTGCATGCTTGATTCTTTGGGCCATCATGCATGGAAATGCGTGATTGGTGGTCCGAGAATCGAGGCACATGTTCCTTTGAGTCACAAACATGATAAAGGGCATGATTGGTGCATACATTGCTTGAATTGTATTGCCATGCTATGCCTTGCCCTCTGCTGCTGTCAATTGCAGGTTCTGCAGGCATTCTTTGCTGACCGGCAATGTATTGGTGGCCGATAGCCTCATTTCTAGCCGATGGCCATATCTAGCTGCCGGTGGCCATTCTATTCAGCCGATGGTGATCCCCAGTATCTGAAAAAGCATCTCTGAGACTTTGGCAGTCTTCAAAAGGGCAGAGTAGGGAAAACAGGCGATCCTATGCATGGCGAAGCAATTAGAAGCGAGACCGAGCATGCGTTGCATCAGGCTCTCCTCCTGAGGCAGTTTACTATTTTTCCTAGTTTAGTTAGTTGTTAACTAATTAGGCAATTTGTAATATTTAATTAGCTTGCGTAATTAATTAATTTGTATTATTCTTTTGGTCCCTCCGTGTGAGGGCACATTTGTAATAAGTGTGTGTGAGTGGTGTGTATGTCTTCCAACCTCCACTTCTTTCTCCCTTTTATTTACCTGCTTATGATGGTAGATTAGGGCATATTTAAATTAGCATAACAGTATGATAGCATACGTGCATCCATACATTCGTTTACATACACCGGGCTTGACGCATCATACTAACTGCATCGTATTTTCAATTCCAAATTGAATACATGCTACCTGTGTATTCTACATACCATGTTTAGGATAGCCGAGCCTGTCTAGATTGCATCTTTGCCTGTGTTGCATTAGCCACTTAACATGAACTAGGATCATGCATTTGATTACTAACTGGTTTCTGTTTTGGCTTGGAGTACTAGGTGAGCTGTTATGCTTTAGCATACCGCATGCGTGTGAGTGTTGCCATAATAGCATGATTACCATGAGGCTAGCTGCTTATGTGATATAACTGCTTGAATGCTTGTGGATGGAGGTCGAATTGCTTAAATTGGGATAATGCATTAAAACTGTGAGTTTTAAGCCCACTAGTTAGTGGCAAAACCATCTTTTCTGAAAGCCCATTTGAGGGTGGCAAAACCTGCATTTTAGCCTACTTGCGAGTAGCAAACCATTTTTTAAAACAAACATTAAATGTTTTGTTCCAATTTAGGCGATTTGGTCTATACTTGTTTGCTGTGCGCATAACATAGTAAATCTAGGTTAATAACCGGAATAAGAACACATAACGTTTTCAAAACAAGATATCACGGTTAGTAGAGGCCGGTCTTCAGATCGGGCGAGAAGGGGTGCTCATAGTTGACCTTCCCCAATCGTACCCAAGTTCCCGAGCCGAGGCAACTTTGGTGATGACGGACATGTGGCCTTTGGCACCGAGTCAGGGTTTCCTAAATTTCCCTATTAAAAAAATATTTAGGTGACGACTCTGTATCTGGCAAAGCAGTCCATGTTTGGCACTTCTTTTCAAATCTGTTTTTTTCTCAAAACGATTTGCCAGAGTTGGACTTTTTGGTTCAGATTAAGAACCGCAACAAACAAAAGGGAGTCCGAACTGTAGAGCGAAACCCACGGGCGCGTCTACAGGCGGGACTCCTCCGGATCACGAGATGGATCCCAGGGCCGAGCTCCTTCCTTTGAGCATCCGCCCATTCGACCCGGCGACCTACCAGCCGGCGATTCACGTTCTGCCCCCCGACGGACTGCGCCAGTTCAGGAGTTTTGACAGGGCGCTGGATCCCGAGCTTCTACTACGTGAGCCTGCCTCTCACCTATCCTTCGGCACTTCTGAGGTAACATTTTTTCTCTGTTTTACATTCTGCAATGTAGAACTTTTAACTGTCAACCGTCATAGCTGATTACATTCTTTAATTGCTTTAGCTCAGATGCTCTGATACACTATGCATTGTAGTTGATCACAGACACACTTGCAACTGATATCTGTTTAAGACCGACACATGCACACACACTGCACTAACCTTAATCACCCAAACATACGACACATACCGTATTTCACTGCAAACTCACCGACACCCAGTATCTGTTTGAATCTGAAAAACTTGTACGCATGCTAAATTTGCACCAAACCACACAAACACGCTGACGCATCATACGTTATAGTTCACTATAAGCACACCGGTACCCGGTATCTGTTTGAATCTGAAAAACCTGCACGCATGCTAAATTTGCACCAAACTACACAAACACGCTGACGCATCATACGTTGTAGTTCACTATAAGTACACCGGCACCCGGTATCTGTTTGATTCTGAAAAACTTACACGCATGCTAAATTTGCACCAAACTACACAAACACGCTGACGCATCATACGTTGTAGTTCACTATAAGCACACCGGCACCCGGTATCTGTTTGAATCTGAAAACACGTACACATGCTACATTTGCACCAAACTACACAAACACGCTGACGCATCATAGGTTGTAGTTCACTATAAGCACACCGGCACCCAGTATCTGTTTGAATCTGAAAACACGTACACATGCTACATTTACACTGATTTTGACTGTTTCTTCAAAACTGTACATTTTATATTGCTTCGCAACTACTTGTTTGAAAACAGGGAGATTTCCATACCATCCGCGGGTATGGGAATACTATCGCTCGTGATTAGTACGCTGAGCTACCCGATGCGATTACATCGCGTGGACCCGGCGGCTTTGGCGCGATTCCCGAAGGACTCTCCGGACTTACTACATGCGACCTCTCCTTGCCGCTGGTGGAGAGGTGGTGGGACACCACCGATTCATTCCATTTCTCTGCGACGGGGACATGACGATGACTCCTATGATTTCTCGATGCTCACAGCATCGGGGTAGGGTGATCCGATTCCTTTGATATCTTGATATGGATGAGTGGGAGGCGCTCGGATCTACTTGCTCGGCTGCCGCCTCTGGCGGCGTCCGGCAAATCAATAGTCTGGTTTGAGGTGCGATTCGAGTCCACCCTTGTTGAGGCAACCGATGACTCAGAGGCCGTGGTGAGATACGCCGCGGCTTTCTCATGTTCTGTTTGGGGCGACCATTTTTTCGCCGACGGCGAACAGGTGCCTCTGCTCTGCGCCTTTGGTGGACGATAGGGATATCTTACATTACGACTGGGATGGTGCGACTCTCTATGGATATATGAGATCGACTTCCATAGCAATGACAGACGATTGCTCGAGACTCTTGGCGTGTTTGGGAGGTACATTTCTTTTCGCCTTTCATTTTGTTCTATATTTTTCAGTACTACGTACTGCAGAACCTTGTAGTTTGCTTTATACTTGCTGTATACTGTACACACGACACACACATACTCTGCTTTACACTGACTGTACATTGCTCAGACTGTACACTCTGCACAATACACTGCACAGCACATGGCTCTGCTATTTCTGCTTTTATTCTATATTCTGCTTTATCTGATAAATGCATTGGTATTTACCTTGCAGTTGTGGGTTTATGCCTACTTTCCTAGGCTTGCTCCCGTACCCAACGCAGAGACCCTTCTCGTCGTCCCGTTCTCGCGCCGCTTTGACGGGGGGTGCGTGCGGAGGCCCTGCGAGTCATTCACCTTCTTCTGTCGTTATTTCGACACCATCACCCCCGCAGAGGTATGTTTTACTTGCAGTTCATTTAAGCTTCGTCTTTCCACTGTATGTTTCGATAACAGTAGATGACAAACTGTATTTCATTTTCAGATCACCTGGCAGCCTTGGGCTCCTTTGCCAGCCGTGATGCGGGATTGGTTTGCCGGTGCCGGTGAGACCTCGTGCTTTCGGATTCTGCTGGAGGGCCCGGTCTATCGGGCTTGGTATCTGGGTGAGCGTTTCTTGCGTCAGACCTTGGGTTTACCGGAGCAGATAGTCCCGGTGCACCCTCCTGAGCATATGAGGGATACCGAGAGATTCACCGCCGAGCAAATGGCGGACTATACGATCGGCTGGGAGGCGACGGCTTCAGAGGCGAGGGCGATTACTTGGAGTACGTCCAGACCTTCATCATGCAACCTCTGAGCGGTGGCCGCCGAGCAGAGAGAGAGAGACCTGTGGCGCCAGCGGCTGGAGCGGGAGTGTCGAGGAGAGCTCGAGTCCGTGGTAGAGGCAGAGTTCAGAGAGGGCGGGGGACCGGTTGGCCTGCTCTTCCCGCTTCACTAACTTTCAGAGGGCAGGGTGGGGCGACCTACCAGATCCCCTTTGCTCCTCCGCCGGCTAATCATGAGTTGGTCGGTGTCCCCGACTTGCCTCCGGTATGTATTACTTCATTTCGCATCTTGTACTGTTATTTCATTTTAGTTTATTTGATATTCCACAGAATATTGATGCATCTGATACTTTTGCAGGCGTCTTTTGAGTACACTCGGCAGTCATTGGAGATGAATGCCTCCATGATGGGGATGCTACAGCGGACCTTCGACCTCCTGGCCCTTTACAGTATCCCGGTATGTTCTTTCTGACCACAGCCTCAAACCATACACAAACTGCTTTGCATAATCTGATGCACGACACAACACTGGATACCCAGCCCTCACGGCACCTGACACACTGTACTCACACACTGCATCCTGCACTGATTCACTGCTCACAGCATACATACACTGTACTCATACACTGTATTCTGCACTGATTCACTGCTCATGGCATTCACAGACTGTACTCATACACTGTATTCTGCACTGATTCACTGCTCATGGCACTCACAGACTGTACTCATACATTGTATTCTGCACTGATTCACTGCTCACAGTATTCTGATGTATTCGCCTTTCATGCTTTTTCAGCCTCCCTTCCAGATTCCTCCGGTGGGTGGTGCTCCGGCTGGACCTCCCATTTCTACCCGGGATGGCAGAGTATATCCCCGCACCAGAGGGGGGCGTACTCATGTCGGGAGTAGCTTGCGGGCTCCAGTTCCAGATGACGAGTCTGAGGCAGAGACAGAGGCGGAGGTAGAGTCGTTGAAGGAGGAGACCGGTGATGGCTTGGACTCGGGCTCAGATGGTGATGCTCTTGGTGATGCTCCTGGGCTTCTGCCCAGGAAGAGGGCGAGGACGGATCCCTAGGCGTGAGACCACTGATGTTGCTTCAGATTTTTGCTGCTTTTTATTTTCCTTCTTTTGTACCTTTTCTCTTTTTTTTTTTTTTTTGGTAGTTAGATTACCTTGTACTGCCGTAGGCAGGTTTTGTTTTCCTCAAAACTTTGTATTTGAAAAAGATTATATGAAATGAAACAAACTTTTTTTTGTGTCTAAAAAAGTGTTATATCTGTACATTCCATACTTTGTATTGCATTACATCATATTACGCCCCAAATGCAAATGAAATTGATCTGTTGTCTGAAAATTGAGCACTTGCACTGTGATAATCAGATAACCAACCAACTAACAGCAAACAACTCAAACAAACCACTGCTCAACCTGGATACACAGCCCATACTCTGTTGGGGATTAACTTGCATACAGCCCATATCATGATATTTGGTTCATTCTACACACAGCGAACCCTGAACAAACAGCCCTAATCTGACAAGACGGACTACGAAAGCTGAAACGGTTGCAGTTGAAACACACTCGGATGCCCCAAATTTTCCCTTTTCTTCTTTTGTTTCGCATACAATGTAGAGAATGGCACAGCACTCTGAGCATAAACAATTTCAACTTCTGAATAGGGGTTCGGTAACCGGGGTATCGAGCCTAAAACCAAATACAGTGGGAAAGACTCAAACAAAAGGTGAGCGGCCTAGACACAACGAGGCACGCTCGGAAAAGACTCAAGACGAAAGTTGAGGTAAACAAGACAAAAGACGCGACACACGGACGTGTTTATAAAAAACAGAAGACCTTAGATCTCGAGGAGCCAGTTCCTCCGGGTATATCCTCCCCTTTCTGATTTGTGATTCTCACATTGCTCGACCCTCAGGCTCGGTTTTTCTCTCAAAACCCTTTTGCTCACTTTTCTCTCCACTTACACCTCTCTATTCTTTATTCTCTCATTTTTTTTATCCCTCCCCAGGGTGATCGATGGATGAATAGGAAGTTGCGGGTTCGTGCCCAACACCGTTAGCTCACGGCTATTTCTCCCGGTGGATAGAGTGCCCCTCTGGCAAGTATGTTGACGATGGGGAAAAGACAGAAGACCTGACTCAATTGCACCCCTAGTTCGTCACTTCGACCATTTTTTTTTAAAACAGTTTTGACCAAAATGCGAGTCGGATTAACACACTTGTTTGATTTGAAAATCATGCAAATCAAGCTGCGAGCACTGGAAATTTTCCTTTTTGGGTCCACGAAGATGGTCTGGTTTTGGAAAAATAAAATAGTTTTCAAGAAAATAGTCAACTTCAATAAAAATTTTCAAAAACTATTTTTGCAAACAATCAACGCTCGACGAGCGCGGAACTTACCCTCGAGATGCGCAACCTCGGATCGGAGGCAATGAAAAATTGCCCTTTGCTTGAAGGGGGTACATGGCAACGGAAAGTTGCCCCTGGTTTGGACGGCAACTCAGGGCAACTTATGGCAATGCATGGCAATGGAAAGTTGCCCCTTGTCTGGATGATGTCACAGCATTTTTGTAGATGGTCTTTATCGATGATGACTGAACTCTGAAGGTGACGGTCTGAACCAATATATGGACACAGTCACTGTAAGAGCAATGGTGGCTGAACTTCGAGATGAAATTGCCTACGTATCCTAAACATGGGAATCAAGCCTATGTAGTTCACGGTTGTTACGACCGGATTGTCGGATGCAGAGGAAGTAAGGATGATCAAAACCATTACATGGACTGAGGCGCTTATGAAAGCGTCGGGGGCTGGACTTCAAGATGAAGTTGCCTACGTATCCTAAACATGGGAATCAAGCCTTACGTAGTTCCGGTTAAGGTACACTCGGGTATTTTAACCTTTACTTTTTAGGCTCTAACTTTTGCCAAGGCGCCTGTTGCAAGTTTTCGACCTTGTGAGCTATGTTTTTCTTCTTTTCATTTTTTTTTCTTTTGCTTTCTCTTTTTCTTCTCTTTTTTTTTTGCTTTTCTTTGCTTGCCTTTTTTGTTTTCTTCTTATTTTCTTGTATTTTTTGTATTTTGTATTTTTTGCTTTGCCCTAACTTTTGATTAGGTCGCCCTTCCGGGTTTTCGGCCCAGCAAGCCTCTCAAAGGGTAAAAGTGTAGCAATCCCATGCCAAATGATTTTGAGTTTGAAGCCTCTTTGTATCCAGGAGAGTGACTGTTGGGTTGATTTGCAAAAGAATCCATCATGGTTGCTTCATGAGCCTTGCCTGGTGGGATCTGATCTTCTTGATCTGAATTTGATACCTCTTGCTTGAGGGTTGCTTCAAATCGGGCCTCGCAGGCCTTTCATGGCGATTGGTTGTTAAATGTTTTGAACAGATTCCAAGTTTGAAACAGATAGGTTGAATCTCGAGGCTGAGAGCGATCCTAGGCTGCACAATCTCAAGAGCAATTCCACACAAGTCTTCACAGGACCACGCAAAACATTTTGTTTTTGAAAGTTTTTAAGAAAGCGACAAATCGCTCGCGCTGAAGATAGTGTGGAACCAGTTTGGATCAAACCAAGATCCTTCTCAGTACTCACGCTGACAGGCATGATTATAAAAAGGTTTAGCATGCCTCTCTTTCTCTCAAAAATGATTAAAGTTTTGCAAAAACCCGATGAATTGCTTCCTCTTCGTTTTTATCACCGCAGTGTTCGAAAAGGGTTTTTTGAAAAGCTTAGGTCATTACAACGATGTTCAAGGCACAAGAGAGTAGGTAGAATGTACTGTCGTTCCATTCACATCCTCTGGCATAACTAGCTTAAACAGCAACAAATATGGAAACATGATAGCCGCAGCTGTTTCATTCAGATTCCCTGATTGTGACTGGCTCCTCAACCGAGACAGACTCAAAAGGAAAGACAAAAAGATAATTACAAAATGGTGTTCGAGGCAACAACCCCGGAATCACCTGACATTCTATACAAAGGGGACTGACTCGCTATAACAAGACAGACCCGTGAGCAAAAAGGACTGACTCAAGACAAAGAAACAGACTCAAAATAAAACAAAGACTGACTCGACACACAAGCCAGGTTTTACAAAACTAGCAATCGCAGATGCTCCAAAATGTGTGCCAGACGCCACATCAAAAACACTGGGCGCCGCTCACAAGTGGTCCAACCCTGATCACATGCTCACAGTATCCGCATCCTCAAAATCCAATAGCTGGGTGGTAACGGACTTGGCTGAGGTGGGCGGGAGGATAACCTCGTTGTCAATCAAATCTTGCACCTCATGACGGAGGCGGAAACAATTGTCGGTAGCATGGCCATTTCTTTGGTGGTATTTGTCTTGGCGAGGTCATGAGTAGCAGGGAGGTTTTTCGGGAGAGGCCGAGGCTCCAAGGGCTTAAGGTGTCCCCTCTCGGCAAGGATCTGAAGCGCCTTAGACAATGGCATGTAGAGAGCATGGAAGACCCTGCGCCCTCGGGGCAGGTACTTCGAAGGTTGAGTATTCTTGCTAGACGCACTAGCGAACGGGTCAGCAGGCACGACCTTGGATTTCTGATCCTTCCCAGGTGCAGGGTTAGGAGCAGAAGGAACTGTCCTGGCATGACGGGGCCTATCCCGGCTTTCTGACTGACTTGAACTACCCTCCGGTGGAGCGGGGAAAGCATCCTCCACAGCTTTTGCCATAACTGCAAATATCTATTGCATGTTCATCCCCCCGGCTTTCAAAGCCTCGACTGCCCACAGTAGTTATTCGATAGGATCGGCATCTGCCTTCATTTTGCCTTTGTCTCGGGCCTCAGGCTGATCTAGGATTTGAGTTGGTACGTCGTTGCCATAGTTGGAGGCCATCTCCGGTTGGCTAAGCTCAATCACAATCCGTCCCAATAGCGGGGGCTCCTGGGGTACAAAACTCCCGGCATATGGTGCGGCTAGTAGCGAAGCTGACATCCCGTAAGCGAGATCCGCTACGGACCTTTGGAGATCACCTATCATCCCCATTAGCTTGAATGTGGTGGGCTCGCGAGCCTGATATAGCTGGGGGGTCCAAATCGGGTGCGCAATCGGCGATCTGGGTGGATGCGGCACATCAACATTGGTCTCACTTTGCAGAGTGATCCCTTGATCTAATGCAGCTATCATAACCACTATCTCTTCCGAATTCTGCGTCATCGTAAGTCCTGCCGCAGCAAGGGGGAACACTGACTATTCTGGAACTCTCTGAACCTTGAAAAGAAAAAACAAGCGATTTATTTTAAACGGATCAAACACAGGTGCAGCCGAACAACTGTACTCGACTACTGATCACTGTTCCCCAGAAATCACTGTCCAAAACACACTGAATCGGATACCCTCAGATATAACTGATTCTATCAAATACTGACACTGGTGCCCTCGGGCCTGATACTCAAACTTTGCAAACTGATATGTGCGTTCCTGCAGAGATACACTCTAAAAGCACATAACAAGTAGAGAGAGCCAAAACACCCCTATGTTGGGGTAGGGTTTCCCTGTCCCATTTTGTCAGGAGCTAGGGTTTTACTACGCACGCAGCGGTTTCAAACAACCTAAAATCGGGTATGCAACCTGTCCTAGTTTGGAATGGTCACTATGGATTCCGAATATGCACTAGGTCGAATGGTCGAAAAGGGTGCCCCGGTAAAACCGGGGTTTGTGTTCCCATACTGGCAGAGCCCGCAACCAGTCAGCCTTATAGTCATGTCTTGACAAGACAAGCCTCCGGCAAACCGCTCAGGAATAGCAAATGGCCAACACGGTGTCCTAGGCGCACCAATGCACATGCAATGCAAAGAGACACATAAGTGTAGTCAAAGCAGGATATCACGAGTTCGAGTCAAGCTCTCTATTCTCCCCAGCAGAGTCGCCAGAAACTGTAGACGTCCCCGAACGCCCCGAGAGGATGCACCCCCGTTCTGTTCATATTGGGCTTACTACAGTTTGGACTCAAATTGTCACGGTTCTAAATATGAACCAAAGAGTCCAAATCTGGTAAATCATTTTTTGAGAAAACAGATTTTTGAAAAGAAGTGCCAAACATAGACTGCTTTGCCAGATACAGAGTCGCCACCTAAATATTTTAATGGGGGAATTTAGGAAACCCTGACTCGGTGCCAAAGGCCACGTGTCCGTCATCACCAAAGTTGCCTCGGCTCGGGAACTTGGGTACGATCGGGGAAGGTCAGCTATGAGCACCCCCTTTCGCCCGATTCGAAGATCGGCCTCTACTAACCATGATATCCAATTTTGAAAATGTTATGTGTTCTTATTCCGGTTATTAGCCTAGAATTACTATGTTATGCACGCAGCAAACAAATATAGACCAAATCGCCTAAATTTGAACAAAACATTTTATGTTTGTTTTGAAAATGGTTTGCTACTCGCAAGTAGGCTAAAATGCAGATTTTGCCACCCTTAAGTGGGCTTTAGGAAAGATGGTTTTGCCACTATCTAGTAGGCTTAAAACTCTCAGTTTTAATGCATTTATTCCAATTTAGGTAATTTGACCTCCATCCACAGGTATTCAAGCAGTTATATCACATAAGCAGCTAGCCTCATGGTAATCATGCTATTATGGCAACACTCACACGCATGTGGTACGCTAAAGCATAAAAACTTACCTAGTACTCCAAGCCAAAACAGAAACTAGTTAGTAATCAAGTGTATGATCCTAGTTCATGTTAAGGTGGCTAATGCAACGCATGCAGGATGCAACTACAATAGGCTCGGCTATCCTAAAGATGGCATGTGAAATGCTGCAATTAACAAGTACTCAATTTGGAATTTTGAAATACAAGTGCAGTTAGCATGATGTACCGAGCCCGGTGCATGTAAAACAAATGTATGGATGCACGCATGCATAGCATAAGGTATGCTAATTTAAATATGTCCTAATACTAACCATCAAAGCAGGTAAGTAAAAGGGAGAAAGAAGTGGGGGTTGGAAGACATGCACACACGCACCCACACTTATTATAAATACGCCCTCACTCGGAGGGATCGAATAAATAATTAATTGCCCTAGCTAATTAAATATTACAAAACCCTTAGCTATTTGACAAATTTATTAAACTATTAAAGCAGTAAAAGGCCTCGGGGAGAGGGCTCAATGCAATCTTGGCGCTCGGCTCACTTGGAAAAGCCACTGCCATGCACAAGTTGCCTCTGTTTTCCCTGCTTTGCTCTTCTGAAAATTGTGCAAGTCCCAAGGATGCTTCCATGAACACTGTGGAGTGCCACCGGCTGAGAGGAATGGCCACCGGCCATGGGGAATACTCACCGGCCACTTATTAATCCATCGGCCACCAATGGATGGCCGGTCGGCACTGTAGATGGCGGTAGGCCAAAGCTTCTATGAAAACCTGTTTGACGCAATGAGAGACGAGGCATGGCAATGCATTTCAAGCAAATGTGTGCACCACCACATCCCTTATCATGTTTGTGACTCAAAGGGGTATGGTGCTCGATTCTTGGACCACCAATTGCGCATTTCAATGCGTGATGGCCCAAGAAGCTAAGTTGTGCATTTTAATGTCAAATGTAATGCACACAAACACATAAGGAACCCAACCTCAATCATGGTGATTCAAGAGGCAAGGCATGCATGCCAAATGCAACCTAAGCATGTGAGTTAAATATGCAATATGAGCATGCAAGCAAGTAATGTACATTAGGCACACAACCTAAGCAAACAAGTATGCAAGGCATGAAGCAATGTAACAACATATAAAGAGTGGACTTAAGCTAATTCGGGCAGCCCTCAACTAGGCCCAAAACAGTGGCCAAAAGCTATGGAAATGGGGCCAAATGCACATACAAGCATGCATGCATACATGATCCAATTCCTAGGCATCAAAAGGCAACTTTTAAGCACACTTAAAAGAGAATAAACATGGACAAATGGCATGCATAGAAAGCTCTGAAATCATGTTAGAAAAGGTGCCAAACCAAGTAGACAAGACAAGCATGGCATGCAACAATGTCCAAAACTCAAGGCAAGCCAAGGGGCTTAAACCATGGCCATGCCAACCAAGCCTCAAAGGGCCATAAGGACTCAAAACCATCCCAAGGCAGACCAAAGCAAGGGTAAAGGCACACCTAGATGGCATCTAAATGGCCTAAACATGGGAGCATACAAAAGGGGCCAAACATGGAGCATAAGATGACAACCTTATAAACTATTAAAGGGGCATCAAATGCAAGCATACAAGCATACCATGAGGATTGAAATGACATGATAAGTGGTTCCAAACCACTAAAATGAAGCAAGTAAAGCATGCTAGAGGGGTCAATACTCAAGGCATACAAGAGAGGTTGCATGGTAGCTATACAAAGCAAGCCCTAGATGGCCTAAGCAACCAAAAACAGACGTTAAGCATGCCAAAATATGCATAAAAGCTTCACAAAGCTAAACCAAAATCATGCTAGAAACAAGGCTCAAAGCACAAAGCATGTTAAGGCAATTTCATGGCATTACAAGACAAGTATGCTAAGCATGCATGGTGTGTCTAAACCAACATACAACAATGTTATTTCATGGCAAAATGAGCATAAATAACAACCAAGGCATGGTCAACAAGAGCCTAAGCTAGATGCTCCCTCAAGAGGCAAGAATGGTCCTTTTCAAGGACAATAAGTAGAGGGGGTGGCCCTCTCCTTCTTGGGACTTCAAGGCACCATCCTTACCACTGAAATCCCTCAAGATTTCAGTGGTGAGGAGGCCCAAACACCAAAGTCTAGAGCTCACCCAAAATAGCACAAAATGGGGCCCCTCAAGGCTTAAGAGGGGTCAAACACCTCCAAACCACAAAACACTCTAAACAAATAATTTAGAGGGCCCAAAAACAGAACTTTTTTATGTTATACACTAAACACAAAAACAGTTACAAGATGGTCAAAAGTAGGATGCAAAAATGGGGTAAAAAGGACTAGTTTCTTACCCTTGAAGTCTTTCTTCAACAATGGTGATCTTGTTGCTCCTTCAAGCTCAAATCCAGCCAAGAACACTAAGAACAAACCTCTGGTCCTTCAAAAAAACAAGGAAAGGTGTAGCACTATGTGTTTGTGTGCAATAGTAAGCTTAAACACACACAAAGGAAAAAGAGGGAGAGGTATAGATATAGGTTAGATACACTAACTTAAACCCTAAAACCAGAGCTCTCTAACTCTCCTCTCCAACTTGTCTAACCCTAGAACAAGGAAGAGAAGGCCTCCTCTTATAGAGGAGCCAATCTTGTAAAGCTTACAAGGTAAGCTAACAAGAGGGCCATCCCTCCATACACGTGTATAGAGGGAAACAAAATGCAATACAGTTGTATTAAAATATCTGCAAAAGCAGATGAACAGTAGTCGGCTGCTCAAAATTGTCATTTTGACAAAATTGACTGCCGACCGGCAACAAAGAGTGCCGACCGGCAATATACATTGCCGATGGCAACAAAACACCAACCGGTGGCCTCTAGCCATGGCCGGTGATGTGTGGGGATGCCTCACAAGGCATTCCCTGCCCCTCTGAGGCAAAACACAAGTACTTGGTGCAAAACCAGACACTAAACAGTCGAGTTCGGAGATCCTGAGGCAAGGCGCGTAGCCGAGACCTCCGGGAACTCCAAACGAACACAAACATGGATAATCACCGGGTGTTCAAACGGTGAAGTCCAACTCTTGAGGACGGTCAAAAATGGGGTGTCTACAATATCTTCCCGCCCAAACATTAGGCCTCCTCCTTATCCACGTCTCCCCCACCCTTCTCTGCTCTCCAGCCAAATCATGTCTCTTCTCCATCCCTCTATTTGCCCATGTCTCTATTTACCCACGTCTCCCCTCCATCCCTCTTTATCTCTCTCTCTCGCTCCCTGTTCTTCTTCTTCCCAAAACTGCTTTACTTCACTTTACTTTGAATTGATCTCCTTTAACCACAGATTCGGTTCCGTCTAGCTGTGCTTCAACCGCTCAGGTATGGCAATCTCTATCACAACTGTTCTTCTCACCCTTTAAAGTTAATATTTAAATAACTGATTTACAACTCAACAATTTCAAAACATATTTTTCTGAACAATATTTTCTTATCTTTATATAGATTTTCAATTCCAATTTTGATTGTAAACTGAACTGATTAAATGTTCTTTTCCAAGCCTCTTCTTCTTCGGTATTTTCTAATCGCAAGGTAAAATTCATCTCTCTCTTCCAAAGTTTTAGGGTTTTTTTTTTAATTCTTCTCTGGCCTCTCTTCGTGTGGAATATTCTGATATAATTTCAATCAATCAATGTTGATTATGGATAATTGAGACTCAATTATCAGAATAATGCAAAGTACTAATTGTAGGGCAGAGACTGTATATATTAGGTATATCAGAATATGGATATATCATAATATATACAGTCTTATGTTGAAAAAAAGTATAATTGTAACTAAGTATAGATATACCCATTATTGGATAATTGAGACTCAATTATCAGAATAATGCAAAATTACAATGTTTATTTATACAAAATGCCTCTCTAGAATGATGTAATGAGACCCCATCTTGAAGGGTTTTAAAAGGTTAAAATTCACTCACATCATTCTATAGAATTTTTTTTGTATAATTTTTATTTTTTTGTTTATATAACATTTACTCTTGAGGTTTCAATTTGAAGTCACCTCTAATCTGTTTTATGTGCTTCCTCAGATGAAAATTGAGCTATTTCTTTTATGTATATCAGTATATGTATGCTTGTGTGTTTTTGTCACTGCTCTGATGCCCTGTTTTGTTTTTTTATAGTGAAGTTCTTCATCTTGCTGTTAAATTTGTGGTGAGTATATACATTTTTATGTACCTGGTTAAGTATATACATTTATATATGTATTTAGGGTATTCATGTATATATGTTTTTTTGGTGTTTTTGCATCTTTGTTTTGATTTCCTGTTTTGGGTTATTGGGTTTTATGTCATATCTGTAATGGAGGTTTCAATTTAATGAAATTCAAAGATAAGTCAGATTTGTTGAACAGAGTTGTTGACTGTCTTTGACAATGTAATAGTGTTGTTTCTATAAATTTGATTAATTAATTACATTTTTTGGAGCTTTAGAGTATGCCAGTTAGGGTTCCGAGCGACTTGAAATTTTGGCACAAACACTAAATCTGCTTCCTCTTTTGATTTTTATGAATCAATTAGGTGAAGTGTCAAAACATTGAAAAAGATGTCGTGACCTAGAGCGATAGAGAAGAACAATTCACTCCCAATGTTTGTTTTTAGACAAAATTGAAGTAAAGGAAAAATTGAATTTATGTATTTGGAATGGGAATGTTTATCTCTTGATTACATGTTTCTTCACATGATCCATTTGTTTTTATCTCCAAGTTTGTTGGACCATTAGAGAAGGAATGGTGTACTTAGTTTAGAAAGGTGCAATTTCTTAATTTCCCCCCTCTAACCTACGTTTTGTTCCGTTTAATTAGCTTTTCCTCGAAGAAATTGCTCGAGATATCCAGAGTTCAGATCCTGAATGGAGAGTGATTTTTCTGAGGTACTTTAACCCTGTTGGGGCTCATGAGAGTGGCAAAATTGGTGAAGATCCAAAAGGCATCCCAAACAATCTTATGCCTTACATACAACAAGTAGCTGTGCGAAGATTGCCTGAACTAAATGTTTATTGTCTGTTGGAAGTAGTTGTTGGAAGATTGCCTGATCTAACTTATGATTTATTTTTGTTTGAAATATTTGATAATGAAGCTACTAGAATGCTGAACCCAGAAAAACTGTCAAATTAAATAATTTGTAATTAGTAACATATACTAGCCCTTGGAATATGGGTTTATTAAGTACCTCAGGGTTAAATTAGAGATTTAGTTTTTTTTCCTTTTTTCCCCAAGACAAAAGAACTGAAAATTGGAAATTTTGCTTTTGACAGTTTATAGAGTAGGATTAACTATACTTTACCCCGTGTTTAGGCCAAAAAACGTATAAAGTTTGGAGTAAGAAAATGTGCATTTAATCATTGAAGTTTGAACCAAAGCTAGAAATCTAATGCTGTTAACATTTTAATGCGAAATTTTCTAAAATACCCTTTCATTTTTTACTTCAATTCCTCCTTTGTGATGTAGCATTTTATTTATATGATGTAGAAGGTCAACAAGATACTGCTAAAGATCAAGTCGAGAATACAACTATCTCCAGTGGAAGGTAAGAATGTGAAATTAATGCATCATGACGTCATTTCATGCTGAACCACTTGAAGCATTTTCTTTCATTTTTGGTGTTTTTAATGTGTCCTTTTTCTATTAAGGTGATCACTTCTTCCTTTAAAGTCTCACTGGAGTTCACTTTATTTGCTATAAAACCTTATCAACAACAATATTTTTCTAATTTTTTCCACTCAGTGTTGTTGTTGAGATTTTGTGTTCTTGAATAATAAAAGAATTATTTATTTATTTTTATTAACAAAAAAATTGGCTTGACCGAACACAATGGAACTTTAGTTTTGAAATTGATCCAGGGCATGATTGTTGCTCACATGTAGGAGGGGATACAAATTATAGCGATCCGGGTTTCCATTTTCTTTATTGATCGTATCCGGACTCAGTTCCGTGGATGTGTTGTTGTCATACTCTTATCTCTATTCTCCACTCCGTGTTTTGACTTTTTGAAATCACTTTTTCACTTCTCTTCTCTCTCTTACTTTTCCAAAAACACCATTGTTGAGCTTCTCACTCTAGAGCTCTACCTTCTCTCTAGGTATTGATCTAGTAGAAGTGATTTCCTCACCCTTGGCCTTTACAAAAAAGCTGTTGATCGTCGAGGGCTACCTTTTGATCCGAGAAACTTGTGATTTGGAGCATTTTCGTTTTCTTCATCTTCTTCATTGGGTGTCACCTTTTGAGGTAGGGATAACCTACTCCATCTTATGAGCTTTGCCTTTGAATTTTAGCATTTTGATATGTTGGGGGTTATTAGGTAATTTTTGAGAAAGTTTGGACCTTTGTGTAATTTTACAAAAGTTGGGGTTTTAATTATATAAACCTATATGCAAGTTAGGCATAGAGAAATGAAATTAATGTTGGAACATCGATGGAAATGGAACCTTAGGGTTGTTTTGTGAATTATGGTAAGTTGCCCTAATTGGTTTAATTAATTAATATATATAATTAATTAAAGAAAATGAGGAATCGAATTGAGAATGTTGAAATTGGGAATGTATGGGACTAAAGGGTGTAGTTAAATCATTTATTGCTCACCTAGTTGAAATGTTGATATATTATCCATTTGTGCATTTATTTCCTGTTTAGAAATAATTGCTTGGGCTACCGGTGGAAGGTAGTATTGATTGTTGTAGATAATGCATGATGATTAGGCAAACTAAAACTAATCAATTGGATGTGTCATAGAGTATGACGGTTGATAGAATACATTAACTTCATGTATTGATAGATTGTGCACATGACCAATGTGTTTATGTTCATTATGTGTAGACGGTTGATAGAATACATTAACTTTATGTATTGATTGATTGCGTATATGATTCTGTGTTTATATGCATTGCTTGTGTATGGGAGGAGATGGAGGATGTACTCCACGGTTTAGGGGAAGATGGGGGATGTACCTCTAAACCGGTTAATGGTTAAGGGAAGATGGGGGATGGACCCAGGGATGCAGCTCATATGCTCTCCCATTGAAATGATGATACAGCTCATATGCTTATCTATTGAAGTGTTGATATAGCTCATATGCTTATCTGTGGTAATAGTGATATAGCTCATATGCTTATCTATTGAGATGTTTGTTTGATTTGATATAGCACAAAAATGTATATCATTTATGAAGTATGGAAGTGGTTTATGTGTTATTGATACAACACCAAAATGTGTATCCACCTTGGATTTTGAAAGTGTTCTAGTGATGAACTATAATCTCATCAAAGGCTTTGGCTAGAGTACTAAGCCCTGTTTTCAAACTGAATGTTGAATAAGAAATGGAAAGTGAATTGCAACATAGACTTGATTGTCATGGAATTATAATAAGATATAAATGAATGTATAAGTGTTGACCATCTATTAACTGCTACTTTATTGTTCATAGTTGGTTTAGTGCATTTCTACTGGGTTGTGGCTCACCCTATATGGGACACCATTTTCAGGTACAATTAGCATGCCACATCCAAGGACATCGCTTGGGAGGCTAGAGGTAGGCAGACATTTGTGGTTTTAGGTTATCTTTTGTTGTATTACATGTAATTTCAAGCCAAGGGCCTAATGTGTATTTGAGTTAATACTCTCCTCTTTGTGACCAAGTATTAGCTTGGAAAGCTGTAAGCCCATAGGGCATTTGATTCTATTGTTAATATGTAATACTTCTTGTAAAGAATTACTCTGTGGAATAGAATGATGTTCGTCTCTTATGTTAATGCATGTATAAATTGATGGGTTTAATGTTATTATTTTGAGGGCGTTACAACTTGGTATCAGAGCGTACCGGGTTCGAATACTTTGGATACGTGGGAAGTGATTAGGATCACAATGGGTTTGTCTCGCTTCTCAGAGACTTAGATGTAATGTTATGTGCTTATGTGATAACATGTTTACGTGACTATTTGGGTATGGGATTTAGTTTCTAGGATGTTGATTGGATCATTGGGTTTCTGGGAGTCCTGTTGGAGAAGCACTTGATCAATGCTGTTTCTAACCGGAACTCTAGTAATGCCTCGGGACTATCATTATCCGGAAACGAAAATCGTAAGTGCTTATGTGTTTATGTGCTTACGTGGAGTGAATTACAGTTGTCCATATATGAGGACGTGAGTGTTTAGCCTCGGCACATGTATGAATGTGCTAATATCCTTTGTTACTTTTACTAGGATGCCTAGGCGAGGAAGTTGTGATTTCTCTCCTTCCGCTCGGGAAGAGTTGCGGAAACAGTTTGTGGAGTTACGCCAAGGTACTACACCTTTGGTGCAGTTTGAAAGATGGTTTGCTAACCCGTCGAGGTTTGCCCCAGAATTGGTGGAAACGGAGGAATTGCATTGTTTCGAGTTTGAGAGTAAGCTGCGTGACGACATCCGTGTAAGAATAGCGGGGTCTTGGCATAGAAGTTATAGTGTGCTTGTTAAAGCGGCTGCCCATGTAGAGGCTGCGATGCTAGCAATGGGACAGAGTGGGGAGGAAGCCATCTCGGCGACTCCCGTGACTCAGGGTGTTAGTAGGCCTTTTAAGAGGCAGAGGGGTTTAAACCCGCAACAGGGGGATCAGGCTAGAACTACCCTTCTAGTGTCGGATTTGGGTTCGGGAGAAAGTGAACAGAGGGGTGCCATTTGTTTCAAATGTGGTCTACTAGGCCACAAGGTTTCGGTTTGCCCACAGAGGAAAGGGGCAGGGTTAGCAGTTCAACCAGTAGTTGTACCACCAAGACCATTTAACCAGCCGGGTTTTGGGCCGATCAAATGCTCAGTGGGGAGGCAGTTGTTGGGGTCTTCATCAGTCCAGATTTTGAACCAGTCTCGTGCTCAGGCACCGCCTACTTGTTGGGTGTGTCATCAGCCGGGTCATATTCGACATTTCTATACTCAGCCGGGGGCTTCTTTAGGGGTTTTGCAACCTAGCCAAGCTCGGTTTCATTCGACTAGGCAGGAACCATATCGTTTTGGGGAACAAACAGGCCAGATTTCGAGGGCCTCAGTAGAGTCGAGTTCCCAAGCCCCAGTTGGGGAAAATCCGCAGTTGTTGCAAGTGTGGCCAGAGGGGGCACGTCAGTAGTTCTTGTCTGTGGCTTGTAAGCTCATAGGTTATCTTGTATTTGGGAATGACCAATTTTGGCGATCCAGCGAGGGACGGCAGTGGCAGTAATACCAAGGGGTTGGGTTTGTTTTGACTAATCCGTTTTGTAACCGGTGAATTATCGTTTTATGGCCATTGGGTTCTATTGTGTAACCAATGTGTTTTGGGAATGTTGAGACATCTAAACTGTTTGTTTATCTATATACATATGCTTGGCTTGTTAATATCCTTGGATTGGGTGGATTGGAACGTGCTGTAGCTCTAAAAGTTTTATTAATATAATAGGTTGTTGTGAGACCATAAAATTTTTGGTATTAATGCATTCTTATGCGTGCGTTTTGGTTTGGGAAAAGTAAGGGCTGTTGAGCCGTGTTTTCAAATTTTGAAGGATCATTGAGAAATGCGTATCTTAATCAGAATTACTAGGGGGCGAGAACAGTTATACTTGCCGGATGCTCGAAATTTCATTAATGCTATCTAATTGATTCTTATGTGTGTGAAAGCAATGTTAGTCTATTGTCGCGGGAACTCCTCGAGAGGATGTGAAGTGTGAGATTAATACTAGGTATAGTATGTAATTAACATGGTATTTTATGAGGACGTAGCTCATAATCTTGTTAGGATTAGACTTGTACCTTCGTGGTAGATAACATTGCCGAATGGGCATGTGTTATGATTGGTCGTTCGATAGAGGGAGTATTAGTCCCTATATAAGGGTGTGGCTGTTAACATCGGGAGTGGTACGTTGTGAGCAGCTGGTGCTATATCTCAGGTAGTAGCCTATGGACGTTTCCTAAGTTTTTGGACTTCCTTACTTTGATCGAAAGTGATAGGTTCGTACCTTAACACTGGTTAGGTCGGAAGATGCTGTTGTGAGGGTTGATTGGGTGTATGAACTGTGGTTGGGGTGTGACCCGTGAGTCGAGTCACTGTAGTAAGTCTTTTGCGAAGGAAGGTTTGGGATGGTAATGAGAAGGTTGAGGACCTTTACTCCCCCAGGAATTTAGAATGGTGTATCTTTGAAAGCCTTATCGGCGACATGCAACGGTGTCGGGGTTGGTTCATGGTGGTTGTCGAGCGGTAGCATTGGTTAGTGGTTTGGCACAGAAGCTGGGTGTCTTGATTGTACTCGCGGGTGAGTGACAAGTAAGATTTGGAATAAAGGGTGGACCTTATAGGTCGTTGGCAGATGAAGGTACTATGTTAGTTTGTGTTCAGTACGAACGATGACTTGGTAATGGTGAATGTCACGGGGTAGCAAACCCTGTCAGTTAACTCAGTACGAGGGAAGGGTTATGCAAATCTTATTACTTCGACTTCAATCGAGGTGGTGAGTGAAATCTCTAGATGAGGGAGTTTTGCACGATGTGAAGCGTGTTAGTGTGTGGTTCGTATGGTTTCTGATTGGAATCGTTTTGATTCGTTTGGTCCTTGTTGGTATGTTGTAAAGCACGGGGGTGTGCAATGTTATCCGTCGTGTCGTTACGACATTGGGAATTTCAAGTGTTTAAGAGTTCTTTTATGAAAGTTCTGTTTTGAGTACAGCGTCATCAACATGAGTATGACGGGTTTTGTGGGATGGCTATGCTGTGTTTCACTTGGGGTTCATTGGATACTCCTCGTAAACTAAGATGATTTTTGTTCAAGACCTTGAATTTTTTTTGGGGGGGGCTAGTAATGTGCCATAATGTCGTTCTTTACCCGTGCTTCATCTTACACCTGTTTTGTGAAAGTTGACTAGAAGCCTTGTGTGCGAATGTTTCCGTGTTTCCCTTGTTGGGATAGTAAGTACCAAATATTAGTTTAAGTATTGTGGGTAGTTGGGACATGGTTGATGTCTCAGAACACTGTAGTGTTTGATTGTGCCTTACTATTATCACTGTTATCGAGTCTGGCTAAGCCGGACTTTTCCATTCTTTAAAATATTGTGAAAACGTAATGGGGTTGAGGAAACCACTTGGGTAAGTAAATTTCGGTTCTAAGGGAGAGGTATCTGGATCCATTGGTGGGTATTTGAACGTATGTTGAATATCTGGTTGTATTGATGAACTGTACGAATATTACATGTGTTTCAATCTATGGTAATATTATGGAAGTTAATTTAGCATTATATATGTTAAATGTGATGTGAAGTGCAAATGCATTATTAACAGTGAATGTGTTTCGAAATTGTGAACCATGCATGTTAGAAGTTATTGAATTTGAAAGAAATGCATGTCGATAATGCATGTTATAGCATATATTGTAAATTGTCTCTTGAATGAGATAGGATAACCGGTAATGGGTTAGGTTGTTGATTACTAAATTGTGTATTGTGGAGAAATTGATTTAATTCAAATGTTATGAGAAATTTCAATGAGAGGACTTGACCAAATCAAATGAGAATGGTTATGTGTTGTGAGTAACACCGTGTTATGAGAAATGTCTACGAAACTCTTGGATTTCGCATGGGAAATGCAAAATTTATTTCAGAATGTTAACGTTGAAAACTTAATTATTTTTGAGAAAAATGCCCTTTTAACCAGAGAATAATTTTCTTTGCATTCATACAAAAGCTTGCATTAGTTGTTCTATTCGGGATTGTGATTTTTAGTAGTGACTTAGCTTGGAGTGCTAGTCGGTTGTTTTGATGAGTTATCTCAGAGAGGGTTTGGGTTTGTTGAAGTTTCATATGTCGGGGTGTTGTTTCTCTTTCGGATCATGTTCCCTTGTTAAGCCCTTCCCATGTGTGAGGGTAAGTGGACAATCAGTTGGGAGATTAACATCTTTGTATTGTGAGCTTTGTGATCAGTTGGTCTCATGTTTTGTCGTTTCCTTAATTTCGGGGACAAAATTCTTTAAGGGGGGGAGGTTATAGCGATCCGGGTTTCCATTTTCTTTATTGATCGTATCCGGACTCGGTTCCGTGGATGTGTTGTTGTCATACTCTTATCTCTATTCTCCACTCTGTGTTTTTGAGTTTTGGTTTGTTTTGGGCAAGTTGGGAATAGGTTGGTTGTGTCAAGAAACCTAGAAAAGTTGCCCAGAATTTGGCCTCTCCGCTCGAGCGGGGGTTTTGGCACTCGAGCGGGAAAATCACCTTTCCAGTATTTCCTCTGCAGTGTTGTCCGCACGAGCTGGGGTTTGGACGCTCGAGCGGGAGTTTGTGTGTGACGCTCAAGCGGGGAGATGGGCGCTCGAACGGGGGACCTGTCTGCAAAAGTTCTGAGAGTGTGCATTCGACGCTCGAGCGGAGGATTGGACGCTCGAGCGGGGATTCAGGAGTGACGCCGAGCGGAAATTGACGCCGAGCGGGCGATCAAGGTTAAAGCTCCGTGTTTTGACTTTTTGAAATCACTTTTTCACTTCTCTTCTCTCTCTTACTTTTCCAAAAACACCATTGTTGAGCTTCTCACTCTAGAGCTCTACCTTCTCTCTAAGTATTGATCTAGTAGGAGTGATTTCCTCACCTTTGGCCTTTACAAAAAAGTTGTTGATCGTCGAGGGCTACCTTTTGATTCGAGAAACTTGTGATTTGGAGCATTTTCATTTTCTTCATCTTCTTCGTTGGGTGTCACCTTTTGAGGTAGGGATAACCTACTCCATCTTATGAGCTTTGTCTTTGAATTTTAGCATTTTGATATGTTGGGGGTTGTTAGGTAATTTTTGAGAAAGTTTGGACCTTTGTGCAATTTTACAAAAGTTGGGGTTTTAATTATATAAACCTATATGCAAGTTAGGCATAGAGAAATGAAATTAATGTTGGAACATTGATGGAAATGAAACCTTAGGGTTCTTTTGTGAATTATGGTAAGTTGCCCTAATTGGTTTAATTAATTAATATATATAATTAATTAAAGAAAATGAGGAATCGAATTAAGAATGTTGAAATTGGGAATGTATGGGACTAAAGGGTGTAGTTGAATCATTTATTGCTCACCTAGTTGAAATGTTGATATATTATCCATTTGTGCATTTATTTCCTGTTTAGAAATAATTGCTTAGGCTACCGGTGGAGGATAGTATTGATTGTTGTAGACAATGCATGATGGTTAGGCAAACTAAAACTAATCAATTGGATGTGTCATAAAGTATGACGGTTGATAGAATACATTAACTTCATGTATTGATAGATTGTGCACATGACCAATGTGTTTATGTTCATTATGTGTAGACGGTTGATAGAATACATTAACTTTATGTATTGATTGATTGCGTATATGATTCTGTGTTTATATGCATTGCTTGTGTATGGGAGGAGATGGAGGATATACTCCACGGTTTAGGGGAAGATGGGGGATGTACCTCTAAACCGGTTAATGGTTAAGGGAAGATGGGGGATGGACCCAGGGATGCAGCTCATATGCTCTCCCATTAAAATGATGATGCAGCTCATATGCTTATCTATTGAAGTGTTAATATAGCTCATATGCTTATCTGTGGTAATAGTGATATAGCTCATATGCTTATCTATTGAGATGTTTGTTTGATTTGATATAGCACAAAAATGTATATCATTTATGAAGTATGGAAGTGGTTTATGTGTTATTGATACCACACCAAAATGTGTATCCACCTTGGATTTTGAAAGTGTTCTAGTGATGAACTATAATCTCATCAAAGGCTTTGGCTAGAGTACTAAGCCCTGTTTTCAAACTCAATGTTGAATAAGAAGTGGAAAGTGAATTGCAACATAGACTTGATTGTCATGGAATTATATTAAGATGTAAATGAATGTATAAGTGTTGACCATCTATTAACTGCTACTCTTTTAGTCATTGTTCATAGTTGGTTTAGTGCATTTCTACTGGGTTGTGGCTCAGCCTATATGGGACACCATTTTCAGGTACATAAAGCATGCCACCTCCAAGGACATCACTTGGCAGACTAGAGGCAGGCAGACGTTTGTGGTTTTAGGTTATCTTTTGTTGTATTACATGTAATTTCAAGCCAAGGGCCTAATGTGTATTTGAGTTAGTACTCTCCTCTTTGTAACCAAGTATTAGCTTAGAAAGCTGTAAGCCCATAGGGCATTTGATTATGTTGTTAATATGTAATACTTCTTATAAAGAATTACTCTGTGGAATAGAATGATGTTCGTCTCTTATGTTAATGCATGTCTAAATTGATGGGTTTAATGTTATTATTTTGAGGGCGTTACACAAATTATGGTGTGGTTCTTTGCCATTAGTTAATCTTGATAGTTCATTTGGCTTTTGAAGTCATGCTATTGCAAATTTATATCATTCCTTGGTAGTGCTTAAGAACTTCTTGGTTCTATGTCGGAATTTAGGAGTTGGATCCCTTTAATATGTTATTCTGGGTTTTCTGGTATTACCATTGTTGTCTTTGTTCTTTGTTCTCATTGTTGATTGCTTATGCAGATAAATGTGGTGATAAGTAATATTTGAATATGTTTTTGAATCTTTATAAAATATTACTTATCCCAAAGCATCTTTATAATGAGCATCAATCCATAAGAAGTAATATTACTGAATGTAATATCTCTATAATGAGCAGATTTTTTTGAACAAAAATACTCCATTTTATAAGAAGTAAAAAAACATCTGTTTATAAAAACATGCTTAAAGAAGTAAAAATGGAGTGTAGAACCCATTTTTAAGAAGTAAAACATGATTTGGGAATTTTGAATTTTTATAATGAGCAGATGTTTTGAAGATGTTTTATAAAAATGAAGTGCAGTAATTTTGAATTCAAATTTTTTTATAAAAACATCTGTAATTTTGATTTTACAGATGTAACTTTGAGCAGATGTTTGGAACAGATATGGAGTACTTTTGAAAATGGAGTAATTTTGAACAAAAAATGGAGCAGATGTAATTACTGCACTCAATTTTGATGATGTTTTTGTAAAATTACTACACTCCATCTCATTAGTTTTTGAATTCAAAATTTTAATTTTTGAATTCAAAACATCTGTTTTATAAAAAATCAAAATCCATTAATTCAAAATTTTGAAGTAATATTACTTTGGGAATTTTAAATTTTTACAAAACATCTGCTCATTTTTAAAACATCTGCTCAAAAATTACTGCACTCCATGTAATATCCATTTTTATAAAACATGTTTTTATAAGAACTAAAAATTACTTTTGTTCAAAATTACATCTGTTTATAAAAATATGTTTAAAGCATCTTTATAATGAACATCTTGATAACGAGCATCTGTTTATAACATCTGTTTTTGAGATGATAAGTAATATCTCAAAGCATCTTTATAAAACATATTTTTGTAATCTATCAATAAATAAAAAATTATTAGTGACAACATTTTTAAAATATAAAAATTGTCAGTAAATCTAAGTTGAGAGGTGCATTAAGTATTAGATCCAAGCTTTGGTCTTTGTTGTTTATAAAGACTCATAACACTTCAGAGTTGGTAAGGAAAAACATGTGATGGTAGGGATAATTTTGAACATTTTTACCCTATATTTTGACCTAAAAAAATTTAAAAATGCATAACTTAAGTTCTACAAATCTATTTTTAATAAAATTAATATAAGTAGATTTGTCTTTCTGATATCTTTCAAATAATAAGATCAGTATTGAATATGAAATTTAAAAATAAATAAATAATATATTGATTTTTCGATTAATTAAAATAACAAAAAAACTTTTTTTTTTTTTTTTTTTTGAGAAAGTAAGCACTCGAAACCACTTTCGGTAATTTTGAATGGATAGATCTCACAACAATAAATAAATAAATAAATAATTGGAATAAAAACAATTGTCTAAAACGGAATAACAAGCGTAAAGTTATGAGTTATTGTCCTTTTAACATCATAAGCGAATTTTTTTGCATCTTCATATACATATTTGTTCAAATGATTTGAATTTTATCGTCTAAATTATTTTAACTTTGTCCCATATTTGAACCTATCGGTCCAAATCATTTTAACATGTTTCAATAATTTTAATCTATCTGTACAAATTATGTCTCCATATTGTTGACTTTTGTGTCCAAATTATTTTAACATATGTATGTCAATATTTTTACCTATCTGTCCAAATTTTTTGAAGTTATCTGTCTCAATATTTGAACTTATCTATCCAAATAATTTTAATATATGTGTCCAAATTTTTTTAATCTATCAATACAAATTATTTTAAGCCATGTATATTGCAACTATTTTGAACTTATTTATGCCCTTTAACTTATGTATGTCAATATATTTTTTTTCTATTTGTAAATTTTTTTTTAATCTATTTGTCCAAATTATTTTAACATATCTTCTCATATTCTTAATCTATTTGTCCACTTATTTTAATTAATAAATTTTTACTTATATGTTTAAATTATTTTAACTTATTTGTTTCAAAATAAAAAAATACGTACATCAATTTGGACAAATAGAGATACCTGAAACCTAAAAAAAAAAATATTTGTGGGATTACATCTTTAACATGTCATAACTTTACACTTGGTAATCTATTTTGGACAAATTTTGTTTTGTTTTTTTGTTTTTGTTTTTAGATTTATGCATATGAAACTGCGGAATGCGATTTTGATTGATTACTTTCTCCCAAAAAAAAAAATTTATTCAATATTAGTCTTATTTGAAAGATCTTGAAAAAACGAATTTACAGATATCAATTTTATTAAGAACAAATTTGTAAAACTCAAGTTATGAGGAGCAACTTTTAATTATTCGAAACGTTCATATTATAAGGTCCGTTCAGTAGATCATCTATAAAAATAAAAATAAAAAATTAATTGGATATCTTTAGTCCCATGATTAGTTTTTAATTGTTTTGGAAGACATATAGTCCCATGTTATAGGTCTTACATTGCTGCTGATTAGAGCATGTTCATAATCAATTTTGTAGTGTGTTCTTATATGCCTTCCAATATGTTTGTTCCTGTTAGCCAGTGTGTTACTTCCACCAAGTAATACAATCAATTCAGAACACACTGTATAGCTAGTTTTCTTTCTAACTATATATGTCTTCCAAAGGCACCTCAATCGATTGTATTCTTTTCATTTTGCATTATGAATTTGGGGTTGTTTGTTCCATTTTTTTTTTTTTAGAAATGTTTCATTGTTTTTTTCAATGTGTTGGGTTAGTTTTACTTGAGAGTTAGTATAAATTGCTTGGGTTAGTTTTACTTGAGAATTAGTATAAATTGCTGATTAAACATTTTTTTTTTTTTGTGTGGCATACATTTATGTTTGGACTTTCTAAATGATAATGATAAATTTAAATTTAATTTCAACACTATAAAATTGAAGTCAGTTGGGGAAGAGAAGAGTTCAAATTTGGACAATTGTTATGTTCCCATTTTAATACTCTTCATGTTGCTAGAGTTGATTTTAATTTTATTATTTTAATGTGATTGTTAAAATACATCATCGAACAGCTATAATTATATAACCAAACATTTCAGGTTGAAGTACAATAGTTATGGACAATATCACTATTTTTGGTCAAGTGTTATTTTTTTTTTTTCCTTTTTTTTTTTTCTCCGTCCATAGAAATTTAAATACCTCTCTTATAATGTAAGGCCTATTTATTTATTTATTTATTTTAAACTTATCATATCTAATTTTCTTCTAATAAATGCTTTTTCCCTCATACTTTATAGGTGGATGAAGACTTACGCCGAACGGTAATATCAAGAGAGAAATGATTTTTTTTTTCTTATTTATGTGTACAAAATTTTATTTATCACTCTAAAGTTTTTATATATATAGATTCAATTTCTTCAAGAAAGAAATGTTAATGTTGTTATCTGCGATGAGCGTGACCTTAATACTATTCGCATTCGTGAGGTAAGCCTACAAATAACTTATATTCGCATGCATTTTCTTATCATTTTAAAAATATATTTCAATTTCAATTATATATTTTACTTATTTTTTATGGGGAAAGGAAAAGGAAAAACACAAAGTAATATCAAAGGAGACAGAAAAGGCTATCCCTTCTAGCAAACGAAAGGAACATGCAAATCCCGTAGTATGGTTTCTCAACATTTTTAAAAAAAAAAAATTTCGAATATTTATTAATTTGTTTTATATAGATTTTTGTAAGAATTGCATAGTGTCATATACCATTTTTTATGTATATTTTTATGAGTTATTGTTTTTAAAATATTTATTCAATTGTTTTGACTGATTGTAAAATATTTTTCTAAACCATGTTAAAGTAAGCATTTGTATAACATGTTAATGCATTTGTCTGAACATTAATTTGAACACATGTTGCATTTACAACATCTATATAAGAGAAGAAAATAAAAAATGAAATGAAGTTTTTAATTATATAATATAGATTTTTTTATTTTTAATTTTACTTGTAATTGATTTCTATAGCAATGAAATTATTATGATTTTGAATTAATTTTTTTGCAAAGGATGTGATTCCAATATTAATAATTTATGTTAATTGATTTTTGTAGAATATGTGTACCAATATTATTTACACCGTGCCTTTAGGCACTGGTATACACTAGATGGATAGTGTCTTTTTGGCATTTGGTGAAATTCCATGAGTTTTTTTCCTCCCTTTTAAAATTTTATCAATATACGCATTGGTTCTTATGTGACTAACAACTCAACCGAGCGAAGAAGAAAAGTTAGTCAAACTTTTGAGAACAAATACACACTACGCCAAAACAGGGCATTAATGGCGGTTTTTTTAACGGCGGTAACGAAAACTGCCGTTAAAGGTATTATTAACGGCGGTAACGAAAACCGCCGTTAATACCGCCGTTAAAAAAACCGCCACTAAAGTGTCTTTAATAACAGTAATAAAACCCTCTATTAACGGCAGTAAAAAATCGCCGCTAATGCCCAATCATTACAGTCGTTAATGACGACGGTCTTTGCCGGCGGAGCTCCGGCGAAACTCCGGCATGCTTCGGCGAAACTCTGGCGAGCTCCGGTGAAACCATCTACAATAAAGTAAAAGTAATGTTTAAATATTTATTTAGGGAATATATTTCATGAAAAGTGGCTATGGCAGAGTGGTTGGTATGGGTGGATGAGAGGTCTTAAGTTCAAAACTTGGGGAGTGCAAGAAGAAAGAATTAGTTTTTGAAAAATTTGAACCTATTTACGGCGGTAAAAAACCGCTGTTTTTGGTCCTATATTACCGCCGTTTTTGGTCGACTTTTAACAACGGTAATTTACCTTTTTACGACGGTTGTACTTTTTCCGACATGCGCATAAACGGCGGTAACGAAACCGCCGTTAATACTGCCATTAAAGGTTTTAACGGCGGTTTTACAGCCTTTAACGGCGATAAAAAACCGCCGCTAAAGCTCAATTTTGGCGTAGTGACATGATAAAAGGGACGCAAGAGATGGGACAATCTTCACATTTTATGCACCTAATTATATAATATTCTCATTTTAGGCACACAATGATAATGTGTTATCAAAAGCTGCATTGGCTCAACGTACACGGCGAGAACGTGAAAAAAAATCAAAACTCATGTTCTGCGTACCAATTAGGACAACGCCTGCAACGAGAACGAGAGAGATCAAATGAATGTATTAACCCAAGACAAACTTCTGTAACACCCAATTAATAAACAACTCTGTTTAATTCTTGAAATATATACTCTTACTATTACCACTTTATTATACATATTTTAATTTATTCACAATCCATTTTTGTAGGCCTGCTCCTACTGTAACAACCCAGATTTTTAATTATGCTATAGAATTTATACTAATATTATTTAATCTCAGTTAAGAAAATATATGATTTATTATTAAGCGTAATTTTGTAAAATAATATAATTATTAAAAGTTTAGGGGTCAAAATATAAATAATAATAATACAGATAATATTAATAATAATTTATTTTCTGTTAATATATGATAAAATGTAATTTAATTAGAAATTAAATTAGTTATATAATTATATTATAATATTGGGTCAAAAGATAATTATCTTAAATATCTATTAAGGATAAAAACGAATCTATATTATTAATTATCGAATCTGTGTAATAATTGGGCCCTGCCACGTATTGGGCGCCTGTGCCATCCTCCTCCCTATTTAAGGGAGGAGTTGATCAGCCTGCGTGAGGAAATGAAAGAAAAGAAGAAAGAAAAGAAAAGAGAAAGAAAGAGAGAAAAGAAAGGAAAGAATAATAGAAGTTGAAAGGGTCTTTGATAGTACAAAGGAAGAGTAAGGTATTAAAGTTAAGGTGAGTTATATTATACCTTGAGTCACCAAAATGTATTTTACTTATGTTTTGACTTACCAAAATCTGTTTTACACAAGTTATGTTTTATTTACATATTTATAAAAGTTACGTTTTATAAAGGTTTCAGTTACGTGGTTTTATTTTTGAATCCTATTTGCTTAAAAGGAAACCCATGGATATGTTTGTTTTACTTTTAAAGAATATTTGGCTATGACCTTATATGAAAATATGTTTTGTGAATACCACCACGGGGATCCCACGCCTTGGGGGACTTAAATAACCATTGGCTTAGTGATTGACCACTCTGTGGTCCAGTGTTTGTCGTGAATCCACTGACCAGTGTAGTGCTTGGCACTTAGTGATGTACCGTGGTTATGGTTGTATAAGGATTTCCGTATTATATGTTACATGATCTGAAGTATATGGCAAATGATTTCTGTATTATATGTATCAAGCTCTTTTTGGCCCAACTAGTTATCCATGGTGAATTTTATGCCTTATACTCTTAGTATAATATTTCTCACTCTGCCATGTGCTTATAGTTTTTTTACCAATTTTCAGGAAACATGCAATTTAGAAATAGCTTCTGGAAGGTCTTAGATGCGGGGCTGCGGAATAGACACGCACAGCACTTTTATGACATTTTTATATGTAAATATCGGCCTTTTGGTCAATAAATTTTGTAATAAAAATAGAAACTCCGATGATTATTTTAGTACCCTTATTTAAATATTTCTTCCGCTTGCGTTTATTAATTTGTTTAAAGATTGGCTGGAGGTAACCTCGGTTACTGGCCATCACGATGCCTAACCCTTGGGTACGGGGAGCGGGTCGTGACAAATGGTATCAGAGCAATGGTTTATAAAAAAAAAAAAAAAAAAAATCATCATTGGAGCATAGGACACATGCACATTTAAAAAGTGGGATAGCGGGTAATTAGTACCAAATTATTATATTATATTCATCAATTTAATTATATTATAATTGATTATATATATAGAATAAATTTTTTTTTTTAGTATGCCTAATTTGTGAAGGATATTAGACATAATTTATATTTGTTATAATAAAAGAAAAACAAGAAAAGAAGGATGTCGGGCTCAAGCACTCACCAAAATTATAATATAATTATATATATATATATAATTTTCAGTTCAGTATTAAAAACAATTTATTTATTTGATTTTTTTTTTTAAAAAGTGGGTTCAAATTTTAAAGATTAATTTTGAAACAATTTTCCATCAATGAAAAGTTCATCTCAAATTTTCAATTCTTGCATATAATTCTGTCATTACTTTCTTATTTTATTTATTTTATCGTAAATAAAACGAGTGAATTTTTAAAAAGTCACCCATTATTTCTTATTTCGGTCCACACTAATTTTTGACAACTAGACAGTGAGTTATTTTTGGTAAAAAATTTTTTTGAGGTACTATTTTCTATCAGATTAATCACCTAATATATATATTTATCAAAGTGCGCAGCGGATAGGTTACACATAGCAAATTTCAAGGACGAAATTTTAAAATGAGGGAAGATTGTAACAACCCAGATTTTTAATTATGCTATAGAATTTATACTAATATTATTTAATCTCAGTTAAGAAACTATATGATTTATTATTAAGCGTAATTTTGTAAAATAATATAATTATTAAAAGTTTAGGGGTCAAAATATAAATAATAATAATATAGATAATATTAATAATAATTTATTTTCTGTTAATATATGATAAAATGTAATTTAATTAGAAATTAAATTAGTTATATAATTATATTAAAATATTAGGTCAAAAGGTAATTATCTTAAATATCTATTAAGGATAAAAACAAATCTATATTATTAATTATCGAATCTGTGTAATAATTGGGCCCTGCCACGTGTTGGGCGCCTGTGCCGTCCTCCTCCCTATTTAAGGGAGGAGTTGATCAGCCTGCGTAAGGAAATGAAAGAAAAGAAGAAAGAAAAGAAAAGAGAAAGAAAGAGAGAAAAGAAAGGAAAGAATAATGGAAGGTGAAAGGGTTTTTGATAGTACAAAGGAAGAGTAAGGTATTAAAGTTAAGGTGAATTATATTATACCTTGAGTCACCAAAATGTATTTTACTTATGTTTTGACTTACCAAAATCTGTTTTACACAAGTTATGTTTTATTTACATATTTATAAAAGTTATGTTTTATAAAGGTTTCAGTTACGTGGTTTTATTTTTGAACCCTATTTGCTTAAAAGGAAATCCATGGATATGTTTGTTTTACTTTTAAAGAATATTTGGCTATGACCTTATATGAAAATATGTTTTGTGAATACCACCACGGGAGTCCCACGCCTTGGGGGACTTAAATAACCATTGGCTTAGTGAGTCCCATGCCTTGGGGGACTTAAATAACCATTGGCTTAGTGATTGACCACTCTGTGGTCCAGTGTTTGTCATGGATCCACTGACCAGTGTAGTGCTTGGCACTTAGTGATGTACCGTGGTTATGGTTGTATAAGGATTTCCGTATTATATGTTACATGATCTGAAGTATATGGCAAATGATTTCTATATTATATGTATCAAGCTCTTTTCGGCCCAACTAGTTATCCATGGTGAATTTTATGCCTTATACTCTTAGTATAATATTTCTCACTCTACCATGTGCTTATAGTTTTTTTACCAATTTTCAGGAACCATGCAATTCAGAAATAGCTTCTGGAAGGTCTTAGATGCGGGACTGCGGAATAGACACGCACAACACTTTTATGACATTTTTATATGTAAATATCGGCCTTTTGGTCAATAAATTTTGTAATAAAAATAGAAGCTCCGATGATTATTTTGGTACCCTTATTTAAATATTTCTTCCGCTTGCGTTTATTAATTTGTTTAAAGATTGGTCGGAGGTAACCTCAGTTACTGGCCATCATGATGCCTAACCCTTGGGTACGGGGAGCGGGTCGTGACACCTACAACCCCATGTAGAAATGTTGGTGTGGTCATCCGTGATGAGTACGACCTTAATGTTATTCGTGTTCGTACGGTAAGTACAAAATGAAGTAAAACATTATATGTATTTTTATTTATATAAGATTTTTTAAAATGTTTTGAATATTTTATTTATATTTGTTAGGCAAAAGAAAAAGAAAAGGTCAACCCAATGTCTAAAGGAAAAGAAAAGGTGGCTCTTTCTGACAAGAGAATGACAAATGCATGTCAAGTAGTATATATTCCTTTTAAAAAATATAAAGCAAAATTATGTGAATTTGTTGCTTTATGTTTCTGCCCATAGAATGATTGTAATATATTTTCCTATAATTTGCTATTATTTATATGTGTTTTTCAAATTTCTTTATTTTTATTTAGCATAGATACATGTGCATTTATAATGTAACATATGAAAAGAATAGGAAAAAAAAAAATAAAGAAATAAAGACAAACGATGTAATGAAAGAATAAACTAAATATGATAGATTTTTATTTCTTCTTTATTTTTTTTGATAAAAAACAAAATGCATAAAGAAAGAAATAAATACAGATAACACTATTAAAGGTATAAAACAAATAAAATATAAAACAAAATTAAGAGAAACAAAATAAACAAGAAGATATTTCATGTTAAGGACAAAATATTCACATATTTTGCACCAATGACAAAATATTTTCATTTTAGGCACAAAATGATAATGTAATATCAAAAGCTGCATTGGCCCAATGTGTACGACGAGAGCGTGAAAAAAATGAAAAGTCATACTTTCAATGCTCACAACGAGAACAAGAGGGATCAGAAGAATGTATTCAACCAATACACCCTTCTTTAGCACCAAATCGTCGCAATCGCGCTTGCTTGGAATGGGAAACAATAACTGAAGATTCTCATTCGTCACAAAAACGAACAATGGTTGCCCATCATTCTACATGTTCATTTTCTATGCCAAGCACATCTTTACCTCCACAAAGGATTCGGTAAACTACTATGTCAAATCTTGAAATACATATTCTTACCATTTTATTTTATAAAATTTTATTTATACACAAATATTCGTAGGTCTACTTCTATAAATCAATTTCTTCAAGAAGATCTATGTACTGATGATGAATTAGAAGATATGCCTATGAGTACATCAATTGATACTCGAGCACACAATAATTCTTACCGCCATTATCTTGGCAAGATGGACGTATTATGTCCTTATTGTTCAGCCTTACATTGGATGGATGAAAAATTGACAAAATCATCTATAAAGCGTCCCTTATTTGGAACTTGCTGTTTGGAAGGGAAGATTAGGCTACCTTTACTTATTACACCTCCTCCATCACTTCAAGCGTTGTATGATGGGAATAATGATCAATCAAAATCCTTTCGAAGTTATACTCGATTGTACAATGCAGCCAATGTTTTTACGAGTCTTGGTGCTACATTGGATCCTAGAGTACTCAGTGGAAGGGGTCCTACATCATTCACAATTCATGGGGAATTACGACATCGAACAGGATCACTGCAACCACAGCCAGGGCAGGATGCGAGTTATGCTCAATCAGATATCTATGACCACGATTGACGTTAGAAATTGTGAATCGTAGAAATCCTAACTTGAGAAGGGATGTGCTCAAAACTATTCAGCATAGTTTGTTGTAAGTCAATGCATTTGTAGCTACATTTCGCCAGGCTCATGCCATTTTACATCAATTAGACGTGGCAGGACACAATCTACCTGCTCATCTTCATTACAATTCAACAACTGATCGACGTCGGTATAACTTACCAATTGTAGATGAGATTGCAATTGTAATATCAGGTGATAGAACAGAGGTAAGTGGAATGAGAGATATTATCTTACATTTCCAAGCAAATAATGAGTTAATGCAAATTAATGAATGTCACTCAGAATACTTGCCATTACATTATGTTCTATTATTTCCTTATGGTGAGCTTGGATGGGAACCTGAGTTGAAATTGTGGAATGTTCAATATGATCGATCTTCAACTGATCGACTTACTCAAATAGATTTTTATAGTTATCGTTTATTTGAACGACCCACAGAGTATTCAATTATTTTGAGAGGTGGGAAACTATTTCAAGAGTTTTTGGTAGATGCTTGGGCCACAACTGAGCAAAATTGATTGACATACTACAAGCTTAATCAAGGGAAACTTTGGGTTGAGCTTTACCAAGAGTTGTTAGATATTGATCCAGATTATGTGCGACCTGGTCAAATTGGTCAAAGGTTTGTTTTGCCATCTTAATTTACTGGTAGTCCTAGACATATGTTTGAAATCTTTCAAGATTCAATGGCTATCACGCGATACAACCAACACCCAGATATTTTTCTTACCATGACTGCAAACCCTAATTGGCCAGAAATTACTTCAGCATTATTATCACATCAAAAACCTATTGATTGTCCTGATTTAATTGCCCGTGTTTTTGAGTTGAAGAGAAAATGTTTAATGAAGGAGATAGAAACAAATAAAGTGTTTGGAAATAAAGTTGCATATGTTTTTACAATTGAATTTTAAAAACAAGGCCTCCCCCATATGCATGCACTTTTATTTCTTAAGGGTCCAGACAAAATTCGGATATGTGCTCAAGTAGACAAATTGGTCTATGCAGAATTTCCAAACCCAAAAGATGATTCTATGCTTTTTGAAACTGTCAAATGTTGTATGGTACATGGATCATGTGGTGCTCGAAATCCGCATGCACCATGTATGGAAAATGGTAGATGTAGTAAGAGATACCTTCGAGCTTTCACAGAAACAACAACTATGGATCAAGATGGATACCCCATCTATCGTCGTCGCAATAATGGCCAAGTACATATTGTGAGGGGGCAAGAAGTTAATAACAGGGATGTCGTATCATACAATGCATATCTTTCTAAACTTTTCAACTATCATATAAATGTGGAAGTATACGCCGGAATGAGATGTGTCAAGTATATACATAAGTACATTTATAAGGGTTATGATTGTACAACAATGGTGTTAGGATCGATAAATGAGATTCAACAATATCTCGATGCAAGGTATATTGGACCTCCAGAAGCTGCTTGGCGAATATTTGGTCATCCTTTGCATGCAGAGATACCAACAGTTGTACGATTGGCACTTCATTTACCTAGAATGCATCGTGTTGTTTTTAACCCAGAAGAGTCATTAGAAACGATTCAATCTAGAGCTGGTCAACGAATGTCAACTCTTACTGGTTTTTTTGCATATTGTGCTGCCAGTGAAGATGAATGTCCATTCACTTATCAAGAATTTCCACAGCATTTTGTATGGCTCAAATCAGAAAAAAGATAGAAATCAAGAGAAAGAGGATATGCAATTGGTAGAATGTACTTTGCCAGTCCTAATTGTGGTAAAAGATTTTATCTGCGTTTGTTACTAACTGTTGTCAAAGGACCAAAGTCATTTCGGTCTTTACGCACGATCGATAATGTTGTGTATGATACATTTAAATTAGCATGTGTTACAAGGGGGCTTTTAGAAGATGATGAAGAATGGATACAATGCTTGAAAGAGGCTGCAGTTATGAAAACTAGATACCAATTGAGGAGATTGTTTAGTGTTATTCTCACCCAGTGCTCTCCACTAAATCCATGTGCATTATAGAATCAATTCTCAACGTATATATGTGATGATCTTGCACATAAGATTCGTATATTGTTTGCCATTTCTAACCCAACTGAGCTCAAATTGAAGATTATGGTCTCCATCTTTTAAATCAAATGCTTCATAAATTAGGCAAATGTTTAATTGACTTCCCACCCATGCCACAACCTACTGCAAATTGGAGTGCAGTAGTTGGTAATCGATTGATATTCGAACATTAACAACTGCAAAATGAGGCACAACAGGCAGATTCAGAAATTACTATTGATTGTCTCAACAATGGACAACGAAATGCTTATAACACAATCATTTCTTCAATTTTTCAAAATAGAGGAACTGTTTTCTTTCTTAATGGGGGTGTTGGAACAGGGAAAACATTTCTGTACAATATGATTGTATTAAAATGTCGTAGCCTTGGGCATATCGTTGTTACTGTGGTTTCATCTGGAATTGCATCATTGTTATTGGTAGGAGGTCGCACTGCACATTCAACATTTTCCATTCTGTTAGATGTCTTGGAAAATTCACTTTGTGGGTTTACCAAACAATCATTACAAACTGAGTTGTTTAGAGAAACAAAACTCATAATTTGGGATGAAGTTCCTCTGCAACATAGACATTGTGTTGAGGCGGTTGATCGTACATTGAGGGATATTTGTGATAGTAAAAAGCCATTTGGGGGTATTACTGTTGTTCTTGGTGGAGACTTTCGCCAAATCTTACCAGTTATACCTAAAGGATTTCGTGAGCAAATTATGAATGCATCATTAAGACACTATGTTCTATGGAAGCATATACATATCTTAACTTTGGATTTGAATATGCGCTTGAATCATGGAGACCATGAAAATGCTATTTTTGCAAATTTCTTGATGGAAGTAACACTACTTTAACCTTTTTCTTTATTATATAGATTATTTTAAATTAATAAATTGTGTTTACACTCATATTTTTTTTAATTGATTTCACTTTTTTTAGATTGGGACTAATCCTCAAGAAATCATCAACCTTCCATCAACAATACACAAATGTCAAGATTTGAATAAATTGCTCTCTACAGTTTACTCACAGTTGAATATGATAGAGACGTCGACCCCAACATTTTTAACTGAACGCACCATTCTATCTGCGTGTAACGATGATGTCAGTGACATTAATACTACTGCATTGAATATCTTTCCAGGGAGATTATATACTTATTTTGCAGCAAATAAAATGTCTGAAGATAATGAAATTGTTTCTACCATTGCAAATAGATATCCCCATGAATATTTCAATTCATTGCATCCTCCTAGGCTATCAACTTTTAAGTTAGAGTTGAAAGTGGGTTGTCCTATAATATTGTTAAAAAATATTGCACCAAAAGATGGACTATGTAATGGTACAAGATTGATGGTTACTAGGTGCGACACTTGCATAATTGAAACTCAAATTTTAACTGGAGAAAAGTTTGGCAATTTGACATTCATACCAAGGATATCTTTGACACCATCTTCTTTAGAAATGCCTTTCCCAATGACAAGACATCAATTTCCAGTCCGATTAGCATATGCCTTGACCATTAATAAATCTCAAGGACAATCTGTGAAATTTGTTGGAGTTGATTTGCGCATACCAGTGTTTAGCCATGGCCAATTATATGTGGCATTGTCCAGATGTACATCCTTTGATCGTATAAGTATTCTCCTCCCTAAAGATAGTTTGGATTCTACTATAAATATTATTTATCCTGAAGTGTTGTTGTAGTGTTCCATGTTCATTAAATCATATTTTATCAAAAGGTAATCATGTAGATTTATTTCTATTGATTATATATATATATTATAAAATTTCAATCTAATAATAATTGGAAATATGAATTTTTTTAGGATTGGATCGAAAAATTTATGGAGCTTAAAAGGAGAAATACAATTAGCTTGCTTCGATGGGGATGTAATAAGGTAATTTCAATCTCAAAGTATTTTGATATGTATATTTTCAACAAATATACCAATCTATATATTTTTTTTTTTCCCATAAATTACCAGATTGTTGTGCACGTTCCTCATTGGGGATACATACAAGTTGATACAAAGACTTTTTCAAAAGTAATGAGGAGGAAGTTTGGGCAAACACATGTTTGAAGACATGTTATTGACACATCTTCTGTAAAGCATACATACACTACAAAAAAACACCTTTTTGACTAAATTTTTTTTTTCTCCAAGATCCATATTTAAAAAAAAAAAAAAAAAAACGACTTTTCTCTAAAAGGTTTAGTTTTGTCGCCAAAAAAAACCAAACAAACTTGTGTTTGTGTGTTAAAAAAAAAAAAAAAAAATCTTCCATTTCTTCTTTTCTGTTGACTAAAGACCAATTGTCAATTTGATTTTTTTTTTTTTTTATTTTAACTTTTTTACCGCTTTTATTTTATTTATTTTTTTTTTATATTATAATTTTTATTATATTAATTTTGAACTTTATTTAGTCAAAAAAAGTTTTTTTTTTCAAAAAAAAAAAAAAAAAAAAAAAATTTCCTTTGCCTTTTTGAAACAAACCCCAAACTTTCCAACTCAACCCAACTTTACACACTCTCACCCACACTGCCACACCACTATAACTAATATATATAATATAAATATATATATTATATATATATTATTTATATATATATTATATATATATATATATATAAATAATTTATTTTATATTTTATTTTTTAAAAAAAAAAAAAAAAAAAAAAAAAAAAAAAAAAAAAAAAAAAAAAATTTTTATACTAAATTTTTATTTTTATGCCAATTATTTATTGGCTAAAAAATTAAATTACTAAATAAAAAAAAAAAAAAAAAAAAAAAAAAAAAAAAAAAACTAAACTATTTTTTTTTTTTTTTTTTTTTTATTTTTTTTTTTTTTTTTAAAATTTTATTTTTTTTTTTTTTTTTTTTTTTTTTTAAAAATTTTTTTTTTTAAAATTTTAAATTTTTTTTTTGTTTTTTTTTTTTTTTTTTTAAAAGTTTTTTATTAAAAAATAAAATTTTTTTACTAAAAATTTTTTTTAAATTTTTAAAATTTTTTTAAAATTTTTTAAATTTATATTACTCGCTAAAAGCTTAAAAAGTTTTTTAAAGTCGCCTAAAAAGTGTTTAAGTTTTAAAAAAAAAAAAAAAAGTTTTTATTTTTTTTTTTTTTTAGTTTTTTTTTTTTTTTTTTTTTTTAAATTTTAAATGTTTTTTTTTGTGCCTTTTTTGCATTTTTTGATATTCTGGAAAGTTTCGACCCACTTTTTTTTTTTATAAAGTTTTAACTCACTCTTTTGGCGTATGACAATATAATGTTTGTTTTTCTTACGTAGTTAGAATTTGATTGGCAGCAGTAACACTAATTGGTGTGCATTTTAAATTTTAATTTCTTTTAAATTGCAGAGTACTGGCTGGTGTGCATTATTTGATATTTAATTATTTTTTTATATATTTGATTTGTTTGGAATTGTAGAGTGTCGTCTATTAAATATATTTTTATAATTGCATTTTAATCTTAAATTTAAATAGTGTTGCGATTACAATTATATTATAATCTTAATATTATTTACACCGTGCCTTCAGGCACGGGCATACGCTAGTATAGTAATAAGGTACAATTTTTTTAATTACAAAAATGCAATTGAATTAAAATCAAACATTCTATGAATAATTTCATTTAGTAGAAATAAATTTTACAAAATTCAATTTATGGGAAAAATTTTAATCTCTTCATACACTTGCTAAGTTATTTTTAACTAAAAGTAAAAGTTTTCACATTAAATATCAATCAGACATGAATCAAAATAACACCATAAAACAACATGAAAATAAATAAATTGAACTAATTTTAAAATAATTATGAAATAACACGACATGATACACTTTTCTAATTAAAAATCCTAAATTTTATTTAAAATTAGAGGCCCGAGACGACCGCCTTAATGGCCTCACCTGAGGGCCGGCCCTGAGTACTGACGGTAGATGAAGAAGAGAGGTAGAGAGAGAGACAATAGAGTTTGGTTAGCTTAGGGTTTAGTAAATTATATACTACATGAATAGTATGGTTGTTTTGCAAGACGATAAAGTATTTTAGAATATGAATTTTTAAGTACAAAAATTTAAAATTTGACTTTTGGACCAACTGTCCATTGACTAATCACTTTCATATATTATTTGTCTTTCTCATCTTCTTTAATCCTTAATTAATTATCTTACTTAGATATTATTATATTGAATTTATTTAAAATGTAAGTTGATTTTTTAATTTTTTATTATTTTAACCTAAGGTTAAAAAATCTTGTTCGGGATGATTTTTTTGACTTTTTAATTTTTGTAAGAGAAAAAATAAAATAATTATGATTTGAATATGATATTTTATCTTATTAACTTTTTAATTTATTTTGTCTTTTTATGACTATTTTAATCCTGTAATCTTATGCCAAATGAGTACATTATTTAAAACGGTAATGATTTACTAATTCGAAAATATCAATTGAAATTATTTATGTGGTCTATTTATAATTAATTTGACAGGTAATTGAAAGGTGATGAACAATTTTTTGAATTCATGGAACTTTGGGCAGGGTTGGACATGGCCGGGTTTGGACAGATTGAAACCCGACATATATAATATAATAACATTTAAAGTCATATAGTTTGTTTAAAATTAAAATAAAAAATTTCAAATCCATCCATATAACTTATTATTTAATATAAATATTTTTTTCCTATCTTAAAATAAAAATATATAATTAATTTAATTATTTAATTTTTTTTTAATACAACAATAAGTCATAAAATATTTATTTTGCCTTAACACTTTTTAAGTGTACTGATATGTGAAAAAAGAACCAGACTTTTAAACAGCTAAAAGTCTTATCAATAAGATTAGCTTGTAAATCTCTCTAAGGATTTGTTTGGGAAGAAAGATTGGGTTAAATTTGAAGTTATTTTAGTTATAAAAAAAAACAAAACAAAACAAAACAAAAAACAAAAAATAAAAAAAAACAAAACAAAAACAAAAAACAAAACAAAATAAAACAAAACAAAACAAAACAAAACAAATAAAATAAGTTTTTTAATTTAATAAAATAAAACATCACATTTAATTCATAATTATTACATTATTTATCTTATAAAAAGTTAAAAAAGACAAAAAAAATCTTTGCTAAATAAAATTTTTTAACTTCAAACTAAAATAATCAAAAAAAAATTAAAAAATCAACCAACTTCTCAAACCGACCTTAATTTGACAGGTAATTAATCGGCCCGAATTGGTCTGTCCCGAGACCATCAAGAAAAAGTAGGCTTGAGCTATATTTTTATAGGCTTGCCCAGCCTGATGATTCCGGGTCTGAAGTGTAATTATTGAGACAATAAATATTACACAACAATTATGAAGTATCCATCGGTAGCCCTTTATAAGGTATATACCATATGTTGGGGTGCTTGTATATGTCATATGCATTTTGTAAGGGTGTTTGTGGCTCGTTTACAATTGAATTTTTTTTAACTTGCCATCTGTCTATTGGATTAATGAATTAGAAAAAATTAATCTACGTCTGTTTGTCAAATTGATGGATACAGATTGACGGATGAATGTAAATCAATTTGACGGTTTAAATTTTTACAAATTTTAAATATAAATACAATAACTTGTCAACCTTTTTTTTTGGATAATAATTAAACTCAACATAACCAAAAGATTATCAAATAAATTATCAAATACCAATAATAAATACATATAAAAAAATTATACATTATCAAAACTATTTCATTACTTTTTTTTATTCAAAAACTATTTAATTTGATTTTTAAAAAAAAATGACAAAATTAAGCATTATATTTTTCACACAAAAATACCAAATATCAACCCTTGTTATTTGATAAAAGGAAACTCTTTTTCAATTGAAAATACAAATATAATAGCTAAACAAATTGAAAACACAAAATCTTACAAATTATAAGGGTGCTCGCGGTTTGACGGTTCGGTTGCAATTAAAAGAACCGCAAATCCGTCATCTGTTCAAAACTAGGCGGATTGAAAAAAATCAATCCGCCATCGTTTGCTCGTCATCACGCATTTGTAGACATCCCATTTTTTACAGCCGTTACGACTTGGATGTCCTCGTATGCACACCCAATGATGAGTTTATATGCTCACCGAGTGCTCGAAGTCCTCAACGGAACGCCACAGTTTTGAGCCTTTCAAACCCCACACCCTTGTTGCCTCATTTTTTGATCAAGCCTTGGTCCTTCAAGCCTGTAGCTTTTGGTGGCCGCCCGCCATCACTTTTGGGCTGTCGGCCACTGATGTGGCTTACCGGCCACCAGTTTCTTTTGCAGATATTTTATGACAGTTGTGCCAACCGTTTGCACAGATGCATGCATCTGTCCACACGTGTAGGGCTGGATATCCTTGTAGAGAAATCATGTTTTCTATATATAGGAAACCCCTCTCTCATGTTTTGAAGGTTAGAAAATTTTGAGATCAAAAATTTTTCTCTTTCTACAATTGTCTCTATCTCTAGCAAATCTCTATACTTTTGCCTACAAATCTTTAGCCTTTGCCTATACACCCTTAACCAAATCTTCTCATCTTTGAACTGAGATACTTTGAGCTTGGTTTGAGCTCTTAAGGGTGTTGTTTGCTTAGTTTTGTTGCTTGAATTGCTTCTTGTCTTCAAGAGGTATAAAGCTTTGCTCATTTACTTGCTTTCTCTACTATTTTTCTTGATGTTTTCCAACTGATTTTGGACTGTAAAACTTTCATATTTTTGGGCTAAAATTTGGGTTCTAAGGCCATTAAAGGTTGAGGGGTGTTCCACCCTTCTTTGTACCTCGTTTTGGAAGCCTTAGCCCTTGTGTTTTACACCATTTTACTATCTTTTTTCAAGTTTTTAAACACTGATTTTCAAAACTATTTTAGTAGCCAAAATCATGTTTTGAAATTTAAATTTGGAAGGGCTAGCCTCCTCTACTTGTGTCTTAATTACTAGCCTAATTTATGCCATGCTTTAGCATATTAATCTAGACCCTTTTAGCTCAATTTCAACATGTTTTAGGACTTATTCTAGACTGTTTTAGCACTATTTTAGGTTGTTGGTTGCATTTGAGCTTTGTTTTTCATGCTTGTAATGTAATTGTCCTTATGAGTTTGGTATTCTAAGCTTTAGACACCATCTTATTTGAGTTGATAGCATTTATTTATACTTTTCTCACTCATTTTCAGCACTAATAATCTCTGCAATCTCCTTTAATTCTTGGCTTTTTGTTTTGCTTTGAAAGTAGTTCAAACTACTTGTTTGTTGAAAGTATGAGATTGAGGTGTCATGCTTAATGGTTTAATCCCTTAGGGGGTTCATTACCAACAGTATGATGTCTCTTTCATGCCTAAAACAACTTTTGGTTTGAGCCATTTTTCCATTAGAGGACTTAATCTCATCCTTTGGACTTAATTGATTAAATGATGGAAATGTAACTAAAATAGAGTAACTAAAACTTGAAATTAAAAGTGAGCACGATAATAATTTGGTTGTGTTCAATCGGACGTTAATTGAACACGTGGAAACTTGAACCATTTCATACTCATTAGTGATGAAATGATTCAAGGTTCCAAGGTCACCACTTCCCTTAATCATTTATGAAAGGGATGAGGTTTGTGTCTTGTTTTGCATTTACTGAACTTGCACACTTGGCTTCATAAGCCATCATGCAATGAAATTGCATCCATTGATGGTTTGTGAACCGAACTTGCTACTCCTTTGATTTGCTCACGAAAAGAAGGGGTGAGTTATGCAAACAAACCCTTAAAATACCCTGTATATGCTCTGTTTGTCTTCTGTTGCAGCAAGGAGAACTGGACAGTAGTGGCCGACAGACCACCTTTGATGGGCGGCTGGCCATCACTGATGGCCAACAAGACTCATCATTGGCCAGTCGGCCACTAATGCAAATTTGGCAGTGTGTTCTTTAGGCAGAGCAGAGTTATTCTAGAAGTAGGCAACAGTGTGTGTGTTCTATTGCGCAACAGAGGTTCTCTGGAAGCAAAACGATGGTCTTTTCGGATGGAAACCGAGCATGCGCATGAACATCCCTCGTTTCCCGAGGCATAATAGTTAGTTGTTTAGTTTAATTACTTATTTTAATTGCACTCATGTTGTAATTATTTAATTTGTTAGTTAGCTAGTTATTCAATTTTGTTATTAGTTAACTAGCTAATTAGTTAATTAATTTGTTGTAATAATTAGTTAAGTAGTTTAACTAGTTATTTATTTCGGTTTGTAATAATTAGCTTAATTAGCTTAACTTTAATTAGTTGGTTAATTAGCTTAGTTTATTCGGACTCTCCTTCGTGAGAGCGTAATGTAATAATGTACATGTCTTCCAACCTCACGTCTTTCTCCCTTTTATTTACTAACTTATGATGGTTAATTTATGGACATTATGTTTCAATTAGCATACTCCATGTTTGCATCCATGTTTCCATCCACTTGTATTGCATGCACCGAGGCTCGGTTCATCATTCTAATTACATTGTTAGTTTAAATACTTCTTTGAATACTTACTTAGACCGCATATTATCAAATTGTTTCACATGTAGCTTTAATTAGTTGGTTAATTAGCTTAGTTTATTCGGACTCTCCTTCGTGAGAGCGTAATGTAATAATGTACATGTCTTCTAACCCCTCGTCTTTCTCCATTTTATTTACTTACTTATGATGGTTAGTTTAGGGACATTATGTTTCAATTAGCATACTCCATGTTTGCATCCACTTGTATTGCATGCACCGAGACTCGGTTCATCATTCTAACTACATTGTTAGTTTAAATACTTCTTTGAATACTTACTTAGACCGCATATTATCAAATTGTTTCACATGTCATGTTTAGTAGCTGAACCTATTTAAATTGCATATCGCATGTGTTGTATTAATCATATTGTATAGTTAGATATCATGCATTTTTTTTCTAACTCGTTCGTTTATTTTGGTTTAAAGTACTAGGTAAGCCTTTACTTACTTTAGCATATCGCATAAGTGTGATTGTTGCCATGTTTAGCATGCTAGCCATGGGGCTAATTGCTTAAATGCTATAACTACTTGAATGCCTATGGATGAAGGCTTGTTGCTTGAATTGGAATGATTTGAGTAATGTTCAGATGTGATTACTTTTTCAAGTGGTACATATTTCGAAACAATTTCAAAACAAACATGAATCAAATGTTCCAATTCCTGCAAGTTAGTCTATATTTGTGTGTGTGCACATCACATAATAATTGTCATTGCCCAAACTCGCCCCTATGGGTTAAGGACATAACCAGCCAGTAATCCTGAGATTACCTACGGCCTCAAACTAAAACAGACGTGACTCAACAGAGTAAAGGAGCCAAACAGAAGCAATAATTAAAAACTTTGTCCATAGAATCGGGCTTATATGCACTTTAAAATAAACCATACGCATATACATTAATAATTCACAACAAAATACCGTACCATAAAATCCTTTACAGACAGGATTATCCAAACTGAGTCGACCCATAACAAAACTATATACAGATATACACAAAGACCTTGCCAACAAGACAAAGTATAAATACATAACAAAATGGCAAGGATGGGTCTTGTGCGTGAGACACAAGGTTGACTCTCCAAAACTCTTGTTGTTCCTGGCAGACTTCACTAGGGCTGGGTTTGGACTTCTCTTGGCTCACCTACAAACACATGAATGAGCGTGAGCGATAGCCTAGTGAATAATATCAAATACAGAAATTACATAACAATGTAGAACAACATATTCCAAACGGCCTTGGGCCCAATCCATATTTCTATTTAACAGATATATATAACAATACGAAATTCAAATCAAGTGACTGTAGTTTCAAACATTCTGGTCCTTGGCCCTATCGGATTTCTATTCATGTCAAAACGGCCTTCGGCCCATTCGTTTATGTCAAAACGGCCTTCGGCCCGTTCATTTCTGTCAAAATGGCCTTCGGCTCATTCATTTACATCAAAACGGCCTTCGGCCCGTTCATTCGTGTTAAAATGGCCTTTGGCCCACTCATTCATGTCAAAACAACCTTAGGTCCATTCATACACGTCAAAACGACCTTCGGTCCACTCATTCTTATCAGAACGACCTTCAGTCCATTCATTCCTGTCAAAACGACCTTCGGTCCATTCATTTGTATCAAAACGACCTTAGGTCCATTTATTTCTGTCAAAACGACCTTTGGTCTACTCATCTGTTCATGTCAGACTTTTGTCCACAATCCCAATTTGCAACTCATAAAGCTTATAAGGGAATAAACAATTGGACATTGACAAGCTTTCAAATATCGATATTACTCACAGTGATCGGCTTGTGGATTTGCCTTGGAGCTTGACCCTACACATTTCATTAACACAAAAGGGTCACTAACAATTCAATATGTTCCTTAATTTACATATTCCTCTTTAAGCTTTTTTCTTATCTCATTAGCTCATTTACAATGCTTAACATATGCCTAAGAGTGATTACAAGTGAAAGAGAACGGAAAACGAAACACAGAACGCATGAACAAAATTTCAGAAAACAGGGTCCCCGCTCGAGTGGACCCAAGAAGCCTGCAAAAGTACTGGTTACCTCAAAATTACGCTCGAGCGTGAGTTAGGGCACTCGAGCAGAAGGCCTGTCTATAAAAGCTCCCCGCTCGAGCGTCAACTTCCCTGCTCGAGCGGGAACCATGTCTACAAAAAGTGCTGGGAGCACGATTTTCCCGCTCGAGCGGCACTTCCCCTGCTCGAGCGGACATCAAAAATCTAGGTTTTTCAAATTAAGTTCTTGAGCTCCAATTTGATTTTCCAGCCAATATCTCATGCATTATAAGGCTCAAATTTCGCATATACTTGCTCTAATATGGTATGAGCACCAAAACACATCACAATGGAGCTCAATTTCACAATTAATTCACATGCATGCCCCAATCTCCCATCAAACTCATTCTAACATAACAAATTCATACATTCAAGCTTATATCTTCATAAATTGTACATGCATGTGATGAATTAGTCACATTCTTAACTTAGACAACACAAATGGTGATCAAAACATGAGTTTCAACCAAAACTCCACTTGAATCATGTATGTCAAGCTTAAACATGCAAATTCAAAGTAGTTTCTTACATGCATGAGTTCTAAGACTTCAAACTCAACAAAAATCAACTCATTACATGCTCTTGATCACAAACAACCCTTGAACTTACAAGATCACAATTTCAAACTTATGAATTCAAGACTAAATACTTACCTAGATGCTCAATCTTCTAAACTATAGCAATTTCTTGAGTTTAATCCTCCAATTCTTCACAAATTTGAGCCAAATACCCAACTCTCCTCTTTTTCCTCTCTCTAGCCGACTCCCTTATCTATCTCTTGAGTTCAATTCAGCCAAGAAGAATAACAAGGAGGGTATTTGAGTGTATAGTGCCCCACTAAGTCATAATATAATAATATAGAGTAATTTGGCACTAATTCATTAATTTAATCAACTTAATCTGGTCCGAATCAATTTTTCAATTAAATTTCACTGTAGGCTCTAAAAATTACGCTAATCACAATGACGTAATCAATTTTGGGTTCTGTGGCCGATAAGGCTTCCAATTTAATTTCCAAAGAAGATTATTCAAACAAATATTCCTACGATGAACAGATAGGATTTCAAAATCACATATATTCACAAAATGGCACATAAAATCATGCTAAACACAGAATCATACGCAAATTAAGGACCAATTAGCATACTACGGAATAGGGGTATCACAGTAATGCTAGCCTAATAACCAAAATAAGAGCATATAATGTACATAAGATTCATACCGTGATTAGTAGAGGCCGATCTTTGATCAGGCAAGCAGGAATGCTCAAATTCATTCATGACCTTCCCCTCTCATATCCAAAATCCCGAGCCGAGACAATCTTGGTGATAACGGATATATGGCCTTTGGCACGAGTCATGGGTTTCCTAAATTTTTCTAAAATAAAATATTTAGGTGGCGAATCTGTATCTGGCAAAGAAATTCATTTTTGGCAATTTGATTCAAAATTGATTTTTCAAAAGATTTGCTGGATTTGGACTCTTTGGTGTTCATCAATTTCACATTGCACTTGTGAGATTAGATTCAGAACCACGGGAGTCCGAACTGTAAGGCTTATTTCGAATTTCCAAAAGAGGGGGTGCGAAAAAGTCGGGCTACAATATCTGTAAAAAATGCAGCGGATTGGTTAGATTCGCTTGATTTTGATGGATTAGAATATCTGCTGCTCACCCCTAGTATCTTTTTATATATTTTTGTAATAATTCTTACATAATTTTTTAATGAAGTTACGATAATTTGTGATTCAAAAATAAAAATACTTTATTTATGAATTATAAAATTTTAGATAAATTACACTGACACCCCTCAAGCTTTGAATTTAATACAATTACCCCCCTCCACATTTCAGAAATTGTCACAGTTTGTCGTTTGATGAAAAATGTGCAGTGAGAATAGTGCCCTACATTGATATTGTGAAATTACTAGACGATCCATGGGTTTGGTTATGGTGTGCAACTTACACCTTACACCTTATACTTTACACTTACACCTTACACTTACACCTTTTGTGAAAAATTAAACCTTACACTTACACCTTTTTTGAGGTTGCACACCATATGCAACCCACTTACACCTTACACCTTACACTTATACCTTATACTTATACTTACACCTTATACTTACACATTTTGTGTAAGTGGCACATAGTGTACATTTGCACACTTAAGAAAACTCCACGATCCATAACCCATAACACTCTTCAATCTTATTCTTGTTTCTCTCTAGTTATCCCTCACCAACTCCAACTGTAAGCCACCATCAACGCTAATTAACAACACCATTACAGTTACAAACCACTGTAACACTATACAACCACCGACCACCCCAAATTATCGATTCCAACTGACTACTGCAACCCACATTACAGTACAGCCTTGGTGCCACCATTACAGCCCACAACCCCATCGCGATCTCTCTCTTTCTGTCTCCTTAACCCCTATAGCAGTGTGATGCACGATTGTGGCACCAACCAAGATAGCAAAGCTACTATTGCAGACCAATTATGGAAACTGAACCACCACCACTTCTGGGCCAAAACAAAGTTCAATAGTTTTAATCTTGAGAAAAAAATAAATAAGTAAATTCCTTAATCAAAGATACTAAGGTTTGATTTTTTGAAAGTTCACTCTGATTTTTTTTTTTTTTTTTTTGGTGGAAAGAAACATAGTTCAATAGTTTTTATCAAATCTCCAATAAAAAATTTAAAGGGCAAATTACACTAACACTGCTTATAATTTGGGACTCGTGTCACTTTAATTTCTGACTTTTTAATTGTGACGTATTTAATTCTGAATTTTAAATCTTGTTCCAAATAAAGACAATTGAATATACCATTGCTTAATTTCGAGGGCACAATCGTCAATTTGATAAAATATAAACTAATTTGACAAAAATAAATGTCAAAAAAATATTTTAAAAATTATTTCTATCCACTTAACTTAAGATAAAATTATATAAAATTGATAAAAATTACCTTATTAATTTTTAAAAATTAATTTCATTTGATCATCATCTAAACATATAATAAAAATTAATTTAGTAAAATAAATAAATAAATAATGTAATAAAAATTAATTTGGTAAAATAAATAAATGTCTAAAAGATTTATTAATTTTAGATAATTTTATCTTTAGTAGATAGAAATAATTTTTAAAAATTCAAAAATATTTTTTTGACATTTATTTTTGTCAAACTAGTTTATATTTTATCAAATTGATGATTTTGTCCTTGAAAAATCTAATGGTATCCTGAATTGTATTTATTTAGAACAAGATTTAAAATTCAGGATCAAATGTATCATAATTAAAAAGTCATAGACCAAAGTGACACAAGTTCTAAACTACATGAACTGTTAGTGTAATTCATCCAAATTTAAAATAAAAAATCTTCGATCAAAGATACAACGGTTAATTATTTAGGATTTTGTTTTTTTTTTTGGAAGGGATGAATTGTGGCTGTGGGGGATGGTCCATATGTATTTGCCAAAAACAGAGAGTAAGGAAGGGAAAATATACTGAATTTTTATATTTTTTTTGTATTTTTTATATTTAGTGAATTTAAGAGTTTTTTTTTTCATAAATATTATATTTTTTAACCGTATTTATATTAGGTGTATCTAAATATTAAAAAAAATTAGTGAAAACAACAAAATAAAAATAAAAAATTTTAATTTTCTAAAAATGAATCTTGAATAAAAAAACAATAGATGACCTCAGCAAAAATTGTTAATTAATTTCACGGTTGATTCGACGGAGGGACCAATTTGTAATGTTAATATAAACTTTACAAAGGGAAATACAATTTTCAAAACAAGATGGGAGAATCTATATTAAAAACAAACCTAAGGGGGTTTGTCGGTGTAATTTATCCTAAATGTTTTTATAGCACTATCAAAAAAATACATAAATGTATCATAAAAATACATAATATATACAAAAAAATATGTAATAAAATACATATAATAAACATTTTTTTAGAGGTGTACAAAATAAGTTCATAGTTATTGAAGCTAGAAAATAGTCAACTATTTGTCTTATTTTTTAGAATAAACTACTAATAGGTTTTACTAATTAGATTCAATTTCTATCAAGTTCTATTGAAAATAAGTTATAGTAAAATCGTTGCTAAAAATAATTTTTTGTAACAATTTTTTGTATATGTCACTAAAAATTGATAACTAATGACTTTTTTTAGGAGAAAATTAATCTAAGGTCCCTCTCTCATTTTTAGTAAAGGGAGAGGTCCATAATATTATTTTATAATGTCTAAAGTCACTTATCCCTCCTCATATATCTCACCCACCCAATCTTGATTCAGCTTCACACTTTTCCACGCCAACTTCCAAAACTTCTCTCTCTCATCTCTTTTCCCTGAAATCTTTGACACACCTAACACACACTCAAATTACCAAAAAACAAATCCCTAAAATTCAAAGTCTTTTAAAAGAAGATGATGACTATTCTTGAATAAATTTCATTAGATTACAAAGATCTCTCTCACACATCTCGAAACAAAAAAAATACTACTTTATAGAAACACAGAAAAAAAAAAAAAACTCTTTCTCTCTCTCTTACTCTTTCTTGGGGCTATCTCAGTCTTTCAGATTCATCGAATTCAAACAACACTGTCCATCTTATGGACAGTAACGAGTCAATTTCCTCATTCTCAACGATCAGATTTCACTCCTCCCAAATCTCTCTCTCTCTTTCTCTTCTTTATATTTTATTCACATCAAATTTTCATGTTCATTCTTCTTCTTATTTTTTTGTTTTTTTTTTACCTAAAGGGATAGATATATGTATATGTTTGTGTTTGTGTTTATGCTTCACAATGCTTTGGTTTGTGCTTGTGCATTTGCATCCATAGGTTCAGAGATGAATAAAGAACACTCATATAGGTTTTTGGAATGGGTTTTTGGATTAGGGTTTTGTTGAGTTATTTTGGTTTGATATGATATTGGTTGTAGAGGATCAAAGTTCGACAGCTTGCCATCGGTGATTCCTTGTAGAGAGAGAAAGGAACTTATCAAGTTCATCGCTGACCACTACTACGCCATCGCCTCCACCCTCGTGTCCTACTTCCATTCGTTGAAAGACGTCGGCAACGCTCTTCGCCACTTCGTCAGTGAAGAGCTCCCTCTTCTCCTCTCTCTCTCTTTTTTCCCGTGTATATATTGAAGGAATTCCCTAGTGTAGCTTCTGATTTAGTATAGGTACTACTAATTCTAAAGATGCAAATTAGGGAAAATTTCTCTGGTTTGATTAAAACAATTTTTTCTGGTTTGAAATTGTGAACAAACATAGAGAAATTTGTACTAAAATTTCTCTAGTTTGGTTAAAATAATTTTTTCTAGTTTAAAATCATTGTACTAAAATTTCTCTGGTTTAATTAAAACAATTTTCTTTGGTTTAAAATTGTAAACAAATACAGAGAAATTTGTGAATAAAGCCAGAGAAATTCTCAGTGAACAAAACTAGAGAAATTTCAATTCTCTACGAACAAAGCCACAGAAATTTGTGAACGAAATCAGAAAAAATTCTCTAGTTTGAACTTAGAGAAATTTTAATTTTCTCTGATTTAAACCTAGAGAAATTCTCTGCATGTAATTTTTCTACATTGAAATTTCTTTGAAAAAATGTTGAGAGACCTTAGCCATTATGAAAATATTACGTGTCTTTTATACTATAAAATCTTAATATCAGGAATCTAAAAAAAAAAATTCCCGTCATGATTTTTATAAATTGTTGTTAAAACTTATAATTAGCGACATTTTTTTATAACGAATTTTTGAAACTATACTCAAAACTAGAAAATTAATAACTTTTTTGTAATAATTTTTTTAAAATATTACTAAAAATTATAACTAATAATATTCTTTGTGCTAAATTTTTTTAAATTGTCACTAAAAATTAATAATTAATAATTTTATTAATAATGTTTAATAAAAAAATATCATTAATTTTTACAAAATTTATTAAATAATAAATTTAACTATTAAAATTTACACGCAAATTTCTATTTTTTACACATCCCCAGTTCCACTACTACGTACTACTGACTAGCTGAACAACAATAGTACGAATGCCTCTATTCCATATGACAAGGCCTTGCAATCCGGTACATCAGAGACCACATGGGCATTGGCAATAAATTAATAATGCCTATTTTGTTTTCACGAAAATGTTTTAGAGCTTTTAATAAAGAAACTTTAGAAGCTTTAATAGGGAGTGAATTTATCATGATATTGATATTTCAACAATGGTTCATCCCACTAATTTGGGAATATTAATTGATCACTAATGAGGTGAAAATTAAAATTAAAAAAAAAATACAAGAGCAAAACATCTCATCATATGAGACTTACACCACTTTAAAGCTATTAGTATTCCTTTTTTTATTGGTCTCACTCATTTTTCTTGATATTTATATCTTGTTATTTTATTTTATTTTTCATGTCATTAGCGTTTATTAGAGCTCTTTCATTCAGGAAGATGTATTCTTCTTCTTTGAATAATGTTTAAGAGTTTTAATTTGAGAATTTTAATATAGCTCTAATGATGTAGAGAGTGACCATGTGAAGGTGGGACTTACACTCCTCTCTGTATCTCTCTCTACTCTCTCTCTCTTCCACCTCTCTAAAGTTCCATTTAGAGCTCTAATACGTGCGTAAAGAGAGAGAGTAGAGCGAGATAGAGAGAGATAGAGAGAGGAGTGTAAGCTCCATTTTAATATAGCTAGCTATGCATCATTACTGCTTCTTCTTTTTTTTCTCTCTCTCTCTCACTCTTAAACTTATTTTTTCAATTCTAATATTTTAATCATTTTTAAACAGATCTAATCCATATATTTAAAAAGTTAAATATTTTTAAAGAATTTTTTTTAAAAATTTACTAAAAGAAAATTGCTAAAAATTAGTATTTAAAAACATGCATAAAAAATATATTAAAATGTATAAAAGTGTTCAGAGGAATGTAAAAAGTGTATTGATATTATAAATATTTTGATTTTTTTGTGTGGTTATTGACAATCTTTAGGCCCCGTTTGTTTTGGGGTGTAATGGATGAGAGGGGATTAGGATGGATGTGAGGTTATTTAGGTCTAATTTGGCATCTTCAAAATAAGACAAAAAGTTAAAAAGTTACTAAAAAATTTTAAAAGTTATCACTATTCATCAAAAAAAATTATTTTTATACAAATTGTGAGACAACTCACTCTGCGTGAGTTGTCTTTGCCTGACTTTGGTGAGGAAAAATTACACAAGCGGAGGCAAGCTTAAGGACGATGTTGTTTAGCCCATGAGGGCCATCACGGGTCCCGTTTTGATAATCTGAACCGTCAATGTGTAGAACTTGTCGAGTACTATATACATGTAAAAAATCACGTTGGTCGAATATCGCTAACTATATGATCAAATCAGTTTTGTATAAAAAAAATGGATAGTGTTATAGTTAACAGTTGAAAAAAAACTAATCCGATCATATAGCTATCGATATCCGATTAATGTAATTTTTTACAAGCATATAGTACTCGACGAGTTCTACATATTCAACGGTTCCGGCTAGCAAAACGGGACCTGTAGTGGGCCCCCACGGGCCGAACAGCACCGTCCAATTCAATGTCTGAAAAGGAGGGAATCATCTTCTACCCTACACTCTACACACCGCCCCTTATGCCTTCCGACCGTACGGCCTATTCGATCACAATCTTCTTCTATACACAAATTTATATAATTTTTTAATACATATTTTTTTTGTAAAAAGTCAAAAAGTTATCCGAAACAACCATTTTTTTCCCTTAAATTTTTAGTTCAAAAAGTCAAAAAGTGCACTTATTTAGACATCCCAAACAACCCCTTAGGGTGTGTTTGTTTTGAAGGATTAGGGGGTGGGATTGGACTACTAGTCCCACCGGACTAATAGTTTATTGTTTGTTTCATTTTTTTTTTGTTCCGGATTAATAGTCCTCCCGGACTATAAGTCCTACAAATATAGGACTATCCTATTTCATGGAGGAGGGTGGGATAGAAACCATGGGATTGGTGGGATTATCTTGTGAAATGTATATTTTACCCCCCATGCTATTACTTAGCAAACAATTAGAAAATGATAAAATAGTCTTTTGAACATTTATAAATTATTTTTTTGGTGTTGTTAATTTAAAATTATATATTAAATAAAAAATTTTAATTATAAATTAAATTTAATTAAAAATAATAAATTATAAATTATGGCCTTATAAATTAAATTTTTTTAGTGTTGTTAATTTAAAATTATATATTAAATAAAAAATATAAATTATAAATTAAATTTATTTTAAAATAATAAATAATAAATTATGGCCTTATAAATTAAATTTTTTTAGTGTTGTTGAAAATTTAATTTATATATTAAATAAAATTATTTTTTATTGTTGTTAATTTAAAATTATATATTAAATAAAAAATATAAATTATAAATTATAAATTTAATTTAATTGAAAATAATAAATTAAAATAATTAAAATATTGTGCAAAAAATAAAATAAAACAAATTTTTATTTAATCTAGTTAAAAATAATTAAAATGTTAAAGTTATGTTTAATATTGCTATTACTTAATAAATAATTGAAAAGGATAAAATAGTCATTTGAGTATTTATCTTTCTCCATAATATCCCAAACAAACATTGGATAACTAAAAATAGTCCAATCCAGACATTTAATCCCATGACTAAACAAATATAGGATACAAATTTAGTCCAACCAAATAGTTCTGGGACAATGTATCCCAAGACTAATAATCCAATGAATTACAATTCCCCCTTATCTAGGCCGTCCAAACAAATACACCCTTGTGTTGTGTTTGTTTGTAGAGCTGAGGAAGGGATTAGGATGGAAGAGGGGTTATAAATGGAGGTTAAACGGGGGATTGGGATGGAGGAGGTGAATGTGGTATTAGAAAAATAGTGAGGGGATTAAAATTTTATTTTTTATATATTGGGAATTTTTTTAAAATATTAATATTTAATTTTTTTTATATTTTTTTATTTATTTTATTATTTTATATAAAAAAAATTTAATAATTCCTACACTAACAACTATCATCAAAACAAACAAAATTTTACTTAATCCCCTCACTAACAATCTCCTCACTATGAATCCCCTCCATTTTACCTCTGAAAACAAACGAGGCCTTAGGATTGACTGAGTAAGACCTTTTAAATACCAAAAATATGAAAATGTATTATTTTTTAATTTTTTAAATTTTTTTAATTTAATATTTTTAAATTTTTTTTCTACATATATATATATATATTTATAAATTTATCTAGTTTACGTATAAAAAAAAAATCTATTAAATTTTACGAGTTTCAAAATTAAACAAACTCTATAGAGTAATGTTAAGTTTCATGAAAGAAATATGAGAAAAAAATTTATGAAACTTTTGAAAATAATCTAATATGATAAATAACAAAACAAGAAAAGCAACTTACCTTATTGCTGTTAAGAAAAAAAAAAAAAAAAAAAAAGAAGCAACTTACCCTAATGTAAGTATAGTTTAATTTTGAAATCTTATTTTGCAAATAGTATAAATTTAATTTTGTCTTATAATACTCTATGATTAATAAGTTGTAATGTAGTATATATAATTGTATAATATATAATAAAACATCATAAACTAATTCAAAAATAAAAAATTTCATATCTTTTTTTCCCCATAAAATGTAACAGTACTCAACTGTATAATATTATAAAAATTCGACTCGCCAAATGTGACACGACTAATGCAGTTCAAGTGGCCTTTCAAGACCGTTGAACTGCAGCATGGGCAATTGGTTTTAACCTCCGTTTGGGAAATAGATTGACTTTTTAATTTTTTAGCTTTTTGGCTATTTTAGCCTGGGCTATTTTAGCCTGGTTTGAGAAGGGTTTTTTGGTTTTTTGATTTTTTTGACTTTTTTTGTGAGAGAGAATTGTAATGATTATTGGTTAGATTTGATATTTTATTTTTTGTGGCTAAAATAACCTATTTTATTTTTTATAACTATTTTAACCCTTAACCCACCCAAACCTTCTTGCCAAACACCACCTTAGCCTATTCAATGAGTCCCCCAAAGTGACTATTCAATAAAAGTCCCAGTGGCAACCAATGGTTCATAATTAATCAAATGGTGATGCTTGGTAGCTCAAGAAGTCGGTAACTCAACTTTACCCAAATAATGTGGCTTTGGTGATGTAGCGATGATGTGAAAATTATTATTTTATTATTTATTTATTTTTATTCTATTATATATATATATATATATTTATTTATGATACTAAACTTAGTTGTCGTTGATAATATAAAATCTCTTGGAATATTTTATCAACTCTTTTTTTAGAAAATTCTATATCTTTAGCAGTATCAGTATTCAGTAGATTTTGTAAAATATTACGATGTTGTTGACAGTTTGCAATTAGTACAAGTCCTTGATTACGATCTAACAATAGATCTTGAATATAGAAATGGTGATAAAAACTCATAAAAAAATAAAAAATTTAAGATGTTTTGATTTTAGGCTTACCGTGCTCTCAAAATAAGTACAGTATCTAAAGATTTTGATCGTTACCTGAGCGTAGTCGGTGTAGGTTTCTAGCATTGGTAAGCTTCCAGTTTACAACGGTGGCTAAACTCAACATTTCCTTCCTTAAATCAGGCTTATCATAGATCTATTTCGTTTCCTACCTCAAACTATAACTTCATAAACTACTTCTTTAGTTATGCGAGAGACCTAAGATCAATAACTTAACATACAGTAGTGTCACGCCCCAAGCCCGCCCCTATAGTTTAGTGTCGTAACCGGCCAGTAATCCTGGGATTACTGAAGGCCTCTGATCGAAAATCATATGAATAGAGGGGCTGCAGAAGCAAATACAAACATACAATGTGCATAAAGCTGTGTAGACATACATAGGACAGAAATTTAAAACTTGTATATATGTGACGTCAAAAGTTTCATAAGTTACGTATCATCACATAGATATTCACAAAAGGGACTTAGCCCAATGTACATGTGAACAAAACAAAAACATCTTTAATATGATTTACAAAACTTGACTTCTTCAAACAGGAACCTCCCCGGGAGGCACGGTGGCTAGTTGACAAAAATCAAAACTCTCCAGGCAGTAACTTAGGCCTGGTCACGCGCCTACTCACCTACATACATAATATAAATGATAAGCGAAAGCTTAGTGAATAGTAACAGAGTAAATGGTTAAATGAATGATATCTCATAACAGATTCAGAAAGCAGAGCAGAGTCATAATTCTTATTCTTGTCTAAAATCATATATCGAAATCAGAATTCATGCTTAATCATACATGGTATATCTATTAGCGCTAACAGATCAAATACAGAGCATTAAGGGTCATACTTGACAAGTTCTATAAAGGAACCTCTGGTACCGGGAACAGATAACATGTTTAAGCCACGGTATTGTTACCCTCGGGCGAGGGACTTGAGACCACGATATTATACTCCCGGGCAAGGGTCTTATGCTTATAGACTACGATATTGTTACCCCTGGGCTAGGACCTTGTACTAAGGATGCGACGAGTACATTTCAGAAATTGGACAATCATTCATTGTACAGAATATATTATTTCATGAAACAGATCTCATTTCATCATACAGAAAATAAATAAAGTTGAACATAGTTTTACTAAGTTATTACTCACTGTGGGCTCCACTTACAGAACAGATAGAGCAGACAAATCAAATAGCTTATAGCGTGTGACCTATACAAACATAACAGATACACATTGAAACATATGCTTGGAAGACACCGAACTTAATTCTTTTTGTTCTTAGTGTGTCTGTAGACACCGCATTTTTGAATGTCCTTAAGACTTGGGTGCCTTACGTTGGTCACTCGATGATAAAATGTTACGCTGTGTGTATACTCAAGTTTCTCAGCAAGAGCTTCAGTTTTCCAACTCCAGAACCTGGAATTGTGCATTATCTTTGCACCAAACCTGTCTTAGTTTCCAAAAACCTTTTTATTTCATACTTGACCACCCAGAGGCTTGCAGGCCAACATGTGGCCAACAAGCCAGAGTTTAGTGGTCGGTTGTCCACTTCATGGTTGGCCAGCCATGTTTTCCGGCTGGCAAATATTTTGCTGCTAGTTATCCCCCCCATATACATGTACCACACCAGCTGTCTCTATACAGTTGTGTTTGATAGAGGCTCATGTTTTTCTATATATACATGACCACCTCTCTTGAAATCAAGGTTAGAAAAATTCCTAAAGAACCAAAACTTGTAGAACACACACTCTCTCTATCTTCCAACCTACACACACACTCTCTACACTTCTTAAACCAAAAATTTAGCTCTTCTTGCTGAGATTTTTGAGCTCAAATCTTAGCCCTTGAGAGTGAGAACTTGTGGGTTTGTTAACAAAAAAGAGTTACCTTGCTTCAAGAGGTATAATTTTGAGCATTTCTACACTACTTCTCTCCTATCTTTTCTTGCTGTTTTTGATTTGTTTTATACTGTTTTTATGGGCTGAAACTTGTGACTTAGAGCTATCTAAGGTGGAGGGGTTAACCACCATTCTTTAAACCTTGTTTTCCAAGCTTTTGCTATTGTGTTTCCCATCTCTTCCTTGATTTTTTTCCAACTTTTACCACTGATTTTCAGAGTTTTTCAGAGGCTAAAAATATAGTTTTGAAATCCCAAAAATCGAAGGGTTAGCCATTCCTCCTTATGCTTGTTTACTAGCTTCATTTCTTCATTGTTTTAGCTAACCTTTTTTAGTTTTTCCATGTTAATTCCAGCACTATTTTAGATTATTTTAGGACTGTTTTTATGTGCCTATTTCATTCATACTTTGTATAGTAGGCTTGTAGTGTAATGGTGTTTATTGGTTTGGTATTTTAGGCCTTAGACATTAACCTATTTGAGTTGATAATTTTTATTTCATGCTATTCATACTTGTGTTCACCTCTAATCACCTCTGCACTCTCCCTCCTTTCTTGGCTTTTTTTTTTTTTTTTTTTTTTTTAAAATTTATTTGAGACTTGTTTCAACCAAGTGTTGTTTAAGTTTGAGAAAGGGACCATACAATGCTAAATGGTTTAATCTCTTTAGATGTTCATTACTAGGGCATTATCTCTTTATCATGTCCAAAACTTCTTGTTTGACATTCTTCTCCATTTAGTGGACTTAACTATCATTTTTGGACTAAAATGATTAAGGAATGGAAAGGTAATTAAAAGAGGTTATAAAAAGGGACTAAAAAAAAGAGCAAGAATAAAATCAAATTGGCACTACTATAAAAATAGTTAAAGATCACACTTTGACAAAAAAAAAAAAAAAGATCTCACTTTTATTGGAAGTGTGATAAAAAAAATTAGATTGATATTTCAATCACACTTAATTTGATTGAGTGTGATAATATTTATTTTTTATGTCACTTTTCAATTAAGTGTGATTATATATATATATTTCTAATCACACCTTCTAATTAAAGTGTGATTATATATACACTATTACTTTTTAATCACACCTTTTAAACAAGTGTGATTATATATATATATATATTTTTTAATCACACATTCTAATTAAAGTGTGATTATTTATATATTTTTTAATCACATCTTCTAATTAAAGTGTGATTATATATACATTACTACTTTTTAATCACACTTTTTAAAAAAGTGTGATTATATATTTTTTAACCACACATTCTAATTAAAGTGTGATTATTTATATATTTTTTAATCACACCTTCTAATTAAAGTGTGATTATATATACACTACTACTTTTTAATCACACTTTTAAAATAAGTGTGATTATATATATATTTTTAACCACACATTCTAATTAAAGTGTGATTATTTATATATTTTTTAATCACACCTTCTAATTAAAGTGTAATTATATATACAGTACTACTTTTTAATCACACTTTTTAAATAAGTGTGATTATATATATTTTTTAACCACACATTCTAATTAAAGTGTGATTATTTATATATTTTTTAATCACACCTTCTAATTAAAGTGTAATTATATATACAGTACTACTTTTTAATCACACTTATTTTAATCACACTTTTTAAATAAGTGTGATTATATATATATATTTTTTAATCACACATTTTAATTAAAGTGTGATTATATATATTACTACTTTTTAATCACACTTTTTAAATAAGTGTAATTATATATATATATATATAATCACACTCCCTAAATAGGTGTGATTGTATAAAATATTTCAATTTGATTTTTATATAAAATATACAATTCCCAAATCTGCGCCTCAGTTTATAAAATTTAGCAAAAAAATGAAAACATAAAAAATGTGTTTCCGTTTTGAGTTTTGAGTTTTGAGTTTTTTTTTTTTTTTTTTTTTATCACCAAACACTAGCCACCACCTGCCGCCATTTTCCACCACCGTCTTCTGCTACCACCACCTACCCCTCACCACCACCTGCCACCACCACTTACTACCCACCACCCGCCACCACCACCACCCACCACTCACCTACCATCTACCCGCCACCACCCACCATCCGCCACTACCATCTACCGCCTGCCACCACCACCCGCCACCTACTTGTCACCACTACTCATCACCTACCTGCCACTACCATCCACCACCAACTACCCACCACCAACAACCACCTACCATCCATCCGCCACCACCCACTGCACCACCTACCACCCGCCACACCCACCCACCACCACCACCATCACCACCACCGCCACCACCTATCAAGACCACCACACATCCCCACCCACTGCCACCACCACCACCACCTACCACCCGCCGCCACCACCACCACCCACTCGCTACCACCCGCCATCGTTACCTACCCACCATCACCACCCCTCCTCCCCCACCGCCTATCCCCCACCCACCTGCCACCCCTTACCCGCCACCACCCACTCGCTACCATCCACGACCCGCCACCTACCCGCCACCACCACCACCATCACCACCCACTCGCTACCACTCACCACCCGCCACCGTCACCCACCTACCCACCACCACCACCCACCCGCCACCACCCACCACCACCAGCTACCCACCACCCACTGTCACTACTTTTCACCACCGTCTTCCGCCGCCACTTGCCATTTCTCACTCTTTTTTATATTTTTTAAAACATTTTGTCAATTACCAAATACGTTTGTAGTTTATATTTTTCAAAAAATAAACAAAAACTAATTTATAAAATTTTTATAAATATAAACTAAAAATGTAAACGTTACCAAACACAACCTTAACTTTTCACAACACGCAATTTCTGCCGTGAATAATACGACCAGAATAAAAATAGGCGCCAAAATGAAATATTCTGGCGCCAAATGATAAAATGAAACTCTTTAATTGGGCATAGCTCTCTCTCTCTCTCTCTCTCTCTACACGAATGCTAAAAACTCCTTAACTTAACAGTGATCTCCAATCTGCAGAAGTTACTACTACTCTCTACTCCACCACACTCTTCCATTTCAAACCCTAAATCATATTCTCACCAATTTCACTATCTCTCCTCCAATTTCTCTCTCTACAATCCACAACGGCCATGGCTCTTCTCTCACCAAATTCATCGATCCAGAGCTGCCATGGAGACTAGCAAACGACAAGAGCGAGTTTTTAGAGACTTCTATTGCCTTTTACCCATTCCGAACTCGCTCAACACTCACCACGGCTACCCTTCTTCCTATTCCCTTCTTCAGATCTAATTTCTGTGTACCCTTTTGCTGTTTTCTTGTTGGGTTTTTGATTTTTTGGAGAAAAAATTGTTTTTGATTTTGGGTTTTTTGTGTTTAGATGGATCGGTATCAGAGGGTAGAGAAACCGAGGCCAGAGACGCCGATTAACGAGAATGAGATTTGTATAACCACTCAGGAGAGGATGAGGAACTACATTATTTACGCTACCACTCTGTTTCAGGTCTCTCTCTCTCTCTCTCTCTCTCTCTCTCTCTCACATTGAAAAATTAGGGTTTCGATTGAGCAAATAAAAAATTAGAATTGTGTTTTGGGTTGTGAAATTATTATTATTATTATTTTTGTTTTTAAATTTCTTGAATGCGAGTTGGGGAAAATATTTGAATCTGAATTGGAAAAATTAAAACCTAAATGTGAAATTAGGTTCTTGGGTTGAACACAATTTTTTTTTATTTATTATTATTATAAATTTGTTGAATCTAAAGAAATTGGGTTCTATTACCAAAATTAGGGTCCTGTAGTTGTGATTGTATAAAAAAAAATTAGTTTATGGAATCTAAAACTAGAAAATCCTACAGGAACTCCATTAGTATAAAAAAAATTATATACTTTCTTGAATTAATTTGTTGAATTTATTATTATTATTATTATTAATTTGTTCATAATTAAAAAATTTGAATTCAAATAAATACAACAAAAAATTGACTATAGAACGAGTAGAAGAATCTATATGTGCTTGGAACACATAGGTTGATTTGAATGATTTTGTATTATATATGCTGCATTCTTTTGTCATTTATATGGCCAATGTCTTCCTTTAGTTCCTATAATTTTTATTGACTTACATTTATTGCAGTTACATTGGAATTTTTGAGTTACTTTAATATTCATGATTTACACAAATATAAATATATGTTATAAACTTTTAGATATAAACGTTATAAACAAGTTAAAATATATCAACTTTTAGATTGTTAGGAAATTTATCAAAATCTTGAAAGTTGATCTAAAGTAAGAAACACATTGTGATTTTGGCATCATAATGTCAATATAGAGTAGTGTAGTGTATCTTATACTTTTGCATGATCATATCCTTTTTTAAAGTTTCATGCATCAGGTATTTTTTTATCCCAATATTGTTTGGTGTACGCAAGGCATGGAACTCGTGCTCCAACCAAGGAAAAGTTAAAAGAGTTAAATGATTTAGCCATGTGTATGGAAGTTCTTCTACAAGATGCAAAAGAGAAGAAGTTGGCTTTGCAAAAAGTTCCTGCCTGGTTTCGGGGATGGAAATCTCCTTGGCAAGGGAAGCTCAAGGGTGGTGAATTAATTAGCGAAGGAGAAGATGAACTGTATAATCTGGGGGTCAGAACCAGAGACAAGTTTCCACAACTGTTTAATGAGGATTACCACCCGGATGTGTATGCAATAAAGGCAACTCAGGTGGGCCACATTCTACTTTTCCTTCTATTCACTTTTGCAAATGGTTGGCTTTAGTGATGATAATTCATTGCGGGTTTCAGCCAATTGTTCTATCTATTGCCTCATTACCATAAATGCTGTTTGGATCAAGTTTCCCCTGAAATTGTTTCGATCCATCAAAAGGCTGATTGCATCACACTAACTGTGATATTGCATTTTTATATAAAATTTTCCGTTGCTTTTAGAATTCATTATTCTTATACATCTCTTTTTCTTTGCCATGAATCATGAAATAGATTCCTTGGGCATCAGCTAGTGCAGTAGCATTTGGCATGGGGCTGTTAAGTGGGAGGGGAAATCTTGGACCAGTGAAAGCCGTGCAAGTGATATATTGCTAAGATTCCATGATTGTTGTTAGAACTACAAGGTACATCTCAGCATAGGTTATACCTAAAGAATTACACATAGTTTCACACATTGACATATTTGCTCTCACTCTCATGTAGTTGAGGTTTGCTTTTTTAATTTTCAATTTGGATGCTTGAACTCTAGTAACTTATGACATCTATTGAAGGCTCATGAAAACACAGAGGCAACTAGGTAAAGGGTTTCCTTGAAAAGAGTTCTTGGTTACTGTATGTGAGGTTATCATTTGACACTGACCTGAGTTGTCATACGTATGGCTTGGTACTATCATTAAGTACTTAGCAGAGTACTACTCTCATTTTAAAGCTTTTCATTTGATTTTTGCATGCTGGAGCCTTGTACTCTGAATACAACCTTATTTTTCTATTAAGTTGCATTTTGACACCCAGATGTATTAGCTTATTAAGAAGTGGGTAATGCATCCATGTTAACAAATTGGAATTGGTAAACTGTCAAAAACCACAACTATATGTTTTGGTTACTTAATTACCTTCAAATGTCTTTTCAAGCTTCTCTCATTATTATGGCTGGTTTACCTTTAATATATTGGTTTTAACATAGTAATTTGGTGGGTACCTTACTTACCAAATAAATATGTATTGACATTTAAAAGGGAAGTAAACCTTAGGTTTTTGGGTGATTCCTTTTTGTTCGGATCTTTATGCATTTTGTACTAGGAAATTGAAATTAAACTTTATACTGCTGGATAATAAGCTTAAGGAACCTATCTTGGATGAAATTTTATGCATTAGTTAGGCATTATGAGCTGAATTTTACAACACATGATACTTCTTTGGTTTTATTGTGTATATCTCTGAATGCAGGCCTATAAAAAAAGTCAGGAGACTAGTGTTCTTAAGCTTCAGGAACCTGCCTTGGATGAAATTACCCATGCATTAGTAGGGCGTTATAATCTGAATTTTACAAGACAAGATATATCTTCTCTCTGGTTTTTGTGCAAACAGGTGATTGTTTCTTTCCTTTCCTTTCTTCTCTTTCATTTTCTTTCTCTGAGAATTCTAAACAGTCTATCTGATTGTAATTCCTTTGTAATTGTTCATTCAAATTTTCAATTTGACAGGAAGCATCCTTATTGAATATAACTGATCAAGCATGTGCTCTGATTACTCCATCTGAGGTATGTAGCTTTGGTACTTACATATATCATGGGATCCATTGTGTTCCTATAGATGTTATCCACTGATAAGTGCAAATTATGTATGTTATCAATTCATGCTTTGCTTCTTGCTCATTATACACTTGCTAACTTGCCAAATATAAACATTTTTAGGTTGTCTTGCTGGAGTGGACAGATGATTTGGAGCTGTTCATATTAAAGGGTTATGGTAATGCATTAAACTACCAGATGGGAGTGCCATTGCTTGAGGATGTCGTTCAGTCCATGGAACAAGCTATTATGGCTAAAGAAGGTTATATAAACTATAACAATTCATATTAAATGTCTCATCAGTTTATTAATTCTTTGAATCTTATTATTGTCATATTATTTTTCACTATGTTTATGGTTATTTGCTATTAATGCTATGGCATGTATTTCAAAACTAGGAGTTAATTCCCACGCTGTGACATTTACTTATCTAAAATTAATTGTGTTATAAACTTATAATTGAAGTCTTCATGGCTAATGCTGAGGGGAAAAAATAAAGGTATCTTCTGTTTGGCTCATAATTTATACCTTCTGTTACTGTAGAAGAACATGCTCTTGGCAGTTATGAAAAGGCAAGACTGCGGTTTGCTCATGCAGAAACTTTGCTTCCATTCTCATGTCTGATTGGGCTCTTTCTTGAAGAATCCGGTGAGTGCTTTCATTCTCATATTTCTAAGAAACGTAGACACGACACGGACACAATAACACGTAAATTTTCAAAAAATGTAGGACACGATACGTGGGTGACACGTACAAAATATATAATTTTATATATTTATTATGTTATATATAAGGATAATTATATATCATATATATGAATATTTCAACCAAAGATAATAATTTTAATAGTCTAAAGAAGGAGAATATGTATAAATTTACATTATTTTTGTTTTATCATTGGATTACAAGTTATTTTATTCAAACTTGTAATATGATTCATTTGTGTCCACGTGTCCAATGAGTGTTGTGTTGTGTCGTGTCGGTTCCTAGAAGTGTCCATCCTTCTTAGTCATATTTGAATCTCTATATATGATGGCACATGTATGCATTTCTTTTTTTCCTTCTGATTTCTTGTCTTTTTTTTTCTTTTTTTTTTTCCTTTTGGATTTGGGCAAATCATATATAAGCATTTGATCCAGTATGCCAGCTGTCCCATTGTGTTTCTACTTTACCTATTTGATTTCTGCTTTTATGTTGTCTTCTCAGTAAGCAATATATGTTGAATGTTTCAGATTTTGAAAAAATCCTAAAGGAACAACCCTTGCAACTCCCTCCAAAGCCACCTCAGAGAAGAAATTGGAGAGGCAGTGTGGCGGCGCCTTTGGGTGGCAATAATAAGATGGTAGTTTATAGTTGTCCAGCTAAGTCTTCAAGCGAGTACTTTGTGCATGTACTGCATAATGAACATCCCGTTCCAATGCCAGTAAGCTTTTGTGGACTAAATTCTTATTCCTCATATTTATATATTTATTAATTTTTAGTTATTTTTGGCATTTAGCAAGTGACTCTGGTAATTTTCAGGTTAATCTTGAATACCTTGGACGGGTTGTTTTCTACACAAATGGCATTTTGTACCCTGATAGCGTGGTTGGAACTGATTCCCATACAACTATGATTGCTGGCTTAGGAGTTGCTAGCTGCGGAGTTGGAGGAATTGAATTTGAGGCTACAATGCTTGGCCAGGTATTTTGAGATAATAATGTATTTTCTTTATGATTTTTCATACGCTTGTGCCAGCTGTTAGTGTTTGCACTTATTCTTTGGTAGACAGACATGCATGAAATGGGTAACTGTTTTCTCTTCTTTTTCCTCCAAAGGTGCAAAAGAAAATGCAGCCTCTGCTTCTCCAAAACTTGCTGCTGCTGGTGATAGTATAGTAACTGCAATGTATGTACTTCCCTCCCCCCCACCAAAAAAAAATAGTAAATTCTAGAGTTTTTATTTATTTATTTATGGGTACCTAGAATTATGGTTCAACAGTAATAATAATATACATTCACAAAAAGATCGTACACAAGCTGTATTAAGATTTATCATTTTTAAATATTGTGCTCATTAGTGACCTACTAATTACAATGTCATTGACACTGAGCTGCTATGGCATTTAATTGTTAACAGGGAAGTTATTTCCAAAAGGATTAAGACCAAGCAGAAATGATTAATGTTCTCATTTTGGTTTGCTGAATTAACTTTTTACTTTATTCATATGCATCAGCGGTTTCTGGATTAATTTGTGTTTTCATTTTTCAGGTCAAAATTTTTTTGGAGAGATGCAAAATATGGTCCAAGAATTAAAGAACTTAGTTTTTTAAGTTTTTTCATTTTTTAATATATGTAAGCACAGTTTTTTTTTATTTATTTAATTCCTTTGTATATACTTTTGAATATTTAATTTTCAATTATGAAATATATGACGTTATTCTATTCCATATGTGGTTATGATTCAAAATATAGTATATGGTGTGTATTACATTCTTCAAATGTGCATACAAAAATAATATTGATTATTTTTCAAATATGTCGAATTTTTTTTATCACAGATTTTATTAGTTATTAATCACACTTAAAATATATGATCTAAATGTTATTAATCACACTTAAAAGGTGTGATCTAAATATTATTAATCACACTTAAAAAGTGTGATTAAAAATGACTTTTTAATCACACTTTCAAAGATCACACTTAAAAGGTGTGATCTAAATATTTTTATCCCACTTAAAAGGTGTGATCTAATGTTATTAAGCACACTTAAAAAGTGTGATTAAAAATGACCCCTTTTAATCACACTCCCAAAGATCACACTTTAATAAAACTTAAAAGGTGTGATTAAATAACATACATCACACAAAAAAAGTGTGATCTTTATCTGTTTTTGTAGTAGTGTGGGTTCAATCGGATGTTAATTGAACCCATTGAGTCTTGAGTCATTTCATACTCTCTAGTGATGATAATGGCTTAAGAATCGATGTCAACCACTTCCCTTGATCAAACATGATAGGGATAGGGTTTTGTCTTGGTCTTTGCTATTCATTTATTAAACTTTGTCTCATCGACTCATTGATCATTATGCGATAACCTTGTGTATTGATGACTTGCGAATCAATTCTATCACTTCTTTGATCTGTTTAATGATAAGGAGAGACAAAATAGGCAAACATCCCTTGAAAACACTCTGTTTGTGCTCTTTCTCTTTTCTGTTGTAGCAGGGCAGACCCTCAAAATAGTGGCTGGCAGGCCACCAATCAATCGGGCAACCACCTTTTCTTGGCTGGCCAACCACTTCTTTTAGACCAACAGTGTCCTCTTTTTGGTAGAACAGAGCAGAGGCTGGAGCTAAAATAGATCTGCTTTTTTTATTACTGCAAAACAGAATGGATCTAGCAGTAAAACAGAGAGGTTTTCGGGGTGAAAATTCGATTTCATGCACATGTATTCCCTCACTTTTCATTCCTTTGGTTTAATGCTTTAGTAGTAATATGTTGTAATTTAATTAATTAGATTCCTTCAAACTTGTCCTACTTAGTTCATTTAGCTCATTAGTTGAATTTGTAATAATTAGTTAGAGTTGATTTTTGGTGTTGTAATAATTAGTATTAGGACATTCATTCAGACCCTCTTGTGCAAGGGTAAATATGTAATAATGCGTGTATTTTTTTCTAACCCCCATTCTTTCTCCATTTTATTTATCTGCTTATGATGGATAACATAAAGAGCATCATGTTTTGAATTAGCATTCCTCATGACTTACATCCATTTGTCTTGCGCGCATAAGGGTTAGGCTCATCATTCTAACCAATGTCAATTTCAAATTCATTGCTCGAATACGTGCTCTATCGCATGCCTTGAATTGGTTCACATGCCATGCTAGTAGCCAAACTTGTTATTTGCATAATGCATGTATTGCATTAGTCACATTGCATTGTTTAGGAACATGCATGTCTTCTAATTATTTCATCTTCTTTGGCTTGCCTTAGAGTACTAGGTGAGCATTTCTTGTTTTAGCATATCACATGCGTGTGATTGTTACCACGTCAAGCAAGATTACCATGAGACTAAATGCTTAAGTGATATACTTGTTTGAATGCCTGTGGATGAAGGCTAATTACTAAAATTGGGATGACTTCATTAATGTACAAAAAAACTCGCCTTTTCAACTAACACGTATTTAAAACAATTTTCAAATAAACATGAAATCAAAGAGTTCCAACTTTTGCAAATTAGTCTATACTTGTGTGCATCACATGGTAAAATAGCCTAATAACCGGAACAAGAGTATATAATGTAAATAAGAATCAGATTCACTGAAAAAAAAAATGTAAATAAGAAATACATCATGATTAGTAGAGGCTGATCTTTGATCGGGCGAGTGGGGTGCTCAACTCATGACCTTCCCTTCTCGTACCTAAGTTCCCAAGCCGAGACACTTTGGTGATGACGAATAAGTGGTCTTCGGCACAAGTCTCGGGTTTCTTAAATTTTTCAAAAATATTTAGGTGGTGACTCTAAAATCTGGCAAAGTAGTCCATTTTTGGCATTTTGATTCAAAATTGATTTTCCAAAAGATTTGTCAGATTTGGACTCATTTGTGTTTATCTATTTCACACTGCACTTGTGAAATCAGATTCAGAACCACGGGAGTTCGAACTGTAGGGTCATCGTATCTGAAAAGATCACGAAAAGCAAGCTATAGTGTTTCTAAGTTTTCTCCTCATTATTAGTTCTTAATTATGGCCTAGGAATGCCTAGGATGTAATGAGGATGTCAAAATGCACTTTGAAACACTTAGCCAAATTTGTTGAAAACAGGGCCTTCGCTCGAGCGAAGGTTCAAAAATGTGAGTGGTCGCTTGAGTGCAACTTCCTTCGTTCGAGCGGTCTGTAAAGTCTGCAAAAGTACTGGTTGCTTGATTTCTCTGCTTGAGGACCGCTCTACGGTCTCTCGAGCGCAACTTTTGTCGCTCGAGCGGTCTACAAAAATGGTAAACTTCTGGGAGCATGCATTTTACGCTCGAGCCAACTTTTGGTCACTCGAGCGGATGTGCAAAATCGATAGTGGTTGCTTGAGCGCAAAATCTGTCGCTCGAGTGGAGAAGCTGAATTCTGGAATTTCCAGATTCACTTCCAAGCTTCAAAACTCGAATTCAAACCAATAAATCATGTTCTTTTGGGCCAAAAACTTAAGGAAACATGTGTAAACTTGGAAAACATCATGAATTCAAAATCATTTCGCCAAATCAAGGTTCAAAAACTTGAGAATTGTGTAAAATCAAACTCTGTATATCATAAACATAACATGTATGAAGTATCTTGGCTTTTCAAAACTTGTTCAAATGAGATGTTAAGCACAAAAACATGTTGAACTCTTAAAACAAAGACAAGGGAAGTACATACGTGTGAGAATTTTTGCAATCAAACTCAAAATGTGGTGAAATGAACATGCATGCATGATATGATCCAAATTCTCTTAATTCTAGCTCAATTCTCATTTCAATCCATCTCTTTCACTTGAATTCTTACATGAACTAACTCAATTACACAACTAGAAGTTTGATTTCTTACCTTAGATGCTTACTTGTGTTCTAAAGGTTCAATTGCTTGAGTTTCCAAGTCCAAACCTTCAATTCTCTACAATTCTTCCTCCATTCCTTGAGCTCAAACTCTCTCTAGACTTCTCTCTCTCTCCCCCACGTTTTGGCTCCCAAATAAGAATGTAAAAATGTATTCTATAGCCTACTATGCCTTATATAGGCCTAATTAAGAAGGCATAATTAAACTTGGCTTAAACTAAGCAAATAGGTATTATTTATTCTAATTAATTCGTTTCGAATCGAATTTCAATTAAACCTACCATAACATCCTAAAAAACCCAAATAACATATATCTAAAGTCAATTTCGTGATCGGACGTCGATAAGGCCTTCAATCCGCTGAATGAAATAGAAAGACAAGCTTATATTTCTATGATAAACAGATAGAAACACAAATAATGCAACACGCATGCAATTAATTCAGAATTTCGTCTTAATTACTTATTAGGCATCCTTAATTGTGGATTAATAGTTAATCACAGGTTGGGATTGTTACAAGTAGTAATATACTCTATTTTGGAAATGAAAACTTTTTTATTTATTGATCAAAAATTTACAAGGAAAATGGGTGTTTGTAGATTGTTGGATTGCTAGAGTATTGTTTGCTCTAAAAAAGCTTGAGAACCAGATTTCATTCTTAATTTCAACTATACTCTAAGTAACTTGTGTCCCTTTTTGCTCTCTCTTAAGGCCTTTATATAGGCACCTTGTGGATTTCACAGTTTGGACTTCAACCTAATCTATAAACATAAAATATTTTACATATTATACTTTATTGTTACTAGAAGACAAACAAGCAGGTGGTACAGTCACATGCTGATTTATTTATGAGCAAGAGATACCTGGTGGTGCAGTCACATGGAAGTATAATTTTCAGCCCATAGTTTTGCCAAACTACCCATGGTTTTATCAATCCATTGCATTGTTTAGATTCCATAACCCCTCATCACCCATGATTGTTGGAAAAATGGTTTTATATAGGCATATTTTTGAGCCCAAATTTGAATGGGCCCCAAATGTCTTTTGGGGTGGGTCCGAAGAGGTGAAGTGTTCCTTGTCGCGTGGTAAGTCACACGGTGAAGACGGAACGTCAAAACCATTTATGAGTGAAATGGAGGTTGACGTCGTTTTCGGGTCTAACATTAATTTTTTAGATAAAATTCATTTGAATTTTTTCAATAAAAATTATTGTGGGAATTTAATTTAATTCTAAATTCAAATTTTAAGTTCCTAAGTAGTTTTCTAAAGTTTATACCTCTTCCTTTGTTGATTATACTATTCAAATAGTTTAATATATATATATATTCAATTAGTTTAATAAAAACATAAAGAACATGAAGAAGGAAACAACACAAATAATACTAAAAATACGTTAAACTAACACTGTAAGAAATAATAAAAGAAAACAGTTTAAATAAACATTAATAATAAAACTTACAATTGTTTAATGGATTGAAACTAACAATTCTTCAAAATACATAACTTGAAGACGGACTTGAAAAGAAAATTACAGAGATAGGTTTTTCTCTTGAGGAAGGGATGCTCTCAATTTTTCTAACTCTGCCTTATTATTGATTGAAGAGGCCCTTTTATAATCAAAAGAGACCACCACTGTTAGCCTTGTGAGTGATTGCTGTGAGCCTTGTGAGTGAATAGTCTTGACTTGAAAGGAGCATCAGAAACACATGGGAGTTGTCTGCTGCTTTCGGTGAATTATTAAAGCTTTTACTGTGTTGAATTTGTCGGTGGAATGAATCATGATGAATGATGAATAGTAATGTTGACTTTTTGATGAATAGTGAACAGTAAAGTTGACTTTTTTTACTATTCATTGCTTGGAGGCATGTGACTGAGGGAATCAAATATAGATATATATATCAGCAGCTTTTCTCAAAAGACGAGTATTGATTGAAGCTGATAATTATAGCTATATAGAATCCAATGACTGAATTAAGCATATGGGTCCTGAGCATCTTGGAACTCGGGTCCATATGGATTTTGAGTAGTTGAACCTTCAGAAGAGTTTGAACCGTCTGAACCACCTTCTGAACTGCTGTTATCCGAGTCTGATTTGGCTTGGGCCATGAGTAAACGAGCCATTTGGAGGAGTTCATCTTTGGATGACTTGGACTTGGGCTTAACCTTTGATTTGGATTTATCCTTTGACTTGGGCTGGTCAGAACTGGGCTTTGCTGACTTGGATTTAATCTTTGATTTGGATGACTTGGGCTTGGAAGAACTGGATGATGGGCTTCCAAGATTGACTGGAGGAAGTTGGCTTCCTTGAGTGACTGGAGCAGTTGGGATCTGATGAGCTTTAACCATGGCAGGTGTAGGAGCATGAATGTTAATCGGGAACTCAGTTTGAACAATATCAACAATTCGTTGAATCTTGAAATTATCCCACCATTTAATCTTATGTAGCCGCTGAATCACTTTACCAGAAATACCATATTGCCATTTGAATATCTCAGGGATCTTATATTTGGATATAAAAATAAGCAATTGAGGGAATTCTCTTTGCTGTGGAGTGAATGAGAAAACAGTGGAAAAGTAATTGACTTGATCCAAAATTACTGATGGGAAGATGTCTGGAATGGCACCATAATGTGTCCACCATCTCAGAAACCAAGTAGGTAATTCTGACTTAAACTTTTGATCAAATTGAAGAAACCAGGAGTGACTAAATGTTTCATTTTGATATAGGAGGACTTTGAACCAGGCATCAATATAATCATAATAATTATACTGAAGGGAGTGATTAGGTAAATCTCGAAGTTGATAAGGAGAACCCCATTCAACTAAGGAAACAATATTGTGAATATAAAGTGAATGGTAAACCACTTTACTAGTGTAAGTACGATCATAAATGGGTTTAATCACAATTGACTGATGGTTGAACAGGATGTCTTTATAGAAGGTAATTGTTTTCTCTGGATGGAGAGGAACAAAATGCCATCTAGGAGGGAAATAAGTTTTAACCAGATCATTAACAGATTGACTCTTTGGGTGACTAGGTTCTTTGAAAAAGAGATTAGTAGTTGTTGAGTCAACATAATCAGATCGAAAGCGGTTTAATAGGATTAGGAGGGTATGGAGTAACTGCTTGGCTAGATGAAGCAAAAGGATCATAAGCCAAAGCAGATGTGAAACTGGGTCGAGGAGTATTACCAAGAACTTGGTAATGGTTAATCATTTCAATAGGATGGTATTGGGTGACTAACTCCAAAGGAGGGATAAAAGGCTGACTAGTTGGAACCAAGGCTTTAGAAGGGGGCCTTGGGCGAGACATCTGTTTAAAAAGAAACAAAGGTTAGAAATAAAGATTAGCAACCACTAAGGAGATCTAAATAAGTCCGATGAAAATCCAAACAGTTGTAATAATTAGCAAGTAAATGGCGACGAGCTTGGATTTGGTGGTACTGAATGTATTGAGCACGTTTAGTAGTTTTTTTGGCTAATTTTATCCGGGCAATGCAATAAGCAGTTTGGTGAATCAGATCACGGTAATGGGTAATTTGGGTTTTATGGTAAGCAATAAATGGAGTGGCCATCCCTATCCCCCTTGTAAAAATTCTCGGGTAAGGAAATCGGGAATGGAATTTTGACAACCAGGTATATATTCAATAGTAAAATCGAAAATACTTAAAATAGATTGCCAACGGGCAAAAATTTGCTTACTAGCAAGATTTTGAACATCTTTTTCTAAAACATATTTAGCAGATTTGCAATTAACACGAAGTAAAAATTTTTGATTTAAAATATCATCTTGAAATTTACTAATACATAAAACAGTAGATAAACTTTCTTTTTTAATAGTACTATAATTTAATTGTGCTTTATTCCAGACACCAGAGTGATAACGAACAATTTGTTCAGATGATTGAAGAGTGACTTTCTGAAGGAGAATGCCACCATAACCAACATCAGAGGCATCAGTTTGAATAATTTTGAATGAATTTTCAGTAGGAATACCAAGACAAGGAAGAGACTTGACATATTGTTTAACCTGTTTAACAATAGCAGTATGAGTAGAAGACCAAGAAGGAGGATTGTCTTTTAACTGATCAAACAGAGGTTGACAAGTTTTCCTAAGGTCTTTGTAAAATTCAGCAATATAATTCAGTGATCCTAAAAAACGTTGTAGTTGAGTTTTATCTAAGATTTCATCAGGAAATTTAGACGCAAATTCAATGGAACGACTAATAGGTAAAATAGTATTCTGGTGAATATCATAACCTAAAAATCGGACTTTGGTTTGAAACAATTTAATCTTAGGAGCAGAATGACTAGACCCATGACTCTAAATGGTATAAAAGAAGGCAGTTAGATGTTTCCAGATTTCACTAATTGACTTTGAAAAAATAAGAATGTCAACTATATAAACTATGGAAAAATGACTAAATGGATTGAAAATATCATTCATTATATGTTGAAATTCACTAGGAGCATTTTTTAACCCAAATGGCATGACATTCCATTCATAGGCGGTGTTTGGGAAAGGCTGATTCAAGCTATTATAGCCTCATTTTTTTTTTTTTAAAAAAAAAAGCATGAGCAGAGGGGGCGCAAAAAAAAAAAAAAAAAAAAAAAAAAAAAAAAAAAAAAAAAAAAAAGAATTAAGCGGCGGTCTCCTTTGTTGTAGCAGCCTACCACAAGGACATGTGGAAGTTAAGAATTTACCTTTTTTTTTTTTTTTTTTTATTTTGAAAAAAATTTGATTTTTTAATTTTTTTTTATTTTAATTTTTAAACATCATTTCAACAATTTTCAAAAAAATTAAAATAAAAAAAAAAAATCAAAAAAAAAAAAAAAAAAAAAAAAAAAAAAAAAAAAAAAAAAAAAAAAAAAAAAAAAAAGCAAAAAAGCCAAACGAGGCCATAGTGTCCAAATGGTGTAGTGAAAGCAATTTTATATCTATCCTTAGGATGAATTTGAATTTGCCAAAAACCACTTTTTAAATCAAATTTACTAAAAATAACAGCTTGACTAAGTCTTTTAATCAAATCTTTTTTTATTAGGAATAGGATACCTAATCCATTCTAAAACAGCATTTAAAGGTTTGTAATTAATGACTAATCGAGGGACACCTCGTTCTAATTCAGCATTTTTATTAACATAAAAAGCAGGACAAGACTATGGGGATTTACTCGAACTAATTATTCTATTTTTTAACAATTCATTAATTTCTTTTTTACACATTTCAAGTAATTCATGATTCATTTGAATAGGTCTAGATTTAGTAGGAATTTGTTTTTCATTAAAATTTTTGATATATGGCAAAGTAACTACATGTTTTTTCCTATGCCAAAACGCAGTAGGTAAAGTTGAACAAACAGTTGATTCAAGTTTTAATTTAAATTCATTAATCTGAGAAATAATTACGGGATCAATTAATTGTTAATCAATTCTTTTGTAATTAATTTCTTCTTTAAGAAATTTTAAATGTCTACTTAATCGATTAATAGTGTGAGAGATAGAACAATCTTTTAATTGATTTAATTCTAACATTTCAGGTGGAGATGAGAATTTAAATGTAACAGGTTGACCGAAAACATGAGTAGTTATTCCTTCACTAGATGTAGTAAATGGATATAGTAAATAGATAAATGGTGTACCTAAAATGATTTTATCAGTCATGTTTTTTACTAAAACAAATGAGGTTTTAAAACAGACATTATTTTGACAAACATGAACTTTAGGTAATTTATATTTAATATGCATTTTACTACCATTAGTAGAGGTTAATCTTTCATGACATTTTTCATAATATTTAGGGAGTAAACCTTCTTGAATGCAATTTAAATCAGCACCAGTATCAATTAATGCAACAAGTTCTAATTCAAAGTTATTAATAACAATTTTAATTTTTGAATACCATTTTTGAATATAAATTTTATTAATTAGATTTAATCTTTTATTTTCAAGATTGTTTGATTGAGATTGGTGTGATCGATTATCGAATAGAAGGTTTTCAGGATTAGTATGGTCAGAATCATGACCAGATTCATTAGGAGATTCAACATTATTATCTTGGAAATTTTCTAAATTTTTATTAGGTTTTAATGTAATAATTTCTTCTTCTAAATGTTGATCTTTATTTTGTAGTTCTTTAATAGTTTGTTTAATCTGATTGATTTCTTGTTGTAAATCTTGAAGTGTAACTTCTTTTTGTTTATTCTTAAATCTTTCCAAAGTTTTAGATAGACTAATAATTGGTTTATCTTGTCTAGGTTTAGAATCAGTATTATTAATTAATAAAGATTTAAGTCTATCAGTATATTTCTTCTTTAATTCTGGATCATCTAATTTACTAATTAGTTCAATAAGAGCAGATTCTTCTTGATTTTGTTTAGTAAGAACAGTAATTTGTTTAACAGGTTTATAACAAACATCATTACATCCTAATTCTATATTATTATTGTTAGGATCCTTTTTGTCAAAATCCGTGAATCAAAACCAAGGTTGTAATTTGATAAAGCTTTTCAGGTTTTCCAAGTTTGGCTTCCCCGCTCGAGCGGGGAAAGTAACGCTCGAGCGGGAATTGCAAGTCCACAGCATCTCTGCATAGCCTGTCAAAGTACTGGATGGTGTGATTCCCCGCTCGAGTGGGGAAATGGACGCTCGAGCGGGAAGGCTATATGAATCACAAATTATGAAGTCTTCGCTCGAGCGGGAAGACCCACGCTCGAGCGGACCGCGCGAGATCAGATTCTATAAATTCGCTGGTTGGGTCTTTTTCTAGATTTACTTTTTCTAGATCTTGTTTAGGGTTTTCTAGGGTTTTGGTTTGAAGTTTTCTTCTGAGGTTTTGTGAGTTTTCTTTGATGTTCTTAAGAGAGTTCTAAACTTATGAGTTGAGATTCATACATCAAAGAGTTTGATACTACATATTCAAGAGAGTTCTCTTCGGTGGAATCTGAAGGTTATCACGTAAAGTTTCAAAAGGCGTTTGATACTTTACGTGGTTGTTAATTTGACGAGTGAAGTTGTGGAATCAACTTCAGGATTGATCAGTTCCGTGACGAAGACGTAGAGAAAGAGTTACAGAAGATTTGAGGACAAATTGACTGTATTGGGTAATTTGTGTATTATCTTTGTAATCTTTTAGTTCTTCAGTAGTGGATTGATCAGTGGCGGTTCGCCCGTGGTTTTTAATTACAATTGAAGGTTCTTCAATTGTGATTTTTTCCACGTAAAAATTCGTTTGTGTCGATTTATTGTTTTTTCTTAAAAACAAACAAACTGAAATCACTCCCGTAAGTGCTTGATGATTTTAGGTTGAGTGTTTTGAATTGTTGGGATTTGGAATAAGTTAATCTTGATCTAATCACGAATCACGTAGGATTTTCAATTGGTATCAGAGCGGGTCACTCTTTGTTTTATCAAAAACTTTGTTTTTTCAAAACTATAGGAGTGTGATTTTGTGTGACTAGTATCATGGATTCTATTCGTGAAGGTAACTCGACTCATAGACCCCCTTTACTAGACGGTACAAACTATTCTTATTGGAAAGCTCGTATGAGAGCATTTTTAAAATCCATCAATGAGAAAGTTTGGCACTGCGTAATCTTTGGGTGGAGTGAACCTACTATCACAGTTAATGGCATTGATATTCCTAAACCCCTTGATAAATGGGACACAACTGATTACCAGAACTCGAGTTGGAACAGCAAGGCTCTCAACTCCCTCTTCTGCTCTGTCACACCTGAAGAATTCCGTCGAATTTGCACGTGTGAAATAGCAAAAGAGGCGTGGGATATTCTTGAAACGATTCACGAAGGTACTACCTCTGTAAAAAGGTCAAAACTTTAACGTCTCACCTCCTCCTTTGAAACCCTTTTTATGTGCAACGATGAGATGTTTGATGATTTCTATGCAAAACTCAATGATATCGTGAATTCCTGTTTCACTCTCGGTGAAAAAATTCCGGAAGCAAAAGTTGTTGGAAAAATTTTGAGGTCCCTTCCCGAGAGGTTCCAATCAAAGGTGACAGCCATTGAGGAGGCTCAGAATGTTGATACCCTCAAGCTCAATCAATTGGTTGGAAATTTGCAGACTTATGAAGCCCACCAAATTTCAAAGAAAAAGCAAAAAGAAACTATGGCTTTCACGAGTGCTCATGAGACTGCAAAACCTCCGGAGACTGAATTTGATTTAGAGTCTGAGATGACGGCTATGCTTACAAAACAGTTTAAAATTTTTTTGAAAAAGAAGCCTAATTTCAGAGCCCCTATTTCAAAAGATAAGAGTAATGACAAACCCAAAACTGTTCCACCAAAATTTGCTCAAACTACTGAAAAGAAGATTGTAAGGGGGCCAGGGGTCAAGTGCTATGAATGTCAAGGTTTTGGCCATATGTCCCTTGAATGCCCTTCGAAAAAGAATCGAAAGAAAGTCTGCACCGTAACTTGGGATGATGAAAGTCGTCGGAGCAAGAACCTGAAGAACCTGAATCTGGTGAAGATGGGGATAGTGCTTTCATGGCATTTTGGGCGACGGTTTCTCAACCTCTTCCAAAGCATTTGGAATCAACTCGTGGTCAAAACTTGCATCATGCTCCCACCTTTGATGGGACTAACTATCTGTATTGGAAAATCAGAATGAGGGCTTTTCAGAGAGCCTTTGAACCAGAAGGTTGGCAAGCCATTGAAGAAGATACAGAAAGTGCAGATAATCCGGGCAATCAGAGAGCCCTGATCACTATTCGTGGTGCAATCTCCAATGAAGAATAGCAACGGGTTGTTCACTGCACAAAGGCTAAAGATGCATGAGAAATTTTGAGCCAATTCCATGAAGGAAGAGATCCACCTCCACCACCATCCAGCAACTTATCTATCTTGGTTGCTAGAGTGGACGAGGTCAAGAAGAATGAGGAGCAAAGAGAGGATGATGAAATATCTGAAGACATTGATGAGATCAATGGCAATGAGCTACAACAAGCTTACGAGAAGCTGTACGAGGAGTCTCTGAATTTGTCTAAAACCAACGACAAACTCTCTCTCAAGCTCAAAACATGTGAGAGTGAGAATGTCCGGCTCAAAGGAGAACTCTTGACAACAAAACAGAATGTCATCAAGATCTCAAGTGACAGACAAGACTTATGTGGAAAACTTTTATCCTGTGAAACTGAAAGGAATGAACTTTTGAAGGTGTATTCCACATATAAAGAAAAGCTTGACAGTCTTGAGCTGTCACAAGCTGCATTGGAAGAGAAAGTCAGACAGAAAGATGAAGAACTCCGTATTGCTAGAGCAACAATTGCCATGTGGAACAAAGGTTCTAGATCTCTAGAAGACATACTCGGGTCTCAACAAATGGGTTCTGACAAAAGAGGGCTAGGCTATGGTGCAACAGCTCACAAGGGACAGGCCTCTACCTCACATAACTTGAAGACTCAAGGAAAGGGCAAAGTGAAGATAGACCAGGTTGATCCTTCTCTTCATCAAGCAAAAGTAAGTAAAATCAACAAAAGGGAGGTAAAACCTGTTTTTATTTGTCATCATTGTGGTAGGTATGGCCACATTCGTCCTTACTGTTTTGAACTGTTTGGTAAGGTGTCTCAAAAGAGTAGAAATTCTAATACTTTTTGGGTTAGGAGACAACCTTACATGTCTAGGCAGAACACCAAGACTAAAAAGATTTGGGTTAGAAAAGATGATTTGACTTGTTTTGTTGCTCACACTGCTCTAAAAGCACGTGACTCACACATGTGGTATCTTGATAGTGGGTGCTCTCGTCATATGTCTGGTAACAAATCCTACTTCACCTCTCTTGAAAAATATGAAGGAGGAATCGTTACCTTTGGAGATGGCGGCACTTCTAGAGTCATTGGTAAGGGTTCTATAAGTGTTGCTAGTCTTCCCAAGCTAGATAATGCCTTACTTGTTGATGGCCTTAAAGCAAATCTTTTGAGCATTAGTCAAACGTGTGATTCCGATCATGAAGTATTATTTTCAAAAGATAAATGTGAAATTTTGGATAAAAAGGGAAATATTGTTTTACATGGGGTTCGCACATCTGATAACTGCTATGGGATTCTTACTACTAATGATCTCACTTGTCATTCTGCCATCATAAGTAACATTGATCTGTGGCATCAAAGATTAGGTCACATGAATTTCAAAGACCTAACTAAGATAGCCAACAAAGAGCTTGTGAGAGGAGTTCCTAAACTAGGTAAGAATTTGAGCCATGTGTGTGGACCATGTCAGCTTGGCAAGCAAACCCGTGCTTCTCATAAAAAGGTGAACAACTTTACAACCAAATGTCCCCTTGAATTGGTTCACATGGATTTAATGGGTCCTACTCGCACTGAAAGCATTGGAAGTAAAAGATACATTTTTTTAACTGTTAATGATTTTACTCGATTCTCATGGGTAAATTTTTTAAGGGAAAAATCTGATACGTTTAATGCTTTCCAGGCTTTAGTCCTTAAAATCCAAAATGAACAGGGTGTTTCCATTGGGCGTATCATAAGAATCCGAACTGATCATGGTCGTGAATTTGAAAATAGTTCGTTTTCGAATTTTTGTGATATGCATGGAATTAAGCATGAGTTTTTTGCACCTATTACTCCACAACAAAATGGAGTGATTGAGAGGAAGAACAGAGTTGTTCAAGAAATGGCTAGGGTCATGCTCCTTAGTAAGAGTCTTCCTCCAAAGTTTTGAGCTGAAGCCCTAAATACTGCTGTTTATGTCATAAATCGTGTGTATTTAAGGCCCGGCACTTTACAAACTCTTTATGAATTGTGGAAGGGTTTGAAACCTAATGTAAAATACTTCAAAACCTTTGAGAGTAAGTGTTACATCTTTAAAGATAGAGAGCCCTTGGGCAAATTTGACTCCCGAAGTGATGAAGGTATTTTCCTAGGGTATTCAACCAACAGTAGGGCTTTTCGAGTCTATAACCTGCGAACTTCATCATTAATGGAATCTATCAATGTGGTTATAGATGACACAGGTTCTCCTACTCTGGCATCAAATGAGGATGACAATGGTGAGTCCCCAATCTTGGATACTAAACCACAAAATCAAGGAGAAGCTGAGGTTCAATCACAAGAAGATGTTACAGCACCATCCTCACAGGTAAGTTCAAGTCCCAAGAGTGCTCAAAGGGACATCACTCCTGTTGCTTCTATCACCTCAAGTCCTGAACTTAAACCATCAGCAACGGTGAAACTGAATCATCCAGCTCAACAGGTGATTGGAAGTGTTTCGGATCAAATGAAAACCCGAAGACAGATTCGGGATGAGGTATCACACATGTGTTATGTTTCTTTAATTGAACCTAAGAATTTTAAAGAGGCCTTGCTAGATGATAGTTGGGTCAATGCTATGCATGAAGAATTAGGTCAATTTGAGCGTAACAAAGTTTGGACTCTTGTTCCCAGACCTAGAGACATGAATGTGATAGGTACCAAGTGGATCTTTAAAAATAAATCTGATGAGAATGGTACTGCTGTAAGGAATAAAGCTAGGTTGGTTGCTCAAGGCTACACACAAGTAGAGGGTATTGACTATGATGAGACGTTTGCCCCAGTTGCACGTCTCGAATCTATTCGCATTTTGCTTGGTGTTGCATGTTTTCTTGGCTTTAAATTGTTTCAAATGGATGTGAAAAGTGCCTTTCTAAATGGGTACTTAAAAGAAGAAGCATATGTTGAGCAACCAAAAGGGTTTGAGGACCCTAAATGTCCTAATCATGTCTACAAGTTAGACAAAGCTTTGTTTGGATTGAAACAAGCTCCTCGGGCTTGGTATGATAGGCTTACTACTTTTCTTCTTAATAATGATTTTCAAAGGGGTAGTGTGGATAAGACCTTATTTGTGAAACATACTAAGTCTCACATTCTTGTTGCTCAGATATATGTTGATGATATTGTGTTTGGTTCCACTGCTGATCATCTTGTGGAATATTTTTCGGATTGCATGACACATGAGTTTGAGATGAGCATGATGGGAGAGTTGTCTTATTTTTTGGGTCTCCAAATTAAACAATCTCCTTCGGGCATATTTGTTTCTCAGTCTAAGTACGCTAAAAATCTTGTGTCAAAGTTTGGTCTTGAGTCTTCCAAGCATGCACACACTCCCATGAGCACCAGTCTTCACCTTTCCAAAGATTCCTCTGGTATTGATGTTGATCCTACCCTTTATAGGAGTATGATAGGGAGTCTTTTGTATCTCACAGCCAGTCGTCCTGATATTTCCTTCAGTGTCGGTGTTTGTGCTCGTTACCAAGCCAGTCCTAAAGAGTCTCACCTTCTTGCGGTAAAACGCATCATCAAGTATGTAAATGGGACCTTGGGGTATGGGGTTTAGTTTTCCACTGATACTACAACCGAAATTACTGGTTTTTCTGATGCCGACTGGGCAGGGTGTGCTGATGATAGAAAAAGTACATCCGGGGGGTGTTTTTACCTTGGGAATAATCTGGTTTCTTGGCATAGTAAAAAGCAAAATGCCATCTCTCTTTCCACTGCTGAGGCTGAGTACATTGCTGCAGGAAGTTGTTGTGCACAAATGTTGTGGATGAAGCAAATGCTTCATGACTATGGGATAGAACATAACACTCTCACTCTTTTTTGTGATAACACAAGTGTCATAAACATTTCAAAAAATCCTGTCTAACACTCTCGCACCAAACATATTGACATCCGTCATCATTTTATTCGAGAGTTAGTGGATGAAGGCCTTGTTGTTTTGGAACATGTCCCTACTGAGCATCAAAAAGCTGATATTTTTACAAAACCCCTTGATCTTCTTCGATTTGAGTTTCTTAGAAAGACCTTGGGTGTAATGCTCAGTAACTAGGTTGTTTCCTATTTTTTGTGGGGTGAGTGTGAGTGTTTGGCTTACTGTTCTTGGATGAAGTAATCTCATTGTTATTGAGTCCTGATATCTTTGCCTCAATTTTTTTATGAACACTACTCATGTTGCTTACAAGATCTTATTCATCTTTGTTCATAGCTCATTCTGAATGCTCATACTCATTTACTTCATGATCTCATTTTGTACACATCCTTGAGATAAACTGTTGCAGGGGTTTCCGCACAAGTGATCAAAGTTCTCTATGGACCACTGACAGTGTTTCCTGTACTTTTTCAGAGGAATTGACCTATACTGGTATATCATGGGTGATGTTAAGTCTCTTAACCATCTACCATCTTATTTCACTTCCATGGTTTCTCCCTTAGTACATGATTTCTGGGCATTAGGAAAAGGCTACCTCAAAGGCACCAACCACGCCATCATTTTGATTTCATTATTCTCTGGTTTGGTCTCCATACTCTTGAGCGTGTATGCCACCAGTGAGTGCCCACAAGAAAATATATATATATATAAAAAAAAAAAATCATTGTCTGAGGGGAAACTTCCGCATTTACTCAACAAATATCCCGTGATTCCTAGTGGTTTGACTTTTCTCTGTGATAGTCAGTTACTCATGTAGGAGGTCCAGCCATCCGATCACTACTAGGATTAACTCTAGCTTTGTGACTCTCAAGGATTGCACACACACACATCTTTTATGTGAGCTCTCATGTGTGTTTTTGAGTTTTGCATTCTTATGATGCTTGTGGCTTTGATTTAATACTATCTGTTTTATTCATGATTTGGTGTTTCAATCTTTTCTCAAATTTTCAGGACTCATGATTGATGGATTCTTATGTCCTTATGGTATAGTCTAACACCTGGTCATCTTGCTTGTTACAAGATATCCTAGGTGTTTTTCTTTTAAAAAAAAAAATTATTTTTTTGTCCCTGCTCGAGTGGACAGTTCCACGCTTGTAGACACCCCATTTTTGACCGCCCTCAAGACTTGGGTGCTACTGATGGTTTACTTGTTGGAGAAAGGTGTGCAGTGCACAGGTTCAGTTTCTTCGGCAAGGAGAGAGGCAAATCTCAACTTCATACCCCATTGTGGACCAAAATTATTTTTGATGGTTTTTATACCTTAAAACCCTCTCTTTCAAAACATTTTTGAAATAAAATTCCCACGATGTTCTGACGCTCGCATTTCGGTAAATGTTGCGCTTTTCGGTAAACCGAGCAAGGACAAAAGGGGAGATGAATGAAAGAGAGATGAAATCTTTGAAAAATCTTTCAAAACACCTTACTTAGGGGTTTGAAGTTGAAGAAAAGAGGAGAAGAGGGGAGAAAACTAGTTTGGGAGTGGTTCAGCATGAATCCGGGAAGGAGAAAAGTTTGCAAGGCTTCCCCGAAACGGGCGTAACTCTTTGTACAAGAGGAATTAAAATATGGGGCCACCACCATTGGAAACCTTACTTCCGGGGCTTCATTTTGCACTCAAGAATCTCCTAAGTCCAAATCCGGGGGGAGGAGATATGGTTGGTTGAAGTCCGGTTGGACCGAATCTGCGCGGCTTTACGGAAACTGGCATAACTTTTTCTACAGAAGGAATTTTAATGCAAGGTTTGCGCCATTGGAAAGATAACTTCCGGGGCTTCAATCTGGACTTTCACCGGAACTTTTTGACCTTACCGGCTACCTACCGGCCATCCATTTATCCGACCAGCACAAAATATTGCCGGCCGGCCAAAAGTGCCCAGAACTCAGATTTTTGACAGATATTTATCAATACACTGTGGAAGATATTTCCAATTGGGATATTTCGACCAAAAGCTCTTGTTTTGATATATATGGAGCCATATATCTCATATGGCTAGGGTTAGAACAAAAAAAGAAAATCTTGGGAGCTTCTCACTCTAAAACATCCCTCTCTCTCTTCAAAACCTCTCAAATTCTTGGGCCTTTTCTTCATCACTACCAAGCACCACCATCACCTCTCCATTTCCAGCAGCAAGGAGGGGTTTTTCAGAGGCTTAGAAGCAACATTCCTTGGTCCAAGAGGTAGCAAAGAAGTGATCTTCAAGGGTAAGACCATTTTCCCTCTTTTGTAGCACTTTTTTTGCACCATTGCTTAGGCCTATTTTCTTACTGTTTTGAGCTCCGACCAGAACTGAAAAGGTCATTATTTTGAGCCATATTTCATGTTTGTTTAAGGGCTCAACCCTGTTTGAGTCCTCCATTTGGTACTTGCTTCAATACCATCTTGTATGCCATAATCTTGCATTGAATATTTGGCCTATGTTTGATCTGTTTCCGAGCATAATGTAAACTGTAAGAGGGCCTATTTTGAGCCCCTATTCAACATTGAAGAAGGGCTCAACCCTGTTTGGGTCCTTTATCTTGCACTTGCTTCATAATCTCTCATATTTACCGTAAATTTGCATGATTTGTTTGGCCTACATGTAGTCTATTTTGGAGCATGTCATGAACTGTGAGTAAGCTTATTTTGTGTCCCTCTACAACATTGTAGAAGGGATCAACCTTGTTGGGGGTCTCCATGTTATACTTTCCGTTATACCCCTCTTTGACCCCCATTTTTGCATGCTTTTTTAAGCTTATCTATCTTCTTTTTTCGGCCATCATCAGAGCTGAAAAGAGTCATATTTTGATCTTTTTGACATATTTCATTGAGGGTCTTTGCTGGTTTGATGAATGTTTGGGGTACCTCATGTTATAGCCTTATGTATCCTAGTTCTTGCATGACATTTTTAGCGTGTTTTCATACTGATTTGGGGGATGTCATCTACTGTAAATGTTCATATTTTTAGTCCCTCTTCAGTGTTGTCGAAGGGTATTTTGCTGTTCGGGCATTTCATGTATCACTTGCTTCATAGCCTCCCTTGTGGAGCCATTTTTGTATGCCATTGTTGCCCTATCTATGATTGCTGTTTGGCCATGTTTTAAACTGGAAAATGCTTCTTTTGGGGCTGCCTTGCTACTGTATTTTCATTCCATGTCCATATTGTGCATGCACTGCATAGATGTAGGCCATTTCGGGTGCTTAATATCGCATTTCGGGACCATTCCGTGCATTTGCTGTCATTTCCCCACCTTTTGGGACTGTTTTGCATCATTTGTGAGTGCTGAAACTCATTGGCATGTTTGCATATCATTTTCTATGCCATTTCATGCCTTTATGCCATTGCCTCGGTTTGCGTGCCCGCGTGCACGCATTTCGAGGCATCTCATTTTCATCTATTGGCCTCTTATATGAGTGTGGCTGAGGCTCACTCATGTTAGTATAAGTCCATTTTGCATTCTGTATGTCATTTTAGCCTCATTGCATTGTGTATGCCATCGCCTCGGTTTGCGTGCCCGTGTACACGCATTTCAAGACATCTCATTTTAGTCTCATCGCATCGTGTATGCCATCGCCTCGATTTCCGTGCCCGTGTGCACGCATTTCGAGGCACCTCATTTTAACATCATTGCATTCCGTATGCCATTGCCTCGGTTTGCGTGCCTGTGTGCACGCATTTCGAGGCACTTCACTTTTATCCGATGGCCTCCTATGTGAGTGTGGCAGAGGCCCACTTGTGTTGGTGTAAGTCCATGTTGCATTGTGTATGCCATGTTTCAATGCGTTGTGCATGTTATGTTATGTGCATTGTGTGTGCCATGTAGTTGCATTGCATGTTTGTGCGTTAGCTTGCATGCTTAGGTTGTATGTGCATTGTTGTGCATTGCCTTGGCTCTTGATCAATCGTGATTGAGGTTGGGTCCCTTGTATGTTTGGTGCGCATTACATTTGATATTAAAATGCACACTTGACTCTTTGGCCATCATGCATGGAAACGCGTGATTGGTGGTCCGAGAACCGAGGCACATCTTCCTTTGAGTCAAAAACATGATAAGGAATGTGTTTGGTGCATACATGCTTTGAATTACATTGCCATGCAAGTTGCGTCCTCTGCTGCTGTGAGTTGCAGGTTCTGTAGGCATTTTGTGCCGACCGGCACTGTTTAGTGCCGACCGGCAATCTACTGGCAGCCGATGGATGAATTAAGTGCCGGTGGCCACATCCTTCAGCCGGTGGTGTTCTACCTCAGCCGGTGGTGATCTCCAGTGCCCAAGGAAGTATTCCTGAAGTTTTGGCTTCGAGATGGAAAGCAGGAAAACAGAGGCAATCATGCATGGCAAAGGCGATTCTCAGCGAGTTCCGGCGTGTGATGCATCTTGCCCTCTTCGAGGCATTCTCGCTTTAATTAACGTAGTTAATTTGTTAATTAATTTAGTGAATTTGTAATATTTAGTTAGCTTGAAGTTAATTAATTTGTAATATTTATTCGGTCCCTCCGTATGAGGGCATAATTGTAATAAGTGTGGGTGAGTGGTGTGTATGTCTTCCAACCCCCATTTCTTTCTCCCTTTTATTTACCTGCTTATGATGGTAGATTAGGGCATTTTTAAGATTTGCATACCTTATGTAATGCATGCGTGCATTCATGCATTTGTTTACATGCATCGGGTTCGGTACATCATACAAACTGTATTGTATTTTCAATTCCAAATTGAAAAACGTGCATCGAATAAAGTGCATTTCACATGCCATCTTTAGGGTTAGCCGAGCCTACTCTAAATTGCATCCTTGCCTGTGTTGCATTAGCCACTTAACATGACCTAGGGACATGCATGTCTGCTAACTAGTTTCTTGTTTTGTCGCGGAGTACGATGTAAGTATTTTACGCTTTAGCATACCACATGCGTGTGAATGTTGCCATGACAGTATGCTTACCATGCGGCTAAGTGCTTATGTGTGATAAACCGTTTGAATGCCTGTGGGTGGAGGTTGGATTGCTTGAGTTGGAATAACTCGTTGAAATCCGTATTTTAGCCTACTTGCAAGTAGCAATTTCAAATTGTTTTCAAAACGAACGGATATGCAATGTTTATTTCCAAATTAGGCAATCTAGTCTATACTTGTTTGCTGTGCGCATAACATAGTAATTCTAGGCTAATAATTGGAATAAGAGCATGTAATGTTTTCAAAATCGGATATCACGGTTAGTAGAGGCCGATCTTCGGACCGGGCGAAAGGGGGTGCTCATAGCTGACCTTCCCCGATCGTACCCAAGCTCCCGAGCCAAGACCACTTTGGTGATGACGGACACGTGGCCTTGAGACCGAGTCGTGGTTTCTAAATTTCCCATTTTAAAATATTTAGGTGGCGACTTCATGTCGCAAAGCAGTCCATGTTTGGCACTACTTTTCAAAAATCTGTTTTCTCAAACGATTTGCCGGATTTGGACTTTTTGGTTCAAATTTAGAACCGACACAAATCGAGTCCGAACTGTAGAGTGAAGCCCACGGGCGCGTCTACAGTTTCTGGCGACTTCGCTGGGGACTTTAGAGAGTTTGACTCGAACACGTGATATCCTGTTTTGACTACGTTTATGTGTTTCTTTGCATTGCATGTGCATTGGTGCGCCTAGGACACAGTGTTTGCCATCTGCCATTCCTGAACGGTTTGCCGGAGGCTTGTCTTGTCAAGGCATGACCATAAGGCTGACCGGTTATGGGCTCTGACAGCATGGGAACACAAACCCCGGTTTTACCGGGGCACCCCTTTTTGACCATTCGACCTAGTGCATATTCGGAATCCATAGTGACCATTCCAAGCTAGGACAGGTTGCTCACCCGATCATAGGTTGTTTGAAACCGCTGCGTGCGTAGTGAAACCCTAGCTCCTGACAAAATAGGACAGGGAAACCCTACCCCAACATAGGGGTGTATTGGCTCTCATTTACTTGCTATGTGCTTTTAGAGTGTATCTCTACAGGGAATGCATATACCAGTTTGCAAGTCATCCGGCACCAAGATCGAGATTTTGAGAATCGATTATCTCTGGGTATCGATTGATTTGGGGCAATGATTTCGGGAACGATGATCGATAATAGAATCTGATGTTCAAAGATTGCTCGTATCCGTTCTAGTGAAATTGAGCTGAGATGCTGTCTGTTTTCTCTTTTGCTAGGGGGGGTAGTCCTGGAATCATAGCTTCAGAAGGCTCCGGTATCTCCCGGGTACATTGGACTAGTGCTAATAGACTTTGTTAGATCAGCAATTCACTTCAAGGGCAACCAGTGTTCTTTCGCTGAGGCAAGGCAAAGAAAAGCCAGTTAGGGCTCACCGGTTCATCTGATCCGACACAAATACATCATCAGCAGACCCGTGATGGCACAGGGTTCAGAAGAATTTGTGGCCGCGATAGCAGCGTTAAATCAGGGAACTGCCATGCAGGCTGAGACCAATATTGAAACGCAGCGCCCATCTGGGGCATCTGCCTCACATCCAGCTTTGGAACCCCAGCCAAACTTTGATCCACTTCCGCCAGTTGAAGATTTTCAGTGTCCGAATCCTCGGGAAAGGTTGACTCAAGCTCAGGTGCTCGAACCCTTGGTGCAGCCTATTGAGAGGTTTCAACCCTTTCATGTTGATGAGTTCAATCCGACTGCAGCGAAAATTGCGAGCCTTGAGAAGCAATTCAAAAAGGCACAAGGCCTTAACTCCATTCCCGACATTGAGGATGGGCACACTGAGTCTGTCGTGCGACTCCCAGACAGATTCAAAATGCCATATATTGACCGTTTCGATGGGTCTGGAGATCCAATGGTACATATCCGACTTTTCTTGGATGTCTTGAAGCCGATGGGTCTGACTAAGCCACAGAAACTCTCTCTGTATGGAAGAACCCTGTCGGGTGTAGCAGCCACTTGGTACGCTAAGTTGGAAGATAAAGTGAAGCAAAACTGGGAAGAACTGGCTGAGGCCTTTGTCGATCAGTATTCGTACAACACCCAAGTTGAAATGACCATCCAAGAGCTTGAAGCAACCCGCCAGAACCCAAAAGAGCCTTTTGTGGAATTTGTTGCCAGGTGGAGAGCAAAGGCAGCACAGATGACGGATCGTCGCCATTCGGAGAGGGATCAAGTACAGATGATGGTGTGAAACCTCGAGCATGATATGTTGCAAAAGTTGATAGTCGCTCCGCTATTCACTTTCAAGAGTTTGCATGAACTGGGGGTTCAGGTCGAGAACGCGTTCAACAGTGGGATCATTCCCAGAACAAGTGAACCGACAAGGAGGGTGATTTCAGGGAATACCAATGCTCGTAGTAGCGCTATTCCCAAACCCGCCGAAATCAATACAGTTGCCACAACCGACCCTTTTGCCAAACCAAGCCTACAAATAGCCGGCCCAGCCCGAGCTCAGGGCAGAACTTTCACCCCCCTCTATATGAGCTTGACTAGCGCACTAAAAGTCTTGATGGAAAGAGGGCATCTCAAACCCCTTGATCCTCAACCTCTTCCTGACCCACTCCCAGCCAGACATAACCCTTCCAAGCATCAGATGTACCATCGGCCGGCAATCATAGCACCGACCGTTGCTACCGCCTTCGTCATGAGATCCAAAATCTCATTGACAACCAAACGATAGCTCCACCTTCAGACCCCAATGACCAAATACCTCATCCACATCTCAATCTAATCCACACACTGGCTGTCCCTTACGACCCCAGCGTATATATCACCCCAGCCCATTTGCCCAAACCGAAGGTGTTTATCCCAGAGAGCCTGGACTTATGCATGATGGGTGCATCTGAACCCCAATCATCTCAAACCCATGAACCCACTACTTCTGAGCTGATGAGGATGATCGAAGATCTTCAGAGAACTGTGGCAGATCTGGCCTTTGGAGTTTTGGCTCTGTCATCAACCGCATCACATACTAGGGAGTTCATGTCAAAAGGCTCCTTAACCTTGGGACGGGCTGCATTGGGAGAAGGCCAATCTCTTAGCAAAGTGAAGACCAGTGATAAGAGCAAGGCAGGGGCAAGCATTAGTCCCCATGAACATCTCCAGTTGGCTGTTGAGGCTTTGAAAGCCGAGGGATTGAACGAAGAGCAAGTCCTCGCAGTTATGGAAAAACTGTGGATGACACTTTCGCCACTCAAGTCGGGGGCAGTTTGAATCAAGGCAAGCCGAGAAGGGTCATGTCGAATGTTCCTTTCGGCTCTAACCCTACTCGAAAAAGATCAAGAAACCCAACAAGACTGTCAATCCTTTCTTTGGTGCATCCAGCAAAAAGCCACAAACCTCAAAATACCCACCTCGGGGCCAGAGAGTGTTTACCCCACTGTACATGTCACTATCAGCAGCCTTGAAGGTCCTAATAAAAAAGGGGCACCTAAAACCCCTAGAGCTACGGCCATTGCCAAATAAACTTCCCCCCTCCCATGATCCGGCCAAGTATTGTGCCTTTCATCAACAAGTTGGCCACGTCACTGATAGTTGTTACCGTCTTCGCCATGAAATACAAGACCTGATTGATAAAGGAGTTATCGTCGCACTGCACTCGCAAAGTCTATCGGCACTGGATCGGTGAACTTGGGGGATAATGTGATGTGATCAGGAGATGAACCACCTGCGGGCGGCGTTCAGTTTACTTCAGATGAGGTGGACGACATGCACTGTTTTGAGCGATGTACAAATGCTGTTAATTTTGCTTTTTGACTTGGGTATTGGGTCAGTTTTGTTGTGTTGCTTCGAGTCTGTCTCCTTATTTTGAGTCAGTCTTTTTATTTCAGGTCTGTCTTGTTGTATCAAGTCAGTCCTGTTTTGTTGAAGTCAGGTGATTCTGGGAATGTTACCTCGGACATCACTATCTTGTTTTGTGTTTGTCTTTTTGCTTTCTTTTGAGACTGTTTCTGCCAGGGAGCCAGTTGTGCCAACAGATCTTGAATGAAACAGCAGTGATTTTCACACTCTCGTGTTTGCTTCTGCCGTGTGCCAGTTGTACCAGAAATTCCAAGTGAGATGGCAGTATTTGACTAAAAGCTATGTCTTTTCTGTGCCTTGAATTCATTGCATCGACCTAAGTTTTTCAAAACTTTTTGAACACTGTGGTAAAAACAAAGAGGAAGGAATTCCTTGGGTTTTGCAAAAATTGATCAACTTGAGAGAAAGAAAGGCGTGCTAAGCCCTTAATGAATGAAATCATGCTTGTCGGCGTGAGTACTGAGAAGGATCCTGGTTCGATCCAGACTGGTTCCACACTATCTTCTGCGCGAGCGATTTGTCGCTTTCTTAAAAACTATCAAAAAATGTTTTGCGCGGTCCTGCGAAGACCTGTGTGGAATCGCTCTTGAGATTGTGCAGCCTAGGATCGCTCTCACCGAGACTCGACCCTTTGCTTTCAAACCTTGAACTGGCATTCAGAATGTTCAACGGTCGACCACAATGTAAGGCCTGTGTGGCCAGATTTGAAGCAGCCCTCGAACAAGAGGCACCAAAGTCAGATCAAGAAGATCAGATCTCATCAGAAGAAGCTTGCAAAGCTAGATCAGAAGCACCCCTCGAACTAGGGGCAAAGATGTCAGACGTGCTCGAAGAGCCGAAGATGAGTCCTCTTGCAAATCAACAGCCACTCTCCTGCATACGGATGGCTTTAAAACCCTACAACCATTTGGCATGGACCAAGCTACACTTTTACCCTTTAAGAGGCTCGCTGGGTCGAAAACCCAGAAGGGCGACCCAGGCAAAAGTTAGAGCAAAGAAAAATACAAAAAATGCAAAAAGAGAGAAAAAAAAAAGAAGAATGCAAAAAAAAAAAAAAAGAAAAGAAAAAGACAAAGAAGAAGAAAAGATGAAAAAAGAAGAAAAGAAAAACAAAGCTCGCAAGGTTGAAAACCTGCATTGGGCGCCTTGGCAAAAGTTAGAGCCTAAATAGTGAAGGTTAAAATACCCGAGTGTATTAACCCGAACTACGTAAGGCTTGATTCCCATCTTTGGGATACGTAGGCAACTTCATTCTGAAGTCCAGCCCTAAAACACTTCAAATTCAATTGTGTCCATGAAATGGTTTTGATCATCTTTGCCTTCTCTGTATCCGAGAGTTCGGTTGTAATCATCGCTCGAGGATCGACACAATGTCATGCGGTGCCATTCACACAAGGCAACTTTCCGTTGCTATGCAACTCCTCAAGCAAGGGCAATTTTCCTTGAATCATGCGGATCTCGAGAGTGGGTTCTACGCTGAGCGTTGCTTGCAAAAATAGTTTTTGAGAATTTTTACTGAGGTTGACTAATTTTCTCAAAAATTGTTCCATCTTTTCCAAAAACTGAACCATTTCTTGGACCCAAAAAAGGAAAATTTTCAGTGCTCATAGCCTGACTTGCATGATTTCAAATCAAAATCGAACAAGTGTGTTAATCTAACTCTCACATTGGTCAAAACTATTTTAGTAGAAAACCAAAACAAAAAATGGTCGAAATAATGAACTAGGGGCACAGTTGAGTCAGGCTTCCTGTCTTTCCCCCATTTTCAACATACTTGCCAAGGAAGGGCACCATATTTGCCAGAAAGGGCACAATTGAAGTTAACAACAAAGGGCTAAAAGCTCTTTCATCCTCCAAGCAACAAGGTATCAAGCCAAATGCGAAACACGGATTAGAATAGATCAGGATATTCCACTCCCTCATCTAGACAGATCTAATCACGTCCAAACTCCCCAGCAAAGCATCATTAACCGATGTCAGCTGTAGATCCGCTGCACATCCAGCCACATCGCAACCCCTCTATGGGAAAGTTCACTGTTGTGCGCAGAAGAAAAAGAATCTAGCTGAATGCTAAGGGCAAGAGTCCACAACTTCCTGTTTATCCACCAACCACCCAGGAGAGGGATAAAAAAAATGAGAGATTGAAGAATAGAGAGATGTGCGTTGAGAGAAAAAGTGAGAAAAGGGCTTTTCCAGAAAAACAAAGATTGAGTGCCAGAGTGATGTGAGAATCACAAATGAGAAAGGGTGGGAAACAATACCCGAAGAAACTGGCTCCTTGTGCACTGAGAAGTCTCTTGTCTTTGCAATACGTCTGTGCGTCGCGTCAGTCGTTTTGTTTGTCTCAATTCTTGTTTGAGTCATTTCAAGTGTCTGTGTTTGTGTTTAGGTCGTTACCTTTTGTTTTCCGTTATTGAGTCTTTTTCGCTATGTTCAGTTGTAGGCTCAATACCCGGTCAAAAACTCATTTTCTCAAATTTCAAAAATGATTTGTGGTGTGCTCAGAGTGTTGTGGCATTCCCCACATTTGTGCAAAACAGTATTTGTTCTTTCATAAAACTGCAGGGTTCAACCCAGGTCATGTGAGAACAGTAAAACCCGGACCTATCTAAAGCAATATGGGTTCCAGACTACAAAGCAAAAGAAAAGAGGAAAAATTGAAGCATCTGAGTGTGTTTCACCTTCAGCAAATTCCGTGATTGTACTCCGGATGTACCTCTTTAGGCCTTGTCAATGCTACCGAAGTATGAGTGCGCCTCTATCTCAAGTGTAAGCCTGCTTCAAGTCAGAACGGCAATTAAAGCAGCAACATATGTTATCTCTTGCCGATATGAACAGGGTGTACCCTTTTTCGAACTGAGTGTGTTGCAAAACCCTCTGAGAAGTAAATCAGAGACACCAGAGTACACATTTGATGCTCCTCTATTGCATAGAATGTGAACTTTCATATACACTGTTGTTGCATGCGTGCCGCACATCGTTATGATTCTTGCATAGAATATGCTTACTTTCAATATTGCATAAATTGTGCTTCCATACTTGCATAGAAAATGCCCGTATCTCTTGCATAGAAAATGCCCCCATACTTGCATAGAAGATGCATTTTATCGCACTTTCTTGTGCATTTTATCTCACTCGCACTATCTTGTGCACTTACACTTTGTATCTCACTTGCACTGTCATGTGCACCTTGTGGTTGTATCTCACTCGCGCTGTTTAGCGTATCGCACTGTCTAGTGCATTTCAAATCACTCACGCTGTTTAGCGTATCGCACTGTTTAGCGCATTACAAAATCATTCGCGCTGTTTAGCGTATCGCACTGTTTTGTGCATCACATCATCGCGCTATCTTGCGCACCTCCATCGCACTATCTTGTGCATTACATCTCATTCGCGCTATTTTACGCATCGCACTATTTTGTGCAATTCATCCTTCGCGCTATTTTGCGCATCGCACTATTTTGTGCACCTTACTCGCATTTTGCATCCATTCAATCGCGCTATTTTGCGCATCACACCGTCTTGTGCACTCAATCGCACTGTTTTGTGCATCGCATCATCACGCTATCTTGCGCACCTCCATCGCACTGTCTTGTGCACTCGCGCTTTCTTGCGCATCACACTATCTTGTGCACTTGCATGCTATATCTCACTCGCACTATCTTGTGCATTCCATTACACTCATGTGTTTGACGTGTCGCCTTTGATACGTGCAATTTACTTTCGCGCTTTCTTGCACATCGCATTGATTTGTGCATTACATTGTTTCATTCGCGCTATTTTGCGCATCGCACTATTTTGTGCATTTTACTTGTATTGCACATGCATTTTATCGCGCTATCTTGCGCACCTTACCTGCACTTGTTAGTGCATGACATTTCATTCGCACTATTTTGCGCATCACACCGCTTTGCGCATCTATGCCATATCGCACTCTTTTGTGCATCTTGTTAGCACTGTCTTGTGCATTCCAACCTGTTCCGCACTGTTTTGTGCATCTCCTTAGCATTGTTTTGTGCACTCACTCTGCAGCACATTGTCTTGTGCACACTGTGTTTTTGCATAAATCCTGAATTTTCAAACCGGCTTCGCATAGCGTATAAGTCCAATTTTCAAACCGGCTTCGCGCAGCGTATAAGTCCAATTATCAAAGTTTTCCTGCATATCCTTTGCATCCTGCCCCCGAACTACGCTGGTTTGATTCCTTGCAAAGGGATACGAGGCGACTTCTTGGGCACAACCATTTATTCATCTCAGATTTTATTTGTCCAAGTCTTGGCCTTGTCAAAATGGGTCGCCTCTAGACTTTGACACTCACTCCGCCATTGTTATGACTTTCGAGTTCTCACAAAGAGGGCAATCTGTAGACACCCCATTTTGACCGCCCTCAAGACTTGGGCGCTCTTGATGGTTTACTTGTTGGAGAAAGGTGTGCGATTGCAGTTCGATTTCTTCGGCAAGAAGAGAGGCAAATCTCAACTTCATACCCCATTGTGGACCAAAATTATTTTTGATGGTTTTTATACCTTAAAACCCTCTCTTTCAAAACATTTTTGAAATAAAATTCCCACGATGTTGACGCTCGCATTTCGTAAATGTTATGCTTTTTGCAAACCGAGCAAGGACAAAAGGGGAGATGAATGAAAGAGAGATGAAATCTTTGAAAAATCTTTCAAAACACCTTACTTAGGGGTTTGAAGTTGAAAAGAGGAGAAGAGGGGAGAAAACTAGTTTGGGAGTGGTTTAACATGAATCCGGGAAGGAGAAAAGTTTGCGCGGCTTCCCTGAAATGGGCGTAACTCTTTGTACAAGAGGAATTAAAATATGGGGCCACCACCATTGGAAACTTTACTTCATTTTTCACTCAAGAATCTCCTAAGTCCAAATCCGGGGGGAGGAGATATGGTTGGTTGAAGTCTGGTTGGACCGAATCTGCGCGGCTTTACGGAAACTGGCATAACTTTTTCTACAGAAGGAATTTTAATGCAAGGTTTACCCCATTGGAAAGATAACTTCCGGGGCTTCAATCTGGACTTTCACCGGCACTTTTTGACCTTACCGGCTACCTACCGGCCATCCATTTATCCGACCGGCACAAAATATTGCCGGCCGGCCAAAAGTGCCCAGAACTCAGATTTTTGACAAATATTTATCAATACACTGTGGAAGATATTTCCAATTGGGATATTTCGACCAAAAGCTCTTGTTTTGATATATATGGAGCCATATATCTCATATGGCTAGGGTTAGAACAAAAAAAGAAAATCTTGGGAGCTTCTCACTCTAAAACATCCCTCTCTCTCTTCAAAACCTCTCAAATTCTTGGGCCTTTTCTTCATCACTACCAAGCACCACCATCACCTCTCCATTTCCAGCAGCAAGGAGGGGTTTTTCAGAGGCTTAGAAGCAACATTCCTTGGTCCAAGAGGTAGCAAAGAAGTGATCTTCAAGGGTAAGACCATTTTCCCTCTTTTGTAGCACTTTTTTTGCACCATTGCTTAGGCCTATTTTCTTACTGTTTTGAGCTCCGACCAGAACTGAAAAGGTCATTATTTTGAGCCATATTTCATGTTTGTTTAAGGGCTCAACCCTGTTTGAGTCCTCCATTTGGTACTTGCTTCAATACCATCTTGTATGCCATAATCTTGCATTGAATATTTGGTCTATGTGTGATCTGTTTCCGAGCATAATGTAAACTGTAAGAGGGCCTATTTTGAGCCCCTATTCAACATTGAAGAAGGGCTCAACCCTGTTTGGGTCCTTTATCTTGCACTTGCTTCATAATCTCTCATATTTACCGTAAATTTGCATGATTTGTTTGGCCTACATGTAGTCTGTTTTGGAGCATGTCATGAACTGTGAGTAAGCTTATTTTGTGTCCCTCTACAACATTGTAGAAGGGATCAACCTTGTTGGGGGTCTCCATGTTATACTTTCCGTTATACCCCTCTTTGACCCCCATTTTTGCATGCTTTTTTAAGCTTATCTAGCTTCTGTTTTCGGCCATCATCAGAGCTGAAAAGAGTCATATTTTGATCTTATTGACATATTTCATTAAGGGTCTTTGCTGGTTTGATGAATTTTTGGGGTACCTCATGTTATAGCCTTATGTATCCTAGTTCTTGCATGACATTTTTAGCGTGTTTTCATACTGATTTGGGGGATGTCATCTACTGTAAATGTTCATATTTTTAGTCCCTCTTCAGTGTTGTCGAAGGGTATTTTGCTGTTCGGGCATTGCATGTATCACTTGCTTCATAGCCTCCCTTGTGGAGCCATTTTTGTATGCCATTGTTGCCCTATCTATGATTGCTGTTTGGCCATGTTTTAAACTGGAAAATGCTTCTTTTGGGGCTGCCTTGCTACTGTATTTTCATTCCATGTCCATATTGTGCATGCATTGCATAGCTGTAGGCCATTTCGGGTGCTTAATATCGCATTTCGGGACCATTCCGTGCATTTGCTGTCATTTCCCCCCTTTCGGGACTGTTTTGCATCATTTGTGAGTGCTGAAACTCATTGGCATGTTTGCATATCATTTTCTATGCCATTTCATGCCTTTATGCCATTGCCTCGGTTTGCGTGCCCGCGTGCACGCATTTCGAGGCATCTCATTTTCATCTATTGGCCTCTTATATGAGTGTGGCTGAGGCTCACTCATGTTAGTATAAGTCCATTTTGCATGTATGTCATTTTAGCCTCATTGCATTGTGTATGCCATCGCCTCGGTTTGCGTGCCCGTGTACACACATTTCGAGACATCTCATTTTAGTCTCATCGCATCGTGTATGCCATTGTCTCGATTTGCGTGCCCGTGTGCATGCATTTCGAGGCACCTCATTTTAACATCATTGCATTCCGTATGCCATTGCCTCGGTTTGCGTGTCCGTGTGCGCGCATTTCGAGGCACTTCACTTTTATCCGATGGCCTCCTATGTGAGTGTGGCAGAGGCCCACTTGTGTTGGTGTAAGTCCATGTTGCATTGTGTATGCCATGTTTCAATGCGTTGTGCATGTTATGTTATGTGCATTGTGTGTGCCATGTAGTTGCATTGCATGTTTGTGCGTTAGCTTGCATGCTTAGGTTGTATGTGCATTGTTGTGCATTGCCTTGCCTCTTGATCAACCGTGATTGAGGTTGGGTCCCTTGTATGTTTGGTGCGCATTACATTTGATATTAAAATGCACACTTGACTCTTTGGCCATCATGCATGGAAACGCGTGATTGGTGGTCCGAGAACCGAGGCACATCTTCCTTTGAGTCAAAAATATGATAAGGAGTGTGTTTGGTGCATACATGCTTTGAATTACATTGTCATGCAAGTTGCGTCCTCTGCTGCTGTGAGTTGCAGGTTCTGCAGGCATTTTGTGCCGACCGGCACTGTTTAGTGCCGACCGTCAATCTACTGGCAGCCGATGGATGAATTAAGTGCCAGTGGCCACATCCTTTAGCCGGTGGTGTTCTACCTCTGCCAGTGGTGATCTCCAGTGCCCAAGGAAGTATTCCTGAAGTTTTGGCAGTCTTCTGAGATGGAAAGCAGGGAAAACAGAGGCAATCATGCATGGCAGTGCGATTCCGAGCGAGTTCCGGGCGTGTGATGCATCTTGCCCTCTTCCCGAGGCATTTACTGCTTTAATTAACGTAGTTAATTTGTTAATTAATTTAGTGAATTTGTAATATTTAGTTAGCTTGCGTAGTTAATTAATTTGTAATATTTATTCGGTCCCTCCGTATGAGGGCATAATTGTAATAAGTGTGGGTGAGTGGTGTGTATGTCTTCCAACCCCCATTTCTTTCTCCCTTTTATTTACCTGCTTATGATGGTAGATTAGGGCATTTTTAAGATTTGCATACCTTATGTAATGCATGCGTGCATTCATGCATTTGTTTACATGCATCGGGCTCGGTACATCATACAAACTGTATTGTATTTTCAATTCCAAATTGAAAAACGTGCATCGAATAAAGTGCATTTCACATGCCATCTTTAGGGTTAGCCGAGCCTACTCTAATTTGCATCCTTGCCTATGTTGCATTAGCCACTTAACATGACCTAGGGACATGCATGTCTGCTAACTAGTTTCTTGTTTTGGCGCGGAGTACAATGTAAGTATTTTACGCTTTAGCATACCACATGCGTGTGAATGTTGCCATGACAGTATGCTTACCATGCGGCTAAGTGCTTATGTGTGATAAACCGTTTGAATGCCTGTGGGTGGAGGTTGGATTGCTTGAGTTGGAATAACTCATTGAAATTTGTATTTTAGCCTACTTGCGAGTAGCAATTTCAAATTGTTTTCAAAACGAACGGATATGCAATGTTTATTTCCAAATTAGGCAATCTAGTCTATACTTGTTTGCTGCGCGCATAACATAGTAATTCTAGGCTAATAATTGGAATAAGAGCATGTAATGTTTTCAAAATCGGATATCACGGTTAGTAGAGGCGGTCTTGGACGGCGAAAGTGCTCATAGTGACCTTCCCGATCGTGCCCAAGCTCGAGCCAAGACCACTTTGGTGATGACGGACACGTGGCCTTGACCGAGTCGGGGTTTCTAAATTTCCCATTTTAAAATATTTAGGTGGCGACTCATGTCCGCAAAGCAGTCCATGTTTGGCACTACTTTTCAAAAATCTGTTTTCTCAAACGATTTGCCGGATTTGGACTTTTTGGTTCAGATTTAGAACCGACACAAATCGAGTCCGAACTGTAGAGTGAAGCCCACGGGCGCGTCTACAACGCTCGAGTGTGGTTTTGAGGCTTGCAGTACTTTTTGCAGTTCTGGGAGGGGTGATTTTCCGCTCGATCTGTATTATTCGCGTGGTTTGTCTCTCGCTCGAGCGTTAAACCCTACGCTCGAGCGGACTGGTTTTGTATATATTCCCTCCCTTCGACTCTTTGCTTCATTTTTTGCTTCTCAACTCCTCCAACTCCTCATCTTCTAGGGTTTTTCGGCGATTATTGCCTCTCCTACACGTTGGGTTGGTTTTTTTTTCTCTTCTCATCAGGTATATCTCCACTCTTCTTCTCCTCTGTTCTTGAGTGATTTTTATTTCGTGTTTGAGTCGGTTTGATTAGGTTTGCTTGTGTTGATTTTTCCATTGAGTCGTTGAGTGGTTTCAATTTGTGATCCACATGTTTTAGTTTTTTTTTGTTTATTTTGTTTGCTAGTTTTTTCCTTTAGTCTATCCTTCTTCTCTTAGGGTTTTTTAGTTTGGGTTTCTGACTCTGTTTTTATTTTGGGTTTCTTTTTGCGGGTTTTATCTCTTTTATAGTATGCTGTGGTCTGATTATATTGGGGGTTTTGTTTCCTCATCCATGTGGCCCCATGATTGTTTACATTCAGGATTTTGTTCAGATTTTTGCATTGGTAATTTTTGTTACATTATCCCATCTTTATAATTGCAATTTGTTTGCCATGATTTGCTTCTGATATAGCTTCCAGTTATTGATTCATTTCTTGGTATTTTCATAGCTTTCTGGATGTCACTATTGGGCTAATGTTTGCATTGTATCTCTTGGCTTTCTTGATTTTGTTCACTTCAGGTTACTCAACCTAATCATGTGTGCAAATATCATTGTTACAACCTGTAGTTCTGAGATTAAGCAAGATCAAGGTTTTATTCTCAAGTGTATTGCCCACAACCGGCCCATAGACCTTGCCACCCTCATCATTCAGAAGATGGTTGCTGCTTTTGAGCGCACCAATCTTGGTTTACCATATGGCTGCCTCATCAACCGGCTATTAGCCAAATTTGAGGTTCCTACATATGATGAGGATGAGTTTGCTTCCCCTACCCGTCCATTTACCAAGAAGACTGTTTCCCAGAGTCAGTCTCACATTCGGGGGGTCCCTTCTAGTTCTGGTCGTTCCAGTGCAGGTCCTAGTGCTGATGAGGCCATGGCAGAGGAAGCCGAGTATGATGCTGCGGCTGGCGGAGATCTTGGTAAGAGGGAGCAACACCCTCCAGTTCGTACCATCCGTGGACAGCTTCAATCGCTAGAGCGTTCTGTTGGTACCAGATTTGATCATCTTGAGGCCAGGATGGATATTTTTTAGGCGAGACTCACTGACCTTGAGACCACTGCCGATTCTCATTTCCGTGCTTTGGAGGCCTCTTCTCAGCGGATTGAGGATTCTGTAACGCAGTCTTCATCACAGCTGGCTCAGATCTTGACCTTGCTTCAGCTGCCACCTTCACCTCCGGCTCCATGATGCTTTTGTTCCTTTGTTTTCTGCTCCATTCTTTTTATCTCCCGGCCAAAAAGGGGGAGTGATTACAGTTGGATGGTTGGTACAATTTTTGATACCGTACAGTTGGTGGTTGGTACAGTTTTTGATACAGTTGGTGTTTTATATTTTTGATATATGTTTGTGGATGGATCATGTTTTGATTATGATGGATTTTTTCTTTTACTATTTAATCCTTTCCACATATTTTTGGTTGGCTTGTGTTTTGTTGTTCTTTTTCAGGCTCATTGTACTCGCGCATGTTTGGTTGTGGATTGTTGCATATTGGTTCATCAGTTGGCACTTGATTTTAGATTAGTTTGTTCAGAATTGGCAAATTGTTAGTTTGTTCAGAATTGGCAAATTGTTTTTAGACTAGTTTGGAATCTTGTTTTAGTTTTTTTTTTTGTGTTTTTGCTTAGGAAAACTATCTTAGACTGGTTTTGTCCGGGATTTGACAAAGGGGGAGATTGTTAGGATCCTTTGTTGTCAAAATCTGTGAATCAAAACCAAGGTTGTAATTTGATAAAGCTTTTCAGGTTTTCCAAGTTTGGCTTCCCCGCTTGAGCGGGAAAAGTAACGCTCGAGCGGGAATTGCAAGTCCACAGCATCTCTGCATAGCCTGTCAAAATACTGGATGGTGTGATTCCTCGCTCGAGCGGGGAAATGGACGCTCGAGCGGGAAGGCTATATGAATCACAAATTATGAAGTCTTCGCTCGAGCGGGAAGACCCACGCTCGAGCGGACCGCGCGAGATCAGATTCTATAAATTCACTGGTTGGGTCTTTTTCTAGATTTATTTTTTCTAGATCTTGTTTAGGGTTTTCTAGGGTTTTGGTTTGAAGTTTTCTTCTGAGGTTTTGTGAGTTTTCTTTGATGTTCTTAAGAGAGTTCTAAACTTATGAGTTGAGATTCATACATCAAAGAGTTTGATACTACATATTCAAGAGAGTTCTCTTCGGTGGAATCCGAAGGTTATCACGTAAAGTTTCAAAAGGCGTTTGATACTTTACGTAGTCGTTAATTCGACGAGTGAAGTTGTGGAATCAACTTCAGGATTGATCGATTCGGATTTAAGACGCGTGGAGAAAGAGTTACAGAAGATTCGAGGACAAATTGACTGTATTGGGTAATTTGTGTATTATCTTTGTAATCTTTTAGTTCTTCAGTAGTGGATTGATCAGTGGCGGTTCGCCCGTGGTTTTTTATTACAATTGAAGGTTCTTCAATTGTGGTTTTTTCCACGTAAAAATTCGTTTGTGTCGATTTATTGTTTTTTCTTAAAAACAAACAAACTAAAATCACTCCCGTAAGTGCTTGATGATTTTAGGTTGAGTGTTTTGAATTGTTGGGATTTGGAATAAGTTAATCTTGATCTAATCACGAATCACGTAGGATTTTCAATTATCAGAATCATTACTAGGTGAATGGTAATTAGATGAAGTATTCGGATTATCAGAAGAGGAATCACTAACAGATTGATTTAATTGAAAGATTTCAAATAATTGATTTTTTTATTCATCATTAATTTGAAGTTGATTAACTTTATCTTTTAATTTTTGTTTCTCTTTACACTTATTAGAATAATGACCTTTTTGACCACAGTTATAACATGTAATATCTTTATTAGATTTAGATTTTGGATGTGATTTTGACTTGTAATATTTCTTTTTTGGTTTAGTATAAAATTTATCATTTGATTTAGAAGGTGAATAGTTCTTTTTTTATTTATTTGAATATTTGTGTCTATGTTTACTATGTTTATGTGGTTTCCTACGAGAGGGTGCTACAAGAGGTAAACCATATTGTTCACAGAAATTTCCTAATTCATATTTAGCCTTGTGCTTATCTTTTTGAGCTTTTTGACTAAGTTTAAGATCAATACACATTCTTAATCCTTCTTTTTGAATAGTGCTAATTATATTACCATAGGTTAAATTATCATATTCAATTATTCCAGTAGGTTGACTAAGAACATCTCTAATTTTATGAGCAAACAAATCAGGTAATCCATTAATAAATTCTTCTTTCCAAAATGATTTAGTACAGTCTTCTCTTAACATAACTCTAGAGGTAAAAACATCTTTATACCATCTAAAATTACTTAAGGTAGGACAGGTCAGGTTACTAAGTTGATCATGTATGCGAGAATATATATTAGTAGGAGTTCCTATAAAATGTCTAACTATTGTGTAGATTAATGTGTTAACACCATCAGGTACATAATAACCAATATGTTCATCAAAGATAGGGAGATCATTTGCATCTTTTTGATTAGCATGTAAGATTGATTCACGTTGTTCTGCAGTGAGATATTTTTCCCACCAAGATATGAGCATACCGGTAAAACCAGAGGTTATTAAAGAAGCAATTTCAGGTTAAGAGTAATCAGGGTAATTAGTTAAATAACTATTAGCAACCATAGATAAATGATTTAATTTTTGCAATATTTGATCTTCACTTAAACCATCAATATTCCATTCATATAATTTTTTGGCAGAGACAAAAAATTGATTAGCAAGATTATTTTCTTCATATTGGAGATCAGGAGGAGCTGGTCTAGAATACCAATTTTTTGTAAGAGATGTAGGATTAGGTTTAGGATAATGCAATTTTTTGAGCTGAGTAGAGGGTTGAAATTGTCGAGCTAATTGATTAATCTCATTATCAGTTGAATCAGAATCAGATTGAGTAGAAACAGGTTCTTGTTGATTTAAAACAGTAAGACCTTTGGAGGGTGAAGCTTGTTCATTGGTAGCTAATTTGGTAAATAGTTGTTCGATAGCTTTTACAGCAGATTGATCATTGGTGACTAAACTTTTGCGTTTGAAACGATCACTGGGAAGGTTTATTAAAGGTTAATCGAGAGATTGTTTAGTAGATGTGGTATTAGTAGAATAATCATCTAAATTAGTTTCTATTTTATCTAATTGTTTACCAATTGTTTTTAAACATTGATTAGTATAATTATTTTGTTTAATAATTTTTTTTAATTTCAGGGTCAGTGCCAGGCAACTTAAAAGGAGAGGCTGGGACTTCAGAACCTTGGCATTCAATAATTATATTAAATAGAGGTGGATGACTAGAGGTAACAGATGTATTAGGGGAAGTTTTCCATTTATGTTTTGTGATTGTATTAATCTTTTTATAATAGTTATCCATATATTCAAAGAAAGATAATTCAAAACCATATTCTACCATAAAATCATACCATTTCCTAGTTATGCTGGATTGTTGAGCAGAATCATATTTAGCACGATAAGCATATCTTTTAGTTCTATTTTCTTTAGATCTAAAATCAATAAGTAATTTATCTAAATCAGGAGTAAATTCTTTTTTGATTGTCATTAATTGAGGATTGATTGGATGTGTAACTTCGAAATCAGTTTGAGTATGAGAATTTTGAGATTCTTTATCTTCTTCAGGTAAATGTGTGTGTGTTGAATAAACAGGTTTACTAATTTGAGAAGTTGTAGAGTCATCAATTCCTTTGAGTTTACTATTTGTAGTGTGACCAAGATTGAGTTGACTATTTTTTCGAAATAAAAGAGTATTAAATATTTCATCTTCGGTTTCAATTTCAGTAGGTATACTAGAAGTACTATGTCTAGAGGATTGACCTCGATTAAATTTAATGTGAACTGAACCATCAGTATATTGTTGGATATCTTGGATATCTTGAATAGAAGATTGTTGTTGATTATGTTTATAATTTTCATTATTAGTAATCCATTGATCGGGGAGAGTAATATTTTTCCATTCAATCATTTGTGAAACATTAATATGGGATTCATTATTACTACTTTGGATTAGCAGAGTTTTATCTTTTGGACTTTTATGCAAAGCTTGAACATTTAAATTGGTTTTCATACATTTATAATGAACACGATAAATTAAAGCAATATTATGAACTTTTTCTAACATATTAGTAAATGAACCATTTAATTGAATATTTAAAGTTAATGCTTTTAAAATATGTGGATCACGTAAACTGAGTGTAAAATCAGGAAAACAATTAAAATGTACTGGACCCTTATGAAGACCAGTTTCCATCATACCCATTAAACTATCATTATAATCAATAAAATGAGCATCTCATAAACATAATAAAACAGAAGCATTTTTTCCTTGTTGGGTTAATGGTTTAATACCAACTTGAATTAAGCCTAAATGAATAAAATTATTACCAGTTTTCAAATGTCTTTTAATTAGATCAACATCAAATAATTGACAAGTTTCCCTAGATTTTTCTAAAGCATAAATTTGTTCAATGGTTTTAACATGCAGATTAACATTAAAAGTATTCTGTAAAAAAGTAGTTTTATAAATTTCCTTAACAGGTAATTTTGGTATATTTCAATTTAAATCAATTTTATCATTTTGTATTTCAACATCTTCTTCATTAATTACTAATCCTTGATTGAGTAGTGAGGGCAAAGTAGTTGATCTAGAACTGGCTGATGAGTTACTTCTAAATAATCGAGTCATCTTTTGATTATTTAATCTGTATTATAGGAATCTTAATACATTGTCAAAATTTATCATGTTTTTCACATACCCGCATCCATACATACCCTATTCGGAAGACCCCTAAGTCCAACACTGCCTAACCCTAAGGACTTACTCTGGACAGGGACGAAAGTGGGTTACTTAGCTAGGTGGAAAGACACAAATAGAATTTTTGACAGATTAGGATGGCCGAAAACAGAATAACTAATCATGAAAGGAGAATGATTAAATAGAAAACAAGACTGTAAGAAACATATACAAACATATATATATATATATTTGAAATAGTTATTAAATGAAGTTCCAAACAGTTATTGTGTTTGACCAACAGATCACTTTTCATTATTTGAAAAATATGTTCAAAAGTTGCAACGGTCAAAATCAATGTTTGAATAAGTGGTGCACTTGTTCTTTTCAAACAATACCTGTTCGGGTAAGTTTTAAAGGTTACCAAGTGGGCTATATATACATACCTATTTCCAGCAGTCTTTGGGGTCGGGAAAAAACAGTCGGAAAATTCAGTCTGTTATTTCGTCTCATTGCTGTCCAATTTTTCTCTAATGCATTTATTCTTCATATTTAGTTTTAGAATAAATTAAAGAGAGTATAGATCACAGGTTTGATTCGCCAAACAAATTTGTTTGAAGTGCTTCTATAGATTTGTGAAGATCATTGTATCTTGGGAGATAGACGCCACTCAACCGTAAGCACCGTAGCGGGGCGAATCTATCTTAAGGACAGAGTGTCACACACTCGACTTGGTCTTAATTTTAATTCGGTTCGATAAATAAATCCGATATGTTATTTATTTATTTTGTTTGAATTTATTTCAAGTTATTTTATTTACACAGAAGATTGTTCTGACAATCTTAAGACAGATTCGAATTATTCTGTTTACAAAATTTTTCTTTTATTTCCTTTTATCTTTCTTCTTTTAAGAAAATTATTTTCTGTGGATTTACAAAATAATATTCTGGTTAGAAAAACAAATAGTGATTATATGCTATTTGACAGATAGTAGTAATATACTGTCTCTTTTTTTTTGACAACTAGTAGTACGATACTGGTGTCATTAACAATTCAGAATATATTTTTGTGGAATTTTGTCAGAAAATTATTTTTGGTTTTTAGAAATTAATTTCTGAATTTTCATGAATTAAAATTCTGTTTTTAGTATTTTAATTATTGAATTGTTACTGAAATTAATTTTTTTGTGTGGAATTGATTTGGTTAAATAAATTTTATTTTATTTCCAAATTAATTGAAAAATAAAAGTTATATTTTTATTTCTTTTATTTTACAGAATTTAATTTTCTATGTGGAATTATTTTGGTTAAATAAAATTTTATTTTATTTCCAAATTAATTGAAAAATAAAAGTTATAGTTTTATTTCTTTTATTTTACAGAATTTAATTTTCTGTGTGGAATTAATTTGTTTAAATAAAATTTTTATTTTATTTTCAAATTAATTGGAAAATAAAAGTTACATTCTTGTTTTTTTTTTTTTTTTACAGAATTTAATTCTGTGAATTTGGTTTAATTTTCTGTGTAGTGTAAATTCTAATTATAATTTTGTTTTATATATTAGAATTGATGGCTACTGAAACTAATGCCGAAACAAGTACTACTGTGGTGGCTGCGATTGCACCAACCCCCTCTCTTGTGATGACAGTACCAATAAATCATGGAGAGAAGCCAGAGAAGTTCTCCGAAACTGACTTTAAAAGATGACAACAGAAAATGTTGTTCTATCTTACAACTCTGAACCCGGCTCGTTTCCTCCGTGAAGATGCTCCTATCCTGAAAAAGGATGAAACCAACAGACAAGTGGTTGCTGCGGTTGATGCTTGGAAACATGCCGATTTCCTTTGCCGGAACTACATCTTGAACGGACTTGACAACACATTATACAACGTCTACAGTCCAATCAAGACAGTAAAGGAACTTTGGGAATCGTTGGAGAAAAAGTACAAAACGGAAGATGCCGGCTCAAAGAAATTTGTGGTTGGCAGATTCTTGGATTTTGTAATGGTTGATTCAAAAATTGTGATCAGCCAAGTTCAAGATTTCCAACTCATTCTGCATGACATTCACGCAGAAGGCATGTCTCTCAGTGAATCCTTCCAAGTTGCAGCCTTAATTGAGAAATTACCACAAGGCTGGAAGGAATTCAAGAACTACCTCAAACATAAGCGCAAAGAAATTTCTATGGAAGAATTAATTGTGCGTTTGAGGATTGAAGAGGACAACCGCAATTCTGAAAAGTGGGCTGGTAAGCATCCTATGGAGTCTAAGGCAAATGTGATGGAACATGCTTTAAAAACAAAGAAACGAAAGTCTTCTGGAGAAAGTTCATCACAATGCTCTAAAGGGGGGGATAATAAAAAGTACAAGTTTAATGGCAAATGTTACATTTGTGACAAAGAGGGACATCGGGCCAAAGATTGCCATAGCAAAGGCAAAACCAAGAGAAGAACAAGCAAAAAGCCTGCTCAAGCCCATATGACCGAAGTGGACAAGATTTCCAATGGTGTAGATGACATCAATCTTTCTGCAGTTGTTTCCGAGGCAAATCTTGTCGGAAATCCTAAAGAATGGTGGGTGGACATTGGTGTTACTCGCCATATTTGTGCCGACAAAAAGATGTTCACATCTTATTCTACAGTGAATAATGGTGAACAACTTTTTATGGGCAACTCCTCAACTTCCAAAGTTGAAGGACAAGGAAAGATTGTACTCAAGATGACATCTGGAAAGGAACTCACTCGCAACAATGTGCTGCATGTATCGGACATTCGCAAGAATCTTGTTTCCAGATCTTTGTTGAGTAAGAATGGGCATAGGCTAGTATTTGAGAGTGGTAAATTTGTACTTACTAAAAATGGGATGTATGTAGGAAAAGGTTACATGTCTGATGGCCTTTTCAAGTTAAATGTAATGACCGTTGTACCCTCAGTTATTAATAATACTACATCTTCTTCTTACTTGCTTGAGTCTTCAAATTTATGGCATGGTAGACTAGGACATGTTAATTACGGATCTTTGCGCAGATTAATTAATATGGAATGTTTACCTAAATTTGACATTGATTCAAATCATAAATGTGAAATTTGTGTTGAGACAAAATTATCCAAAACTCCTTTTCATTCAATTGAAAGAAGTACGGAACCACTTGAATTAATTCATAGTGGCATTTGTGATTTTAAATCAATTCAAACTAGAGGTGGGAAAAAATATTTTATCACTTTTATAGATGACTGTACTAGATATAGTTATGTTTATTTAATTCGAACCAAGGATGGAGTTTTGGAAACTTTCATTCAATATAAGAATGAAGTTGAAAATCAACTTAGTAAAAAAATCAAGAAACTTAGAAGTGATAGATGTGGTGAATATGAATCACCTTTTGGTGAATTTTGTAAAGAATATGGAATAATTCATCAAACCACCGCTCCTTACTCACCTCAGCAAAATGGAATTGCTGAATGGAAAAATAGGACTTTAAAAGAAATGATGAATGCCATGTTAATAAGTTCTGGATTACCTCAGAACTTGTGAAGGGAAGCAATACTTTCTGCTAATTATATTTTAAATAAGGTACCCCGAAAGAAAATAAATCAAACACCTTATGAATTGTGGCATGGAAGAGTACCATCCTACAAATACTTAAAAGTGTGGGGATGTTTGGCTAAAGTGGCTATTCGTAGTCCTAAAAAGACTAAGATAGGTCCTAAGACCATTGATTGCATTTTCATTGGTTATGCCAAGAATAGTAGTGCATATTGGTTTTTGATTCATAAATCAGAACATTCCGAAATACATGTAAATGCTATTATTGAGTCTCGGAATGCATCTTTCTTTGAACGTGTATTTCCAAATAAGACTAGACAAGAGACTAGCAATAATAAAAGATCTTTTGATGCTATCTGTAACAACCCTCGTACTGATTATCGATAAATTACTGAATTAGCTACTGGTTACTGTAAACTGAACTGATAACGACTGATAATTGGACTAACCGAAGTACTGAATGGACTGATTGAAATCGAAACTGGAATTGAATAAGTTTATCTATTGAATTGCATAGTGCATCTGTTTGATCGATTGATTATCTATTTGAATTTATATGTTTAAACTACTAATTGAAGGCCTTATCGGCGGCCGAATTAGAAACAGTTTAGTGTTTTGTAATCAGTAGAATATTTGTGATTTTATGATATATTTATCTGAAAATTGATTAGGAATGATTAAATTAGATTTAAACGAGTTAATTGTCAAGATGGACTTATTTACCACATTGCCATAGCTAGTGGACCTTTGTTTATTCAAATATAATGTGCCTTATTACATCTAGATCACCATTTGATCAGCCCTTTTCTTGCTCATAACCGACCAAACTAGAGAGAGTGAAGGAGAAGAGAGAGAGTTGGACTCAAATTGTTGAATTTGCTTGGAGATTGCTTAGAATTGAAGTATAATTGGCATAATCTAGCTTCCACACCTTGAAATTGACACTCTAGGTAAGGAAATCATCTTCTTCTTGTTGTCTTGAGCTAAATCTTACATGATTCATGCCCAATTAGAGAGCTAGGCCATGATTTAGTGCAAATAGGTTGAATTATGCTTGAATTCATGCATGCATGACCATCTTGGTGCATTTTGAGTTGAATTCATGTCGAAATTGTACATGCATGTTCATGTTTGAGCTAAAGTGCATGTTTTCATTTTGTTTTCCAACTATTGAGCTCATTAGAGCAAGATTTGAAGCTTGATTTTGGTTTAAATTTCATGCATTGCATGTTTTGGAAGTGTTCTTGAAAATGGGTTTGAATTTTGGATTTAATTGACTCACCTTTGGGGCTTGAATTCATAAATTGGCTTTTGAAACTTGTTATACATTGTTTTGGGATGTATTTTCCAGAATTTGGGCCCAAGAGGTCGAGAATTGAGTTGAGAATGCTTGGTTTGAGCTTGGGAGGCAAATCTGGAAATTCCATATTTGGCTTCTTCGCTCGAGCGAAGGATTCCTCGCTCGAGCGACCAACATTTCCTCTGAGCCACGCTCGAGCGAAAGATTGGTGGCTTGAGCGTAAAAATCGAGCATCCAGTACTTTTTCTGTTTCATCAGACCGCTCGAGTGAAGGATTGTTCACTCGAGCGAAGCCTTTGATTTTGCAACCTCGCTCGAGCGAAGGAAGGCTCGCTCGAGCGAGACCCCTGTTTTCAGCAACTTTTGAAAAATGCCTTCCAACTGTATTTTTGCATCCTCATCCCATCCTAGGCATTCTTAGGCCTAGTTTAAGGCATCTTAATGAGGATTTAGACATAGAACCACACCGAGGAAATTTAGGGATTTAATTATCATCCTTTCGACTGTGAACTTAGTGTGTGTTCTATTTGTTAACTGTTTAGGGTTGGCTCTCGGGGACGCGCTCTAGCTGCTATTAGCCCAATCTCTGTGAGTAACAATTGTGTAAAGATATGTTCAAAATGGTTATCTTTTGAATACTGAACTGAATTGTTTATTGAACTGATATTGTTTACTGAATGAATGTATGTCCTGTATTCTGAACTGTATTGTGGCATCCTTAGCATTGACTGTTACTGTTACAGAGCTCTGTCGGTTCCCTTGTGGAACCATACTGTTTACTGATTGATGGCCATCATTACTGTTGGGTCTGTTAAGACCCGGTCCTTTTGGACCTACTGTTTATAGGCTAATGGATGTACCACATATGACTGATTGACTGAAATACTGAAAGACTGAAATACTGTTTAATGAACTGATTTCATTACTGTAAGGACATTCATTCATAACCCCTTTACGCATTACGTTATTCACTGGGCTTTAGCTCACTGTTTATATATATATGTAGGTTCTCAGCAGCCAGACCGGAGCTAGGAGCATGGGTCGGTCCCCAGTTTTGTCAAGCCAGCCTATGTGCCTCACTGCGAGGTTCCGAGTTGCCATGCTATGGCTTGGGGTGTTTTTGTGTCCCCTATCGGTCTCCTTATTGTTTTTTACTATTGTATAGACTTTGTATTCTTGTCTTTGTTATCGAGGATTAGGTTCCGTCTTGTTGTTGTATATATTTGTATAGACTGTATATAGACTGTACTGTATGAATGCATGAAAAATGTTTTTGGCATACAAATTTTCACAGACTCAATGGACACTAGTTATTTCTTGTATTGGCTTCCAGAACCACATACTCTGCTTAAGCGTATTCTTGTTGTGAGCCTTGATAATCTCGGATTACTGGCCAGTTATGGTGCTAAACCCATAGGGCCGGGTTTGGGTCGTGACACTATCACTAGTAATGATCAAGAACATGAGCAAGAGTTAGATCAAAATGAGGAAGAGGAACCTAGGCGTAGTAAACGTGCTAGAATCTCAAAATCTTTTGATCCAGATTTCCTAACATTTTTGTTCGAAAATGAGCCTTTAACTTTTAAAGAGGCTATGTCCAGTCCTGAAGCTCCTTTATGGAGAGAAGCTATCAATAGTGAAGTTGAATCCATCTTGCAAAATCATACTTGGGAATTGGTAGATTTGCCAACAAGTTGTAAACCTCTTGGGTACAAGTGGATTTTCAAAAGGAAAATGAAAGCAGATAGATCAATTGACAAGTACAAGGCAAGACTTGTGGTCAAAGGATTTAGACAAAAAGAAAGTCTTGATTACTTTAATACATACTCACCGGTTACTAGAATAACATCCATTAGAATGCTAATTGCCATTGCATCTCTATACAATCTAGAAATTCATCAAATGGATATGAAAACCACTTTCTTAAATGGTGAGTTAAATGAAGAAATTTATATGGAACAACCAGAAGGTTTTTCTGTTCCAGGAAAAGAAAAGAAAGTGTGTAAATTGGTTAAATCATTATATGGCTTAAAACAAGCGCCAAAGTAATGGCATGAGAAATTTGACAAAGCAATGATGTCAAATGGATTTAAAATTAATGAGTGTGACAAATGTGTTTCTATTAAAAACACAGACAAATGTTATGTCATTGTATGTTTTTATGTGGATGATATGCTCATCATAGGTAGTAATAATGATATGATTAAAACTACTAAGAAAATGTTGAATAAACATTTTGACATGAAGGACATGGGCATTGCTGATGTAATTCTTGGTATGAAAATTACCAAAACATCAGAAGGATATGCTTTGTCACAATCTCATTACATTGAGAAAATACTTGACAAATTCAACAAAGATGATGATCATCTTGCTAAAACACCTGTAGATGTTAATTTGTTTCTATCTAAGAATGTACATGAAAGTATTTCTCAATTAGAGTATGCCCAAATTATTGGAAGCTTAATGTACTTGATAAACTACACTCGCCCAGATATAGCTTATGCAATAAGTAAATTAAATAGATATACGAGTAATCCGGGAGTAGAACACTGGAAAGCAATTATAAGGGTTCTAAGATATCTCTGATTTACTCGTAACATTGGGCTTCATTATACTAGATATCCAGCAGTACTTGAAGGATACTGTGATGCAAATTGGATATCGGATACTAGAGACTCGAAGTCCACCAGTGGGTATGTCTTTACTCTTGGTGGGGCGGCTGTATCTTGGAAATCTTCCAAACAGACTTGTATTGCTAGGTCTACTATGGAATCTGAATTCATAGCTTTAGACAAAGCAGGGGAAGAGGCAGAATGGCTTCGTCACTTCCTTGTAGATATTCCAATATGGCCAAAACCGGTGCCTGCTATATGCATACATTGCGATAGTCAATCAGCTATAGGTAGAGCACAAAGTCATATATATAACGGTAAGTCACGGCACATTCGTCGTCAACATAACACCGTGAGACAACTACTCTCTAATGGAATTATTTCCATAGAATATGTTAAGTCTAAAGACAACATAGCGGATCCACTAACCAAAGGGTTAGCAAGAGAGTTAGTTGAGAATTCATCGAGGGGAATGGGACTTAAGCCTATTAAATAAGAGTTACCATAACGGAAACCCAACCTAGTTGACTGGAGATCCCAAGATCTAGGTTCAAAGGGACAACCGAGTTGTGAATGACTCAGAAGGATCACTGGGGAGTCTAACTCCTACCCATTTCTTTGATGAAATAGTGATGTCTGCAGCGTTTGAGGTTAAGTAAAATTTTAATGATTCTTATATCTAGCTAAACCTAGTGGAGTATGGCTGGATACTCTTCATAAGAATCACCTATGTGAGTGTGAACTGGGCCGGTTCTATAAGATTTGTGAAGGGCTGCAAGTCTTTAGAGCACTCATGAAAGACCAGGCTGTTCAGGACCAAAATGAACACAATAGTGAGAACTAAACTGTGTTTGGAGATATACTGTGTGGGTTCTATTGTCTTGGTTTACACAAACGGCTGAACAGTTCAAGACATCATGTTCACTGTTTAGCTAGTAAATCCGATAGTGTCTCACAAGGGAAGGTTCAAAGCCAAAAGCTACATATCCTTTGCAGAATATTTCCAATTTCTGTACTCTCTGTTATTAGGTCATGTTGTTGCATTTTCTCTCCGTCGAATTCCATTCATGTGGGGGATTGTTGGAAAAATTGTTTTATATAAGCATATTTTTTAGCCCAAATTTGAATGGGCCTCAAACGTCTTTTGGGATGGGTCCGAAGAGGTGAAGTGTTCCTCGCCGCATGGCAAGTCACACAGTGAAGACGGAACGTCAAAACCATTTATGAGTGAAATGGAGGTTGACGTCGTTTTCGGGTCTAACATTAATTTTTTAGATAAAATTCATTTGAATTTTTTCAATAAAAATTATTGTGGGAATTTAATTTAATTCTAAATTCAAATTTTATGTTCCTAAGTAGTTTCCTACAGTTTGTACCTTTTCATTTGTTTATTATACTATTCAAATAGTTTAATATATATATATATTTAATTAGTTTAATATATATATATATATTTTTGAAATAGTTATTAAATGAAGTTCCAAACAGTTATTGTGTTTGACCAACGGATCACTTTTCATTATTTGAAAAATATGTTCAAAAGTTGTAACGGTCAAAATCAACGTTTGAATAAGTGGTGCACTTGTTCTTTTCAAACAATACCTGTTCGGGTAAGTTTTAAAGGTTACCAAGTGGGCTATATATACATACCTATTTCCAGCAGTCTTTGGGGTCGGGAAAAAATAGTCGGAAAATTCAGTCTGTTATTTCGTCTCATTGTTGTCCAATTTTTCTCTAGTGCATTTATTCTTCATATTTAGTTTTAGAATAAATTAAAGAGAGTATAGATCACAGGTTTGATACGCCAAACAAATTTGTTTGAAGTGCTTCTACAGATTTGTGAAGATCATTATATCTTGGGAGATAGACGCCACTCAACCGTAAGCACCGTAGCGGGGCAAATCTGTCTTAAGGACAGAGTGTCACACACTCGACTTGGTCTTAATTTTAATTTGGTTCGATAAATAAATCCGGTATGTTATTTATTTATTTTGTTTGAATTTATTTCAAGTTATTTTATTTACACAGAAGATTGTTCCAACAGATATCACTAAGATCATAGTTTTTATCTTATTCTTCAAATATCTCCTCCTATCCTTCTAGATCTTATTCTATCATATATTTTTCCAAAAATTTACATCCTTCTTCACATAAATATGTTCCCAAATCTATCTGTTCAAATAATCATATACTGATTCATAAGGCAATCTTGGAACAATTATTTTTTCCGCCAAGAATGGTGTTATCGCAAACGTAGTCTTTCTATAATGAACTAATTTGAAACCAACTCTTGCTAATTCTGTAGTTTCGTGAGATATTATGCCCTTGCTTCTGTTGGATCTAATATAAAAGGTTCGGCCCAATCTTTGAACCAATCACATTTGTAAGGGATCACGTCTTTCTTGACTTTGATTTTTATCAAATAATGAGCTGCATTTTGAAGTTCATCCTTTACCTCCGTTTGGGCAGTTGTAAATGTAATGAGTGCCATGCTTGGATATTATTTATAGACTTCATAAATTCTCCTGAATATGAATTGTTGAAATTTGGTGAGCTGAGAGAACATAGTACTCTATAGGTGAGGTGGAACGTCGAATGTATTGATTATTCTCAATTTCCCCATTTGAACCAAATGATCTCTTGGGCTGATGACTTTTTCTAGATCGAATGAAACTTTTAACATTCTATAACTATACAAGTTTGTCCGTCCGTTGAAGTAGCACCATTGAGATCCCAAATAGGTGACACAATCTTCATACCATCTTAGAAATAACTTAATAAAAGTACATCTTCTTATTTTATCTTAGATGTCATAGGGAAGTTGAAGAAATAAATATGATACTTCTAATTGTAAAAAAGTTTTGGCAACTAAATAGGTTGTCTTAATAAGCTTGTTCACAAAATGACTATTCCCTATTGCCTGCATTTTTCTGATAATTTCAGTGCTGTCTTGCGTCACCAAGTCCAGCACTTTTTGAGTCTCTACCAGGAGTGTTTCATTCTCTGGCGGTGTAAGTCTTGTGGATGTGGATGCCATCTGCAAGTTCTCGAGTTGAGTATCTGCTAAACTATCTTTATTACCATTAATATGTTCTATATCAAATGTAAATTGTTTTAACCAGAATTGCCATCGTAAAAGCCTCCATTGTGCCTGCATATTAAATAAATTCTTATTTACAACGTCTAGTAGGCCTTTGCAGTCAATGCTTATTAAAAACGGTTTTTGCGCCAAAAATATTAAAAACTTTTCAATTCATTTTATTATGACTAATAACTTTCTTTCCATGGTGGGATAATTACATTCAGTTAGATTAAAACTTCCACTACAATATTACATAGTTGATTATTTTCTTTTATTTTGAACACTGCGGTCCAGTGATTGTTACTTGCATTGGTTTCTAGTACTAGTTCATCATTTTCATTAGAAAGAGTTAGGGTAGGTAAATCTTTACATTTTTCTTTTTAGAATTTTACAAAAGTGGAGTCGGCTAAGTTCTAAGTCCAACTCTCATCATTTTTTAGTTTCTTTTGTAAAGATTTTCTTATTTTGGCTAAGTCTTTTATAAAATCTGAGACATAAATTAAACATTTTAAAAATCTTTCTAATTGTTTTCTATCTGTGATTTTATCAGGAAATTTATTAATTTTTTCAAGAATATGATTTTGCATTTTTATTAATCCTACCTTGTTTTCAAGTTCTAAGAATTCTATTTTCTTTTGTACATACACGCATTTCTTTTCACCTAATACTATTCCATGTTTTTCATATTTTTCTATTATTATTTTGATATCTAATCTATGTTGCTCTATGGATCTAGAGAAAATTAAAATATCATCTATATATACAAGACAAATATCATTCAATTCTTTAAAGACATTATCAATTTTTTTTTAAAAATATTTGACTTGCATTTTTTAACCCTAATGGCATTACAAAGTCCTTGTGGTGCACCGAAGACTGTTGGTAGGATACTGTCTTTAGCCATTTTTAATTTCAGTATCCACTTTTACTGTCCATTTTGGAGAACTAGAAGGCACCATGTATTCTTGAAAAATCTAGAAACCTCCTAGATGTTGATTTGTGATTATGTACCAATTTTAAGCAAAAATAACAATCCCAATCAAACAATCAAGAGAAAGAGACACAAAGATTTTACGTGGAAAAACCACAATTGGACACCTTCCAATTGTGATTAAAAAACCACGGGCAACAGCCACAAGAACAATCCACTAAGAAGATATAAAGGAATTACACAGGTATCACTCTCAATTATCTAGCGAATTCACAACGCCTAATTGAACCAACCTCTATGTGCCTCTTCCAACCCCATCTTCAGCACGGAATTGTCTTTCTGATGAGCCACTCCGGATTCCCTCCAAAGCTTCAGGCTCGAATTCTTCAGAATTCACAACTGAAGAACAACTCTCTCTTTTGTAGAACAAACAAACAAATCTTTGATGTACACTCTTTAAACCATGAGTTTGAATACTCAATAAGACATCAAAGAAAATAAAATATCCCCAGATATGAACCTTTAAGAACCAAAAAGAAGATCTGGAGGACTTCAATGAATCAATCAATGAATAGCCTAGACTTGGGAGAAACCCAACTATTTATAGAAAACCAAAGCAATCCTAGTTGGGAAAGAAAACCAACTTCTTGTAGAAAACCAACTTCTTGCAAAACTCCAAATAATCCTGTTTTTGAAGGAAACCAACTTCTTAAAGAACTCTTGTTACAACCTTAGTTTTGATCCATGGAATTTGACAAAAAATGGTCCTAACAATCTCCCCCTTTGTCAAATCCTGGATAAAACCAATCTAAAACAAATTTCCTAACAAAATCTCTCAAGCAGCACCACCAACTATGAACCAACACTCAAATCCATTACATCCAACAAAAACAAACTTCTTTCTGACGGTCAAGATCTGCAAAACAACTATTAATGCCACAATCTCCAAAACAACTATTAGTGCCACAAGAGTATATGAAAAAGCAATAAATATATGACAAGATTATCTTGAAGCATGAGATGGAAAACATGAATAACATGAATAGATGCAACTTGAACATTTTAAGAACATGTAGCATGAAAACCTGAAACACATGAAAAACAACTTTCTCCCCTCAAACAACAAAAGCAAGATCATAAACCACACAAGCATGATATGATGATGTAAATATCAGGACATGCAAGAATGCAAGCAACAAAAGCCAATCTTCCTTATCAAACAAATCAAAGTAATCATGCGAACAAACTTTTGTAACAATAAACCAAACTCCCCCTCACTAAAAACAACCATACACACTGAAAACAGTGAACAAGAAGAAAAACGACAAAAAAATAATATGGTGAAGCAAGCAAGGAATTTCAAATTTGCACCTTGATACACACAAGACTATCCAAGAAGCACAATTACTTGAAAACACAATGTGCACAGCCTCTAGAAAATTCCTCATAAAAGAAAGTGATGCATTATGTGAAAAGCATAGATCCCATGAGAAAAGTGTGCGTGTGACTCTTGGAGTTCGACAAACACAAGATTCAATCCTAGTAGTGATCTGAAAGTTGAACCTCCGACAAGAGAATCTAAGCACAACAAAGGAAAGTCAAACCACTAGGAATCAAGGGGTATTTGGTGAGTAAAGGCGGAGGCTCCCCCTCAATCAATGAATCCTTTATTTTTCCTTTATTTTTTTTCACATCTTTTTCTTTTCTTTCTTTTGCACATTTTTTTCTTTTCTTTTGCACTTTTTTTTTCTTTCTTTCTTTTGCACACTCATTGGCGGCTGACACGCTCAAGAGTATGGAAACCGAACCAGAGAAGCATGGACATATTAAGGATGGCCTGGTTGGTGACTCTGAGGTAGCCTTTTCCTCATGCTTGGACTACAAAGAATAGAGGGGAAAACCATGGAGATGCAAAAAGATGGAAGGTGGTTAAGAGACTCAACATCACCCATGATATGCTAGTATAAGTCAATTCCTCTAGAAAAGCAAAAGATATCATGCTAGAAGTCCATAGAAAAAATAACCACTAAGGCAAAAGACTCCAATATTTGCTAATCCAAGAGTGTGTACAGAATGAGACATACTAATCAAAGAACACACACTCCAAAATGAGTAATTACCACAGAAAGCACACACATATTAACATGTAATGGATATTCTCATCAATTCCAATATGCACCAAGGACATCTCAAAAATTCAAAACTTGCAAAACCATACTAAGAAAATCTTTTTGTTTTTTTTTTTTTTTCAACAATAAAGCAAGACAAAAAAAAACAAAACATGCATACTTTTTTTTTTTTATTAAAAAGAACAGAGACCCAAAAAACTAAAAAGAGAAAACACATTAACACAAGTCAAGTTTTCTTACCCAAATCTTTTTGGTTTTAACAAAATCAGGTCTAGCGGTCTTCGTAAATGTCATGGTGTTGTGAACACCTTCATGAATCTTGGTATTCCGCCTAGACAAGTAAGGTTGTCTCCTACCCCAGAAAGTATTCAAATTTCTACCCTTTTGAGACATTCTCCCATGCAATTTATAACAAAAAGGGCGAATATGGCCATGCATACCACAATGATGACAAATAAAAACAGGGAGTACCTTTTTTTCTTTTACCTTACCAACTCTAGGGATTTTGAGAAGTCTTTCCTCTTGTTGAATCTTTTGTCCTCCCTTTCCTTGAGTTCTTGTATCATGAGATGTGGAAGCACTCTGTTTTTGCTTTCTCTTATCTCCAAAGCCAATGCCACTCTTGTCTGAACAGATTTGTTGAGACCCAATGATATCCTCCAAAGTCTTTGATCCTTTGTTCCAAAGACCAATGGTAGCCATGGCACATTTGAGCTCTTCCTCTTTCTTGATCATTAGTTCTTCCAAGGCAACTTGTGATATCTCGAGAGATTCAATCTTTTCTTCATATATGGTATGAGTTTCCTGTAGCTCATTCCTCTCTGTCTCACAAGTCAACAGTTTTGCACAAAGAACTTGTTGATCATCAGCTATCTTGATGGCATTGATCCTAGCCTCGGAAATCTCCTCTTTAAGTTTGACATTCTCACATTCACATGCTTTGAGTTTCTTTGTGAGTTTGTCATTCAATTTGAATAACTTAAGAGACTCCTTATACAACTTTTCATAAGCTTGTTCAAGCTCTTCATTATCACTCTCAGAGGATTCATTATTAGTGGTATTCTCAACTGACCTCTTTAAATCCATTATCACAAATCAAACAAGATCTCGTTCTAAAAAAAATATTTTTGTTTTAAACAAAATAGAACGACCCGCTCTGATACCAATTGAAAAATCTAGAAACCTCCTAGATGTTGATTTGTGATTATGTACCAATTTTAAGCAAAAATAACAATCCCAATCAAACAATCAAGAGAAAGAGACACAAAGATTTTACGTGGAAAAACCACAATTGGACACCTTCCAATTGTGATTAAAAAACCACGGGCAACAGCCACAAGAACAATCCACTAAGAAGATATAAAGGAATTACACAGGTATCACTCTCAATTATCTAGCGAATTCACAACGCCTAATTGAACCAACCTCTATGTGCCTCTCCAACCCCCATCCTCAGCACGGAATTGTCATTCTGATGAGCCCCTCCGGATTCCCACCAAAGCTTCAGGCTCGAATTCTTCAGAATTCACAACTGAAGAACAACTCTCTCTTTTGTAGAACAAACAAACAAATCTTTGATGTACACTCTTTAAACCATGAGTTTGAATACTCAATAAGACATCAAAGAAAATAAAATATCCCCAGATATGAACCTTTAAGAACCAAAAAGAAGATCTGGAGGACTTCAATGAATCAATCAATGAATAGCCTAGACTTGGGAGAAACCCAACTATTTATAGAAAACCAAAGCAATCCTAGTTGGGAAAGAAAACCAACTTCTTGTAGAAAATCAACTTCTTGCAAAACTCCAAATAATCCTGTTTTTGAAGGAAACCAACTTCTTAAAGAACTCTTGTTACAACCTTAGTTTTGATCCATGGAATTTGACAACAAATGGTCCTAACAATTCTGTTAAAAATGAATTGTTTATTTGGAATAAAATAACTATCTCTTTTAGTATTATCATTTAATTTTTTTACTATTCTAACTTTTCCTCTTTTAATCTCAGCATGATTTCTAACTATAAAGGTTAGACTATTATGTGGACTATTACTATCTCTAATTAGACATTTCCTTTTGAGATCTTCTATTTCTTTTCTAAATTCTTCTATATCATTATAAGTATATACCATTTGTTTTACTTTAATTATTTTATTAGGGTCGATTAGGTTTAATTTAGTTGTACTTATATCTTTGTGCCAAAATTTAATGGGTCGTCACTATATAAATTTTTATATCTTTCGTGTTGTTCTTTTTGAATTTTTTCTTAAATACTAATTTCTTTAATACTAGTATAGTTTCGAGCCTGGTTAGAGAGATTATCACTATAAGAAATATCATAAAAAGTTATATGAAACTTTTGAAAATAATATAATATGGTAGGTAATAAAACAAGAAAAGCAACTTACCTTAATATTGAAAGGGGGGGGAGGGAAAGTATATTTTAATTTTGAAGTCTTAGTTTGTAAATAGTATAAACTTAATTTTGTCTTATAATACTCTATGATTGATAAGTTGTAATGTAGTGTATGTAATTGCATAATATACAATAAAATACCATAAATTAATTCAAAAATAAAGAATTTTCATATATTTTTTATGAAATATAACATTACTCAACTTTATAATATTATAAAAGTTCGACTCGCCAAATGTGACTCGACGAATGCAGTTGAAGTGGCCATTCAAGACCGTTGAATTGCAGCATGGGCAATTGGTTTTAACCTACTCAATAAAATTCTCGAAGTGACTATTCAATAAAAGTCCCAAAGTGGTAACCAATGGTTCATATTTAATCAAATTGGCACTGTGGGAATATGATCCAGCATTTTTCCTTCAGAGCCACTACAAATTCAGTAGGAGAAAGAAAGAAAGAAAAAAACAAAAAAAACATAAACTTATCATAAATTTAAAATGAATGGTTGAGATTCACGAACTTAGCTTCACCATACAAAGTTTAAATATATGTCCATTATTGATTAAAAAAAATTATGATAATTGTATTTGTTAGTATATTCTACTATTAGTATATATTAGTGCTTGTGCTTGTAATGATGTTAGCTTTAGCTTTAATGCCTTAATAATGTTAGGTAATTATAGTGCTGCTTTCGGTTGCTTTAAGATAGTGCAGATAGTGTAGTGCATCCTTTTGTCTGTAAACTTCTCCTATATAAGGAGCCCCTCACCATTTGTAATATACAATACATTCAATACATCAATAGATACATTATTCTCTCTATATTTCTCTCTTTATACATTGAATTTGACATGGTATCAGAGCTAAGTTAACAACTTAGTAATTCCGCTTCACCAGCAGGCGGCAGCCTCGCATTGGCCGCCCGCCGGACCTCTACACATACCTTCACTCCGCTGCCACAAATTCCATAGTAGAACTCCGCCGCCGGCAAGAAACCCAAAAACATCTTGCTTTGTGCCTTTAATCCTTCGATGACCATCTGTTTTGCACTGATCAACTCACTACTGCTCAGACCCACTCCACCTTGCACACCGTCGGCGGCCACAGCCGATGTTGGCATGATACCAACCGCGACGCCACACGGTGGGTTCTCTCTGTATACTCCACACAGTGGCTTCACCTGAACTGATGTTCCGATCTCTCTTCCTACCAACTTGTTTGGTCACCTTTTCTCTCTCTAGACATGCTCTCTGCCGAGAGCTCCACAAAAGAAACCTTGGCCCCTATGATACACCCCCCTCTACAGTGTTCATGCACGCAGATGACATCAAATTTGCATCAATTGAGGCTCACGCATAGCAGTAGCAGTCCTCGGAAGCTTTTGGCATGCAAAAGTATCCAATACACTCGCCAAGTTGAACGTGTGACATGCACACTATCATCTACGATCCGTCTCGCAATCTATAAGCTCATGACCACCATGGAAACCGGTCATCAACTCCTTTCCACACCTCTCTCCACCCACAGTCAAACTCAAACCCAAACCCAAAATCAGATCCGAGAGTCTATCATGATACTCCAAGGATTCATCAACGACTTGAAAGATCTCAAAATGGGACATCCTGTTGTTTATCCTCGCCAGTCTCTCTCTCCAAGCCTTCAACATTTGGAGGCATCACTTCAAAGCTTAGCAATGTCAGCAGCCCGCGTGGGACTAGATCCACACATACCAAAACATCCACCGCCCACATCCCTCACTTTCTTTAAACCCATCTTTCACTCGCATGGGCTTGTCACCATTCTCCCCTCGTATTTTAAAGTTTTCTTTAAACTTTTCCCCAAGTGTTTGATCTGCCAAAGATGTGGCTACAAACAAATACCAAACACACTATTCCCACTAACCTTTTCTTTACACTCATCTCCTCCACTAACCACTTTTATTTTATTTTATAATCAGCATACCCATCATTCTTTTCCCACTAAAATTTATTATACTAGCCTTCATTGATTCCAGTGGATTCCAACACTTTATTTTATATATTATTATTATTATTATTTCAAAAAAAAAAAAAAACACAAAACTACATTCATTCCAGCTGATTTTTCTGCACTACCATGCCTACCATCCGAGTTTGCACAACACACTTGTTTTATTCATATCAGGGATCAACTCTGATCATAATTTTACACCACAACCGAACAAAACAAAAAAAAAAAAAAAACAAACAAACAAACAAACAACCAAAAAAAAAAAAAATCTAACCCCAAACACCGGCCTTACTTTTTTGCATCTTCCACTACTCTCTTCCTCTTACCTCGGTCTTGGGCATCCCTTGACGGCACTGCCTCCGTGTTTCCTACGCCACCGAGCACGTTCACTTCCCGTTGCTCCTCAAATGCCACATATGGCGGACCTCCGAATCGGAACATAACGGTGGCTTTCCGCTTCAGCTCTTTGTTTTCCGCCTTCAACACACATATTTCTGCTCGCGCATCTTTATACATTACTTGGAGCAGAGCCAGTTGAGCGTTTAACTGCTACACCTCATTTGTCCTACTCTGAAGCTAGTGCGACAAGTTTGTGACCACAGTCATGGTCTCAACACATGACTTCAATGTATAATGATTGGCCTCAATATCTGATTGCGCTGCCATTATTTGCTCCACAGACAGCATAGGAAAGTTCAACGGAGCAAAACCAGGGGCGCTTGGTTGAGGTTCAAGGGCAACTGCCCCGGTTATATCTCTTGTGGACTCGTTGAGGTCGAGAAAGAGAGTGAGTAGACCACGGGAAGAAGAGGCCATGTTCTAGGTAGCTGAACGGGAAGAAGAGGCCATGTTATGGGTTGCTGAGTGTTTCAGATGTTACAGAGTGTTTTAGGGTTTGTAACTCTTAAAGAAAAGCTCTCAGAGAACGAAGAGGTTTCAACTGGATTGTTATGCTTATAAGCCTCAGCCTTCGCTTCGGTTTATATAGCCAACGACAAAGAGGACGACACGACACTCTGTAGGTCACGTGCATCGCCGCGTGTCCGGCACGCCTTTTGATGGCTCACCACTCGAAGATTTCTGTCGGGCACGCTTTTTAATGGCACGCCTTTTGATAGATTGGGCACGACTTTTGAGGGTGCGATATATATATATCTTTTGGGTTCCCACGGTCTGACACGACCATACAGTGTATGCTATATCGGTCCGGCATGACCCCACAAATTGTCCCGACATTGATTCCGATTAGCTTCAACATCGGTCCGGCATGACCCCATAAACTGTCCCGACATTGATTCCGGTTAGCCTCTACATCGGTCCGACATGACCCCATAAACTGTCCCGACATTGATTCCGGTTGGCTTCTACATCAGTCCGGCATGACCCCATAAACTGTCACAACATTGTCTGCTACAACGGTCCGCCATGACCTCGTAAACTGTCTCGACATTGATTCCAGTGTCCTCTACAATTGTCTGACACGACCATACAGTGTCTCTTATCCTATTTTATTTTTCAATTTCTTTTCTTGTTTTGTTACTCTCTCCAAACTCAAGTTGATTTGTGCTTATCCTCCTTGAGTTTGAGGAGGGGTGTAGACACCCCATTTTTGACTGCCCTTAAGACTTGGGCACGACTGATGGTTTACTTAGTGATGAAAGATGTGCAGGGCAAAGGTGCAGTTTCTTCGGCAAGGAGAGAGGCGAATCTCAACTTCACATCCCATTTTGAACCAAAATTATTTTGGATGGTTTTGAGACCTTAAAACCCTCTCTTTCAAAACATTTTTGAAATAAAATTCCCACGATGTTCCGACGCTCGCATTTCGGTAAATGGTGCGCTTTTCGGTAAACCGAGCAAGGACAAAGTGGAGATGAATGAAAGAGAGATGAAATATTTGAAAAATATTTCAAAACACCTTACTTAGGGGTTTGAAGTTGAAGAAAAGAGGAGAAGAGGGGAGAAACCAAGTTGGAGAAGAAGATAGGCAAGAATCGCTAAGAGAGGGATGAGCAGTCCTCGCTAAATCGAGCTTATTTGTCTATACACTTGGAGTTAAGTTATGAGGCTACCACCATTGGAAAGAAGACTTCCGGGGCTTCATTTTTCATACAAGAATCTCTTAAACCCGAGTCCGGATGGCGGAGATAAGATTGGTTGAAGTTGGGCATCATCCCGGTTGGACTGAAACTGAGCAACCTTCACCAAAACAAGCATAACTTTCTCCACAGGAGGAATTTTAATGCAAGGTTTGCGGAATTGGAAATCTTACTTCCGGGGCTTCAATTTTGACACAAGAATGACCTAAACAGGAGTTCATATGAAGAAGTTATGCCCGTTTGAAGTTGGACCTGCAGAGCAGATTTTTCCTGCCGACCGGCCAAATAGAGTGCCGACCGGCCAGAAAAGAGTGCCGACCGACCATGTTTGCTAGCCGACGACCATCCGGAGTATTCTACAGATTGAATGGATGCCAGCTGTGCCAGCTGGAGGGCACAGACTGGATCCTCCATACATGTGTATGGAGGATCTTGGCTCTTGGTTTTGAAGCTTCTAAGAGAAGTCTTGCTCCTTTGGCTCTATAAAGGAAGCTCTCCTCTTCCTTATGCTAGGTTAGAAAAACCAGCTGGAGTTAGATACATACACCCTCTATATCTATCTTATCCAAGCCCCCAAACACCCTTGTTCTTGGGCCATTTCTTCATCAACTCATAGCACAAGGCATCCTTACTCCATTCCAAAAGCTTGAGGCTGTTCTTCAGAGCTTGGGAGCACCTAAACTTGGTCCAAGAGGTGCTGGTTTGCTGCTCTTCAAGGGTAAGCATCCATTTCCCTTAAACTTGCATTTTTTAACTTCATTGTTTAGCCCTATTTACAAGTATTTTTGGGCTTCGATGTAAACTGTGAGGAGGCTTGTTTTGAGCCCTTATTCAACATTGAAGAAGGGCTCAACCTTGTTTGGGACCCCCATGTATGACTTGCTTCATTACCCCTCTTTGGTCCCCTTTTTTGCATGTCTTTTTAGCCTACCATGCTTCTGTTTTTGGGTCTTTGACAGGCCTGAAAAGGGTCTTAGTTTGACCCCCTCTACATGTCTCATGAAGGGTATTTGGCTGTTTGATGCATCCTTTTGGTACTTCATGTTATACCCCTTTGTGGGCCTTAATCTTGCATTGCATTTTGAGCATGTGTGTATACTGTTTTGGGACTTGTCATATACTGTAAATGTTCATATTTTTGGTCCCTCTTCAGTGTTGTAGAAGGACATTTTTCTGTTTGAGCATTGCATCTATCACTTGCCTCATTGCCTCCCTTGAGGAGCCATTTTTGCATGCCATGTTAGTCCCACTTGTGCTTACTGTCTTGCCATGCTTTGTACTATGAACATGCTTATTTTGGGGCTTTCTAGCTTCTGTCTTCATACTTCATGTTCATATCTTGCATATTTGATATAGCCATAAGCCATTTCATGTACCTAGTTTTGCATTTCGGGAGCGATTCCATGCATTTGGTTCCATTTCGCCATGTTTCGGGGCTGTTTTGCCCCTCATTTTGCTGCTGAAATTTGCATGTTTTGTATGCCATATTCCATGTTATGCCATGTCTCATTAGAGTGCCATTTCGTGCCGTAGGCGCGGTCCTCGGTTTGCGTGCCCGTGTGCACGCATTTCGAGGCATCTCATTTTCATCTAACGGCCTCTTATGTGGGTGTGGCTGAGGCTCTCTCATGTTAGTGTAAGTCCATATTGCATTGCGTATGCCATTTCTTCGATTTATGCGTGTCTGCAGTGCACGCATTTTGAGGCATCCCATTTTCATCTCATGGCCGCTGATTTTGGCATGCTTGCGAGTTATCCATGTTAGTTTAAGTCCATCGTTGCATGTTGTTGCATGCCATGTTTGTTTACATGTTTAGGTTGCGAGCCTAGCATACATTGCTCATTTGCATGTTCATGTTGCATACTTAGCCGCCATGCCTAGGTTGCATTTCATTGAGCATGCATCCCTTACCTCTTGACCAATCATGATAGGGGTTGGGGCCCTTTGATTTGTTTTGTGCTTGCATTCCATTCGATATCAAAGTTGCTAACTTGGCTTTCGGGCCATCATGCATTGAAATGCGTGATTGATGGCCCGGGGGTCGAGGGCCATGCTCTCTTGAGTCCATTACATGATAGGGAGTGTGTCCATGCATACATTTGCCTAGAAATTCTATGCCTTGCACTGTTGGTCTGCTGTTGCTGTCAAAACTATCTTCTGCAGATATTTTGTGCCGACCAGCAGTATAGAATGCCGACCGGCAATGTATTTATTGCCGATAGCTTCATTTCCAGCCGGTGGACTTTATACGCGGCCGGTGGACATTCTATCCAGCCGGTGATGATCCTTAGGATTCAGGGAGCCTGTTCCAGGACTTTTGCAATTTTCCAGAGAAGCAGGACAGTGAAACAGAGGCAACAGTGGCATGGTGCGGATTTCTAGGCAAGTCGGACTGAAGCATACATCATTCGCGCATCCTGAGGCGGAGGCTGTGGCCATCTCTTCTTTGCATTTAATTTAATTAGATTAGAGGTCTTGTAATAATTTATTCGTTTATTTTTCTTGGACTGTATTATTATTTTGGTCCCTCCGAGCGAGGGCGAATCTGTAATAAGTGTGTGTGAGTGGTGTGCATGTTTTCCAACCCCCACTTCTTTCTTCCCTTTCATTTACCTGCTTATGATGGTAGATTAGGGCATATTTAATTTAGCGTACCTTATGATAGCATGCGTGCATCCATACATTTGTCTAACATGCACTGGGCTCGGTACATCATACAAACTGCATTGTATTTCAATTCCAAATTGAATACGTGATAGTTGTAGCATTTCACATGCCATGTCTAGAATAGCCGAGCCTGCCTAGATTACATCTTTGCATGTGTTGCATTAGACATTTCAGTATGCTTAGGTCCATGCATGGACTTCTAATAAAGCTTCTGTTTTGGCTTGGAGTACTAGGTGAGTTTTTATGCTTTAGCATCCTTGCATGTGTGTGAGTGTTGCCATAACAGTATGCTTACCATGCGGCTAAGTGCTTATATGAGATAAACTGTTTGAATGCCTGTGGGTGGAGGTTGGGTTGCTTGAGTTGGAAAAACTCGTTGAAATCCGTGTTTTAACCTACTTGTGAGTAGCAAATTCCAAAGCATTTTCAAAACGAACGGATATGCAATGTTTGCTTCCAAATTTGGCAATCTAGTCTATACTTATTTGTCACAAGATAACATAGTAATTCTAGGCTAATAATTGGAACAAGAACACATAATGTTTTCAAAAACGGATATCACGGTTAGTAGAGGCCGGTCTTCGGACTGGGCGAAAGGGGGTGCTTATAGCTGACCTTCCCCGATCGTACCCAAGCTCCCGAGCCAAGACCACTTTGGTGATGACGGACACGTGGCCTTCGGCACCGAGTCAGGGTTTCCTAAATTTCCCATTTTAAAAAATATTTAGGTGGCGACTCTGTAATCTGGCAAAGCAGTCCATGTTTGGCACTTCTTTTCAAAATCTGTTTTTCTTCAAAACGATTTGCCAGAGTTGGACTCTTTGGTTCAGATTTAGAACCGACACAAATCGAGTCCGAACTGTAGTGACCCCAATATGAACGGAACGGGACTTAACCCTCCCGGGGCGTTCGGGGACGTCTACAGTTTCTGGCGACTCTGCTGGGGAGTTTAGAGAGCTTGACTCGAACTCGTGATATCCTGTTTTGACTACACTTACGTGTTTCTTTGCATTGCATGTGCATTGGTGCGCCTAGGACACCGTGTTGGCCATCTGCTATTCCTGAGCGGTTTGCTGGAGGCTTGTCTTGTCAAGGCATGACCATAAGGCTGACCGGTTGTGGCTCGCCAAGATGGGAACACAAACCCCGGTTTTACCGGGGCACCCTTTTTGACCATTCGACCTAGTGCATATTCGGAATCCATAGTGACCATTCCAAACTAGGACAGGTTGCTTACCCGACATAGGTTGTTTGAAACCGCTGCGTACGTAGTGAAACCCTAGCTCCTGACAAAATAGGACAGGGAAACCCTACCCCAACATAGGGGTGTATTGGCTCTCTTTTACCTGCTATGTGCTTTTAGAGTGTATCTCTACAAGAACGCATATACCGATTCTTGAAGTCTGGTATCCGACTGCGGGCACCAAGACGATATTTTGAGAATCGATTATATCTCATGTATCGATTTAGATTTGGGGATGATGATTTCGGGGAACAATGATCGATAATAGAATACTGCTCAAATCCGTGATTCTGTTTTGGTGAAGTTGAACCGAGATGTCGTCTGCTTTTCCCTTTTGCTAGGTAGTCTTGGAACCATAGCTTCAGAAGGCTCCACTATCTCCCGGGTACATTGGATTTGCACTGATAGACTTTGTCAGGTCAGAGACTCAGTTCAAGGGTAATCAGGGCTAAAGAAGGCTAGTCGAGCACGATCACCGCCAAAGAAGCACGATCAAGGGTGGCCTTATCCACCCCTCCAAAGGAATGTGTCACGGATGGATCGCAGAATACATCAGGGATGGAAGCAATGATGCATCAAATGCAGGAAACTATGAAACTCATACAACAAGACGCTGTCCGCCAAGCGGAATTTTCCAAGCAGCAAGCTGCAATCATGGCTCAACAGGTTGAGCTCATTACTGTGCCGCAACAAAGAAAGTGCGTCTGCTTCACAACAAGTTCCTCCCCAAGAGGAGCTCCAAAGACTGGGAGACGCCAAATGTCCAGGAAGGTACAGACATTCCGGTAGGGCCTGCCCCGCCCCCAATTTTACCCCAGTTATCAAAAACACCCACCAACCTACCGGACTCTCCCTTTGAGATCGAGACGGATCCCACAAAGAAGTTGAGCAAGCTTGAAAAGTCGTTCAAGAAATCCTGTGAGTCAAGACCATCCCCGACATTGAAGATGGATACACGCAACCGTGACATTGCCGCATGTGTTCAAGATGCCTCATATCGACTGCTTTTGACGGGTCAGATATCCCATGGTCCACCCGAGTTTGTTTTCAGATGTTCTGCCTACGATGGGCTTGACAAGATTACGTAAGCTCTCCCTCTTAGCAGACCTGTCGGTATCGCGCCATCCGTACGCCAAATTAGAGGACTCAGTGAAACAAAGCTGGGAGGAGATGTTCGAGGCCTTCGTCGCACAATATTCATACAATACCCAGATCGAGATCACAACCCGTGATCTTGAGACAACCAGGCAAGAGCCGAAAGAGGGTTTCTCTGACTTTGTAACCCGTTGGAGGGCCAAAGCTTCTTCGATGACCACCAGGCCGGTCGACAAGGACCAGATACGGATGATTGTGCGCAATCTCCAACCCATGCTGATGCAGAAGATGATTGTCCTCCCCCTACCCACCTTTGCAGACCTCCATGAGATTGGGGTACAAATCGAGGATGCTATAAAGCAGGGCCTCATTGACTAGGAGAAGGAGCAGCCCAGGAGGGCGTTTACCCGCAGTTCGAATGTGACCACCAGTGGTGATGCAACTGCAAGACCTTCTGAAGTGGGCATGGTCACCAACACCACATCACAAAAAGCTAACCCATTCACCGGTGCGTCCGGAAGTAGCTCACAGAAAACCAAATATCCACCTCGAGTCAAGAGGGTTTTCACCCCACTTCATATGCCTTTGTCAAAGGCTCTAGAGGTCTTAATCCGAAAAGGACATCTGAAACCATTGGAACAACGGCCTTTACCTGATCCTCTCCTTCCAAAACATGACCGAACTAAGTACTGTGCGTACCATCAACAAACCGGTCATGAGACCGATAGCTGCTTTTGTCTGCGCCATGATGTACAAGATTTGTTTGACAACAACATCATCACCGCACCAGCTCAGTAAGGTCTATCGTCACTAGGTCAGTGAACTTGGGGGATAATACGATATGATCAGGAGATGAACCACCTGCGGGCAACACTCAGTTTACTCCAGATGTGGCGTTTGGCACGCACTGCTTTGAGCATTTGCGAATACTAGTTTTGTACTTTCTGACTTGGGTATTGAGCTAGTTCTATTGTTTTGTTTTGAGTTTGTCCCTTTGTTTTGAGTCAGTCTTTTTTATTAAGGTCTGTCTTGTTGTATCGAGTCAGTCATGTTATATAGGAGTCGGGTGATTCCGGGGATATTACCTCGGATCTCACTATTTTGTTTTGTGTTTGTCTTTTCACTTTCTTTTGAGTCTGTTTCTGCCGAGGAGCCAATTGTGCCAATAGATTTGAATGGAACAGCAATGATTTTCACACTCTTGTGTTTGCTTCTGCCGTGTGCCAGTTGTGCCAGAAATTCTAAATGAGATGGCAGTATTTGACTAAGAACTCTGTCTTTTCTGTGCCTTGAAGCCATTGTAATGACCTAAGTTTTTCAAAACCTTTTTGAACACTGCGGTGAAAACAAAGAGGGAGGAATTCCTTGGGATTTGCAAAAATTTGATCAATTCGAAAGAAAGAGAGGCGTGCTAAGCCCTTAATGATTGAGATCATGCTTGTTAGTGTGAGTACTGAGAAGGACCCTAGCTTTGATCCAGATTGGTTCTACACTATCTTCAGCACGAGCGATTTGTCACTTTCTTAAAAACTTTCAAAAAATGTTTTGCGCGGTCCTGCGAAGACATGTGTGGAATCGCTCTTGAGATTGTGCAGCTCAGGATCGCTCTCGGCCTTGAGACTCAACCCCTTTGTTTTTAAATCTTGAACTTGGATTCAGAACGTTCAAAGGACAATCACAATGTGAGGCCTGTGTGGCCAGATTTGAAACAGCCCTCGAACAAGAGGCACCAAAGTCAGATCAAGAAGATCAGATCTCATCAGAAGAAGCTTGCAAAGCTAGATCAGAAGCACCCCTCGAACTAGGGGCAAAAATATCAGATGTGCTCGAAGAGCCAAAGGTGGGTCTTTCAAGAATCAATACAATGACCACTCTCCTGGATTCAGAGGGCTTCAATCTCAAAACCATTTGGCATGGACTTGTTATACTTTTACCCTTTGAGAGGCTCATTTGGCCAAAACCCTAAGGCCTGTGCAAAAGTTAGAGCAAAGAAAAGAATGAAGAAAAAGAAAAAAAGAAAAAATGCAAAGATACAAAAAATGAAAAAAAGAAAAGAAAAGAAAAATGCAAAAAAAGAAGAAGAAATGAAAAGAAAAAAAAAAAGAAAAGAAAGAAGAACAAAGCTCGCAAGGTCGAAAACCTGCAATAGGCGCCTTGCAAAAGTTAGAGCATAAAAAGGAGAGGTTAAATACCCGAGTGTACCTTGACCCCGAACTACGTAAGGCTTGATTCCCATGTTTGGGATACGTAGGCAACTTCATTCTGAAGTCCAGCCCTAAAACACTTCAAATTCAGTTGTGTCCATGTAATGGTTTTGACCATCCTTGCCTTCTCTGTATCCGAGAGTTCGGTTGTAATCATCGCTCTGAGGACTGATCACAATACGCTGCGGTGCCATTTAGACAAGGGGCAACTTTCCGTTGCCATTCAATGCACTGCGGTGTCATTTCAAACAAGGGGCAACTTTTCGTTGCCATGCAATGTCCTTCAGACAAGGGGCAATTTTCCATTGCTATGGGTCCGAGGTTGTGCATCTCAAAGAGTTGGTTCCCTGCTTGTTGAGCGGTGGCCGTTTGCAAAAACAGTTTTTGAGAATTTTTACTGAGGTTGACTATTCTCTCAAAAATCATTCCATTTTTCCAAAACTGGCCCATTTTCTCGAACCCAAAAAAGGAAAATTTTCAGTGCTCATAGCCTGACTTGCATGATTTTAAATCAGAAAATCGAACAACCATGTTAATCTAACTCTCATGTTAGTCAAAATTGTTTTAGTAGAAAGCAAAATAAAAAAAATGGTCAAAATGATGAACTAGGGGCACAGTTGAGTCAGGCTTCCTGTCTTTTCCCCGTCGCCAGCATACTTGCCAGAAAGGGCACTCTACTTGCCAGAAAATGGCACAATTAAAGCTAACAACAAAGGGCTGAAAACTCTCTCATCCTCCAAGTAGCGAGGTATCAAGCCATGCGCGAAGCATAAATTGGAATGGGGCGAGATGTTCCACTTCCTCATCTGGACAGATCTAACCATGTCCAAACTCCCCAGCAAGGCATCATCAACCGATGTTAGCTGCAGATTTGCTACACATCCAGTTGTGGCACAACCTCTCTGTGGGAAAGTTCATCAGGTGCGTAAGAAAAAGAATCTAGCAGAATGCTAGGGGCAAGAGCCCGCAACTTCTTGTCTATCTACCAACCATTCTGGGAAGGGATAAAAAATTGAGAGATTGAAGAATAGAGAGATGTGCGTTGAGAGAAAAAGTGAGAAAAGGGCTTTTTCAGAAAAACAGAGCTTGAGGGCCGAGTGATGTGAGAATTACAAATGAGAAAGGGTGGGAAATAATACCCAGTGAAACAGGCTCCCTGTGCACATTTGAGTCTTGTGTTTTGTTTTGTCTGCCTCGATTCTTGTTTTGAGTCGTTTCGAGTGTCAATAGATGTGTTTAGGTTGTTTACCTTTGTTTTTGTTTGTTGAGTCTTTTCATTGTGTTCAACAGAGGCTCAATACCCGGTTAAGAACTTGTCTCTTAATTTAAAAAAAAAAAAAAGAAATCAAATCATCTTGTGCTCAGAGTGCTGTGCCATTCTCCACATTTGTGCAAAACAGATTCGTTCTTTCATAAAACTGCAGGGCCCACCCCCGATAAATGTGAACAGTAAAACCAAGACCTATTTGAAGCTATGTGGTTCCGGACTGCAAAGTAAAAGCAAAAGAGGAAAACGTCGGGTATCTAAGTTTGTTTCAATTTCAGTAAGTTCCGAGACTACATCCCGTGTGTACCTCTTCAGGCCTTGCCAATGCTCCGAAGTATGAGTGTACCTCTACCTCAAGCTCAAGATCAAGTCCGCACCAAGCTAGAATAGTGTATCAATCACACTTCATTCTCATTTTGTGTATCAATCACACACGTTCTCATTTCGTGTATCTACCACACACATTCTCATTTTGTGTATCTATCGCATACATTCCCAATTTGTGTATCTAACACACACATTCTCATTTTGTGTATCAATCACACACGTTCTCATTTCGTGTATCTACCACACACATTCTCATTTTGTGTATCTATCGCATACATTCCCAATTTGTGTATCTAACACACACATTCTCATTTTGTGTATCTATCACACACATTCTCATTTTGTGTATCTAACACACATATTCTCATTTTGTGTATCTAACACACACATTCTCATTTTGTGTATCTACCACACACATTCTGATTTTCTATATCCATCACACTTCATTACCTTTTGTGTATCTATCACGCACATATTCACTTCAATTACTTTAGTGTATCCATCACACTTCATTACCTTTTGTGTATCTATCACGCACATATTCACTTTATTCCATTAGTGTATCAATCACACTTCATTCGCTTAGTATATCAATCATACTTGTTCACTGAGTGCATCTATCACACTTTGTGTTCACCTTTAGTATATCAATCATACTTGTTCACTAAGTGCATCTATCACACTTCGTGTTCACCTTTAGTATATCTATCATACTTGTTCACTAAGTGCATCTATCACACTTTGTGTTCACCTTTAGTATATCAATCATACTTGTTCACTAAGTGCATCTATCACACTTTGTGTTCACCTTTAGTATATCAATCATACTTGTTCACTAAGTGCATCTATCACACTTCGTGTTCACTTTTAGTATATCAATTATACTCCTTGTTCACTAAGTGCATCTATCACACTTCGTGTTCACCTTTAGTATATCTATCATACTTGTTCACTAAGTGCATCTATCACACTTTGTGTTCACCTTTAGTATATCAATCATACTTGTTCACTAAGTGCATCTATCACACTTTGTGTTCACCTTTAGTATATCAATCATACTTGTTCACTAAGTGCATCTATCACACTTCGTGTTCACTTTTAGTATATCAATCATACTCTTTGTTCACTAAGTGCATCTATCACACTTCGTGTTCACCTTTAGTATATCTATCATACTTGTTCACTAAGTGCATCTATCACATTTCGTGTTCACCTTCAGTATATCCATCATACTTGTTCACTAAGTGCATCTATCACACTTCGTGTTCACCTTTAGTATATCCATCATACTTGTTCACTAAGTGCATCTATCACACTTCGTGTTCACATTTAGTATATCAATCATACTTTGTTCACTAAGTGCATCGATCACACTTCGTGTTCACCTATTGTGTATCCATCACTTTGTTCACTTAGTGCATCTATCACACTTTGTGTTTGCCTTTTGTGTATCCATCACGCTTTGCTCACTTCATTCATCTTGTGTATCCATCACACTTTGCTTCATACAGTGTATCCATCACACACTTTTACTTTGTGTATCAATCACACGCTCGCTTTGTGTATCAATCACACACTTTCGCTTTGTGTATCAATCACGCACTTGCTTTGTGTATCAATCACACACTTTCTCTTTGTGCATCTATCACACTATGCTCATCTTGTGTATCCATCACACTGCGCTCACCTTGTGTATCCATCACGTTTTGCTTCATATAGTGTATCCATCACACTCGCTTCACTTTGTGTATCTACCAAACACGTTCACTTTTTGTATCTATCACATGCCCCCTTTGTGTATCCACCACACACATTTGCTTAGTATATCTATCACATATTTGCTTAGTGTATCCATCACATTCGTTTTGCTTTGTGTATCTGTCACACTTTGCTTCACTTAGTGTATCAACCACACTTTATTCATATAGTGTATCCATCACACTCTCTTCACTTTTGTGTATCCATCACACATGTTTGTCCACTTAGTGTATCTATCACACTTCGTTCACTTCTGTGTATCTAACGCACATGTTCGTGAGAATTGCATAATTCTCTTACATCCTTCCTGCATGAGATGTAGTTTGGTTCATTTCTACTTGCCGCATAGCATTCGCTAAAATGTTGCATTTATTTTGCATAATTGCTTCATCACAAATGTCTTTGCATGATCATAAGTTATGCACTTGCATTGTGCATCACTTTGCATCCTCGCCTCAACTATCTTTGGTTTGATTCCTTGTAAAGGGATACGTAGGCAGCCTGCGGGCACAACCACTTATTCATTTGTATTTTTGTTTGTTTGTTTGTCCAAGTCTTCGGCCTCGTCAAAAATGGGTCGTCTCTGAGCTTTGACATTCACTCCCGTCATTGTTATGACTTTCGAGTTCTGTCAAAGAGGGGCAACTGTAGACATCCCATTTTTTACTGCCCTTAAGACTTGGGCACGACTGATGGTTTACTCGGTGATGAAAGGTGTGCAGGGAAAAGGTGCAGTTTCTTCGGCAAGGAGAGAGGCGAATCTCAACTTCACACCCCATTTTGAACCAAAATTATTTTGGATGGTTTTGAGACCTTAAAACCCTCTCTTTCAAAACATTTTTGAAATAAAATTCCCACGATGTTCCGACGCTCGCATTTCGGTAAATGGTGCGCTTTTCGGTAAACCGAGCAAGGACAAAGTGGAGATGAATGAAAGAGAGATGAAATATTTGAAAAATCTTTCAAAACACCTTACTTAGGGGTTTGAAGTTGAAGAAAAGAGGAGAAGAGGGGAGAAACCAAGTTGGAGAAGAAGATAGGCAAGAATCGCTAAGAGAGGGATGAGCAGTCCTCGTTAAATCGAACTTATTTGTCTATACACTTGGAGTTAAGTTATGAGGCTACCACCATTGGAAAGAAGACTTCCGGGGCTTCATTTTTCATTCAAGAATCTCTTAAACCCGAGTTCGGATGGCGGAGATATGATTGGTTGAAGTTGGGCATCATCCCGGTTGGACCAAAACTGAGCAACCTTCACCAAAACAAGCATAACTTTCTCCACAGGAGGAATTTTAATACAAGGTTTGCGGCATTGGAAAGCTTACTTCCGGGGCTTCAATTTTGACACAAGAATTACCTAAAAAGGAGTTCATATGAAGAAGTTATGCCCGTTTGAAGTTGGACTTGCAGAGCAGATTTTTCCTGCCGACCGGCCAAATAGAGTGCCGACCGACCATTTTTGCTAGCCAACGACCATCCGGAGTATTCTATAGATTGAATGGATACCAGCTGTGCCAGCTGGAGGGCACAGACTGGATTCTCCATACACGTGTATAGAGGATCTTGGCTCTTGGTTTTGAAGCTTCTAAGAGAAGTCTTGCTCCTTTGGCTCTAGAAAAGAAGCTCTCTTCTTCCTTATGCTAGGTTAGAAAAACCAGCTGGAGTTAGATACATACACCCTCTATATCTATCTTATCCAAGCCCCCAAACACCCTTGTTCTTGGGCCATTTCTTCATCAACTCATAGCACAAGGCATCCTTACTCCATTCCAATAGCTTGAGACTGTTCTTCAGAGCTTGGAAGCACCTAAACTTGGTCCAAGAGGTGCTGGTTTGCTGCTCTTCAAGGGTAAGCATCCATTTCCCTTAAACTTGCATTTTTTAACTTCATTGTTTAGCCCTATTTACAAGTATTTTTGGGCTTCGATGTAAACTGTGAAGAGGCTTGTTTTGAGCCCTTCTTCAACATTGAAGAAGGGCTCAACCTTGTTTGGGACCCCCATGTATGACTTGCTTCATTACCCCTCTTTGGTCCCCTTTTTTGCATGTCTTTTTAGCCTACCATGCTTCTGTTTTTGGGTCTTTGACAGGCCTGAAAAGGGTCTTAGTTTGACCCCCTCTACATGTCTCATGAAGGGTATTTGGCTGTTTGATGCATCCTTTTGGTACTTCATGTTATACCCATTTGTGGGCCTTAATCTTGCATTGCATTTTGAGCATGTGTGTATACTGTTTTGGGACTTGTCATATACTGTAAATGTTCATATTTTTGGTCTCTCTTCAGTGTTGTAGAAGGACATTTTTCTGTTTGAGCATTGCATCTATCACTTGCCTCATTGCCTCCCTTGAGGAGCCATTTTTGCATGCCATGTTAGTGCCACTTGTGCTTACTGTCTTGCCATGCTTTGTACTATGAACATGCTTATTTTGGGGCTTTCTAGCTGCTGTCTTCATACTTCATGTTCATATCTTGCATATTTGATATAGCCATAAGCCATTTCATGTACCTAGTTTTGCATTTCGGGAGCGATCCCATGCATTTGGTTCCATTTCGCCATGTTTCGGGGCTGTTTTGCCCCTCATTTTGCTGCTGAAATTTGCATGTTTTGTATGCCATATTCCATGTTATGCCATGTCTCATTAGAGTGCCATTTCGTGTCGTAGGCGCTCCCTGGTTTGTGTGCCCTGCAGCACGATTTCGAGGCATCTCATTTTCATCTAATGGCCTCTTATGTGGGTGTGGTGAGGCTCTCTCATGTTAGTGTAAGTCCATATTGCATTGCGTATGCCATTTCGCTTATGCGTGTCTGCAGTGCACGATTTTGAGGCATCCCATTTTCATCTCATGGTCACGATTTTGGCATGCTTGCGAGTTATCCATGTTAGTTTAAGTCCATTGTTGCATGTTGTTGCATGCCATGTTTGTTTACATGTTTAGGTTAAGTAGCCTAGCATACATTGCTCATTTGCATGTTCATGTTGCATACTTAGCCGCCATGCCTAGGTTGCATTTCATTGAGCATGCATCCCTTGCCTCTTGACCAATCATGATAAGGGTTGGGGCCCTTTGATTTGTTTTGTGCTTGCATTCCATTCGATATCAAAGTTGCTAACTTGGCTTTCGGGTCATCATGCATTGAAATGCGTGATTGATGGCCCGGGGGTCGAGGGCCATGCTCCCTTGAGTCCATTACATGATAGGGAGTGTGTCCATGCATACATTTGCCTAGAAATTCTATGCCTTGCACCTTCTTTGCTGGGTCTTTGTCAAAACTATCTTCTCGCAGAATTTTGTGCCGAAGAAGATATAGAATGCCGACGGCAATGTATTTATTGCCGATAGCTTCATTTCCACCGGTGGACTTTATACGCCGGTGGACACTCTATCCACCGGTGATGATCCTTAGGATTCGTGGAGCTGTTCTGGACTTTTGCAATTTTCCGAGAAGCGTGATGTTGAAACGGAGGCAACAAAGTGGCATGGTGCGGATTTCGGGCAAGTCGGATCAAGCATACATCATTCACAAGATCCCGCATCCTGAGGCGGAGGCTGTGGCCATCTCTTCTTTGCATATAATTTAATTAGATTAGAGGTCTTGTAATAATTTATTCGTTTATTTTTCTTGGACTGTATTATTATTTTGGTCCCTCCAAGCGAGGTCGAATCTGTAATAAGTGTGTGTGAGTGGTGTGCATGTTTTGTTTTCCTTCTTTCTTTCTTCTTTTTACCTTTATGATGGAGATAGGGCATATTTAATTTAGCTTATGATAGCATGTGTGCATCCATACATTTGTCTAACATGCACTGGGCTCGGTACATCATACAAACTGCATTGTATTTCAATTCCAAATTGAATACGTGATAGTTGTAGCATTTCACATGCCATGTCTAGGATAGCCGAGCCTGCTTAGATTACATCTTTGCATGTGTTGCATTAGACATTTCAGTATGCTTAGGTCCATGCATGGACTTCTAATAACGCTTCTGTTTTGGCTTGGAGTACTAGGTGAGTTTTTATGCTTTAGCATCCTTGCATGTGTGTGAGTGTTGCCATAACAGTATGCTTACCATGCGGCTAAGTGCTTATATGAGATAAACTGTTTGAATGCCTGTGGGTGGAGGTTGGGTTGCTTGAGTTGGAAAAACTCGTTGAAATCCGTGTTTTAACCTACTTGTGAGTAGCAAATTCCAAAGCATTTTCAAAACGAACGGATATGCAATGTTTGCTTCCAAATTTGGCAATCTATTCTATACTTATTTGCTGCGCGCATAACATAGTAATTCTAGGCTAATAATTGGAACAAGAACACATAATGTTTTCAAAAACGGATATCACGGTTAGTAGAGGCCGGTCTTCGGACTGGGCGAAAGGGGGTGCTCATAGCTGACCTTCCCCGATCGTACCCAAGCTCTCGAGCCAAGACCACTTTGGTGATGACACGTGGCTTCTAAGATCGAGTCGGTTTCCTAAATTTCCCATTTTAAAAAATATTTAGGTGGCGACTCTGTAATCTGGCAAAGCAGTCCATGTTTGGCACTTCTTTTCAAAATCTGTTTTTCTTCAAAACGATTTGCCAGAGTTAGACTCTTTGGTTCAGATTTAGAACCGACACAAATCGAGTCCGAACTGTAATAACCCCAATATGAACGGAACGGGACTTAACCCTCCCGGGATGCGTTCGGGGACGTCTACAGGGGGCTGTTAGTATATTCTACTACTAGTATATATTAGTGCTTGTGCTTGTAATGATGTTAGCTTTAACTTTAATGCCTTAATAATGTTAGGTAATTATAGTGCTGCTTTCGGTTGCTTTAAGATAGTGCAGATAGTGTAGTGCATCCTTTTGTCTGTAAACTTCTCATATATATGGAGCCCCTCACCATTTGTAATATACAATATATTCAATACATCAATAGATACATTATTTTTTCTGTATTTCTCTCTTTATACATTGAATTTGACAGTATTATAACTTTTGTAGTTGTCTAAAATTTTCCAACTTCGCTTGAATCCTTATTTATTAGTTACCATTTAAGCAATTGATGGCAAGCAGGAGATCATCTATTTTTAAAAATTTTCTACTCCATATTAATTTTTTCACAATCAAACAATTGTGTCTCGAGATTACTTTATTTTGATAGTTTTGTCATATTGTCCAATCTATCTACCTATCTATCTATCCATATACTATATAAGGAAAATAGAGTTTTTAGGAAGAAACTTTTCAAAAGTTTCAAATTCTCATTTCAAAATTATTGAATTTTCTTAATTTTAAACAATTAAGAAAGTTTCTATTGGCTAGCTTCCATTTAACTTTTATTTTACAATTCTATATCGAGAAAAGAAAGAAAAAATGAATTATTTCACTTACATAAAATAAATCTTATACTCCCATTTATATAAGCAAAAAGAGATGTTTAGTGAAAAACCTTATGATCAATATCTGATACTAATTTTTTTTTTTTATTTTCTTAACTTTAAACAATTAAAAAAATTCCCATTAGTTAACTTCCATTTAACTTTTATTTTACAATTCCATATAAAGGTTTTGATTTTAAAAATAATTTTGTATGAGATTTTGAAACTCTCATAATATCTTTCCTTAAAAGTATTCTTTTGTGAAATATATAGATATATTGATAATATCAACGTCTCTCTTACTGCTCCTTAATACAAAAATTATGAGATAATTATGATAATTTTAAATTTAAATTTAAAACTTATAAATCATGGGATATATTATTATAATTTTAAATTTATATTGTATCAATTTTAAATTTAAATTAATGGATTGCTTTCCATATTTAGTGATAGTTTAAATTTTAATAAAATAAAATTTTTAATTTTTAATTAATTAATCTTTGTGAAGTTAGTTGGTCTTTTGACTTAATTGATTAAGCTAAATTATTTTTTGTTTTAATGATTTGCTAGTTTAACCGTGATTTTAACGGTTTTACCAAAATATATTGGTTAGATTTGTTTGATTCGAAATAAACTAAAGAACTGAGATTGCTTGATTAGAAATAAATTTCTTGCCTAAACAATTGTTCATTTTTATTTTATAATCCCACATCGGGAAAACAAAAAAAATGAATTGTTTCACTTATATAAAGCGAATCTTTTAAAGAGGTTTTGAGGGACAAGCCTTCTTGCAATACCCATGTTCCGTAATATTTTAATTGGTCCTTAATATGAGTATGATTATGTGTTTAATATGATTTTGAGTGCCATTATGTGGTCTTGGATTTCTATCTGTTCATCGTAGGAATATCTGTTTGATTTATCTGCTTTGGAAATTTAATTGGAGGCCTTATCGGTCACAAAACCCGAAATTGATTACGCCATTGTGATTGGCATAATTTTTGGAACCTATGGTAAAATTTAATTGAAAATTGATTCGGGTCAGATTAAATCGATTAAATCGGTGAATTAGAGCCCAATTATCTTATTAATATTATATTGGCCTTAGTGGGTTTTGTTGTGAAGTCACTACACTCTCTATCCTCTCCTTTTCACTTCATTTTGGCTGAATTTGGGACTCAAAATAGAGAGAACCAACTGTAGAGAGAGAGAAGAAGAGAATTGTGTGATTTTTGGCTCAAGCTTGGGAATTTGAAAATTAAGCTCAAGATTTGGCTAGAACTTGAGTGTTTAAGGCTCCTAGGTGAGTAATTAACCCTTGAATCATGGGTTTTTGTTTGTTATTTGTAAATTCAGAGTTGAATAAGAATAAAGAACATGAATTTAATTGAGTATGATGAAATTGAATTGGTTTTCTTGAATTGAAGGATAAATTATGCATGCATGTAAGAAATTGTCTTAAATTTGCATGTTTGAGCTTGAAATACATGATTCATGTAGAGTTTTGGTTAAAGCTCATGATGTAATCACCAATTGTATTATCTAAGTTGAGAATCATTACATGCATGTACAAATTATAAGGTTGAATGCATGACATTGTTATGTTGGTAATGAGTTTGGTGGAAAATAAGCCATGCATGTGTTTGATTCATGAGATTGAGCTCCATGTTGATGTATTCTAGTGTTAGTACCATGTTGGTACAAATGTATGTGAGATTGGAGCCATTGTATGCAAGAAAAATTGGTTGAAAGTCGATTTGGAGCTCAAGAACTCAATCTGGGAAACCCAGAATTTTGATGTCCGCTCGAGCGAGGGAAGTGCCGCTTGAGTGGGAAATACGTGCTCCCAATACCTTTTGCAGACTTGGTGTCCGCTCGAGCGAGGTATTTCACGCTCGAGCGAGGGAGCTTTGTAGGCAGGCCTTCCGCTCGAGCACTATATTTAACGCTCTAGCATATTTTTCATGCAACCAGTACTTTTGCAGGCCTTAAGGGTCCGCTCGAGCGGGGTATTTCACGCTCGAGCGGGGACCCTGTTTTCTGAAATTTTGAAAATGCATTATGTGTTCTATTTTTCTGTCCCCTTTCACTTCTAAGCACTCTTAGGCATACGTTGAGCATTGTAATTGAGTTAAGGAAATAAGAATGAAGTCTAAAAAGGAATATGTGAATTAAAGAACGGATTGAATTATTTGTGACCCATATGTGTTATGTGATATGTAGGGTCAAGCTCCAGAACAATTCAACCAACCGATCACTGTGAGTAATATCTGACATATGTTATTGTCCAATGGCTACTTCTATGTAAGTTTTGTAAAGTTCATTAATTTGAATAGTGGACACAGTTTGATATGAAAGGCCTATGAGCCAGTTTGATATAAATGAATGGACCGAAGGTCGTTTTGGCATAAATGAATGGACCGAAGGTCGTTTGGCATAAATGAATGGACTGAAGGTCGTTTTGGCATAAATGAATGGACTGAAAGTCGTTTTGACATAAATGAATGGACCGAAGGTCGTTTTGACATAAACGAATGGACCGAAGGTCGTTTTGACATGAATAAATGGACCGAATGTCGTTTTGACATGAATGAATGGGCCAGAGGCCGTTCTGTCATGAATGAAAGTCTGAATGGGCCAAAGGCTAGTTTGTCATTTAGATGGGCCAAAGGCCAGTTTGTCACTTGAGTGGGCCAAATGCCAGTTTGACACGAATGATAGTTTGACATAAATAATAGTTTGACATGAATGATAGTTTGATATAAGTAATAGTTTGACACGAATAACAGTTTGATCTGAATAATAGAATGAATGGGCCAGAGGCCATTTTGACATGAATGAATGGGTCAGAGGCCATTTTGACATGAACGAAAGTCTGAATGGGCCAAGGGCCAGTTTTTTATGGAAAGATAAATGGGCCAAAGACCAGTATGTTTGAAACCACAGCCACTTGACTTAAATTGTATATATATGTTAAATAGAAATATAAATTGGGCCCAAGGCCGTTCGGAATATGTTGTTCTACATATTGTTGTATCTTCTTATTGGATATTATTCATTAGGCTTTCGCTCACGCTCATTCATGTGTTTGTAGGTGAGCTAAAAGAGGTCCAAACCCAACCCCAGTGAAGCCATTGTGGAACAACCAAGTTTTTGAGAGTCAGCCCCTACGTCTCACGCACGAGACTCGTCTTTGCCCTTTTGTTTGGTATATATATTTTGTCATGTTGGCGAGGACTCTGTATCTGTTGTGTACAGTTTTGACGGGGTGACTTAGACTAATGATCCTGTCTGTACAGAACCTTTTGCTACTGTATTTTCTTATGTGAGTTGTTAACATATTTGTGTCTGGAATGTTATGACGTGCATGTAAGCACAGCTCTATGGACAAAGTTTTAAATTGCTTCTGTTTGGCCTCCATTAACTCTGTTAAAATACGTTTAGTTTAGTTTGAGGTCGTAAGTAATCTCATGAATACTGGATGGTTACGTCCTTAACCCATGGGGGCGGGTTCGGGTCGTGACACTTCTACAACCTCCAAACCCTCATCTAAAATTATTAAATTTTCTTAATTTTAAACAACTAAGAAAATTGTCATTGGCTAGCTTCCATTTGCCTTTTATTTTACAATCCCACATCAGAACAAAAAGAAAAAAAGTGAATTGTTTTACTTACATAGAGTGAATCTTATACTCCCATTTACATAAATTATTGAATTTTCTTAATTTTAAACAATTACGAAAATCCTTATTGGCTAGCTTCCATTTGACTTTTATTTTACAATCCCACACTGGAAAAAGAAAGAAAATATGAATTGTTTCACTTATTCGGAAAAAGTGAATTTTATATTCCCATTTATATAAGCAAAAGGAGATTTTTAATAAAAAATACCCTATGATCAATATCTCACACCATTTTTTTTTTTTTAAATTTTAAAAGGAGATTTTTTAATGTTTCAGTTCAAGATTGTTTAAATTTTAAAATAAAATTTAAAAGTTTTAATTAATTAATTTTGTTGTAAATTGGTTCATCTTTTGACTTAGCCAATTTGGTTGAATCGTTTTCGGTTTGACTAATTCACTAGTTTAATCACGGTTTTAGCTGTTTTATCAAAATATATTGCCTAGATTTGTTTGATTTGAAATAAACTAAGATTGACCTTATTAAAAATTGAACGATTGAGATTGCTTGATTAGAAATGAACTTCCCGTCCAAACAACTATTAACTTTTACTTTACAATCTCACATCAGGAAAATGAGGAAAAAAATGAGTTATTTCACTATATAAATCTTATGCTTCCATTTAATAGTGTAGTGCTGTGTATGTTTCAGTTCAAAATAGTTCAAATTTTAAAATTAAAATAAAATTTAACATTTTTAATTAATTAATTTTTGTATAAGTTGATTAGTCCTTTGACCTAGCCAATAGGGTGAACCGTTTTTGGTTTGACTGATTCGCTGGTTTGACTGCGATTTTAGCGGTTTTATCAAAATATATTGGTTAGATTTGTTTGATTTGAAATAAATTAAAAATTGACCTAATTAAAGATTAAATAGCTGAGATTGCTTGATTCAAAATAAAATTTCAATCCAAAGAATTGTTAACTTTTATTTTACACAATCACACATTGGGAACAGAAAGAAAAAGTGAGTTATTTCACTTATATTATATAAGGAAAAAGGGAGTTTTTAGAGAGAAGATTTCTAGAAGTTCCAAACCCTCATTCTAAAATTATTAAATTTTCTTAATTTTAAATAATTAAGAAAATTTCCATTGGTTAACTTATATTTAACTTTTATTTTACAATCTTACATTGCGAAAAGAAAGAAAAAATGAACTGTTTCACTTACATAAAGTGAATCTTATGCTCTCATTTATATAAATTATTGAATTTTCTTAATTTTAAACAATTAAGAAAATTCTCATTAGCTAACTTTGTGATGACTGAGTGTGTAACCCGTCTTACCTTTCTTGTGCGTGTTGGGATTCACCGTGTTAGAGTGTCAGGGTCTAACTTGAAGTCTTGTCAACTGTTGAGTTCATCGCTTTTGAAAATCTTTCTCAAATTTTCATCCCTATTTATTTCAATTCCGAGTTTTGCTTGTTTCGGGAGGCTTGTCATTTTAGTTGAAAATTTTTCGATTAGCAGCCAGTAAAGTGGGGTTTTGGTAGTACTAGTTATGCCTACTTGCAGACATCAACTTAGGGATTACCTAAGTCGTATTTACCGCCCCTTTGAATTAAATTGTAAATTTCAAATTGTTGAGATTTCAAGTTATCATTGAACATGATGGTTTTCAAAAGATGTAAAAAATGTGATTTTTCCTTTAAAAACATAGCATGGCATGTGCATATTATATTCCGGAACTTATACAAAATGTATATACTTTGTTAAGAAATTTCTACTGGGTTTTATGCTCACCCCTATGGAATTTTGGTGCAGGAAAGGATGTGGCAATTCTTCCGAATTAGGGCGTGAACATATTTGTTGAGGGCATATGGCTCCTCTTTTGTTGTGATATATTTTTGCTAGCCGATGGCTATAGTTGTATGGATCCGAGAGACCATTTTGGTGTAACCGGACTTAAGCTTTGGAAATTGTAAGCTTTGAGGGCATTTATCTATTTATTTATTTTTGGATCTAATGTTCTGCATGCTATAGAATTATGTATTTGATATAATTGAATGTATAATTCGCATGTTGAACTATTTTGTACAAACCTTAATGATGAAGGATGTAAATGTTGATGAATTACATCTTTTCTTATAATAAACGTTGGTTAGGGTACCTGTATGATGTTATAAATTTTTGGGGCGTTACAAACTTCCATTTAATTTTTATTTTACAATCTCATATTAAGAAAAGAAAAGAAAAAAAGTGAATTGTTTTACTTACATAAAGTATATCTTATGCTCTCATTTATATAAGCAAAACAATATTTTTAGTGAGAAGCCTTATGATCAATATCTCATACTAATTTTTTTGATTTTCTTAATTTTAAACAATTAAGAAAATCCCCTTTGGCTAGCTTCTATTTAACTTTTATTTTACAATCTCACATTAAGATTCTGATTTTAAAAATAATTTTGTATGAGATTTTAAAACTCTCATAATGCCTCTTCTTAAAAGTTTTTTTTTTTTTTTTTTTTTTGTAAAATATATAGATATATTGATAATCTCAATGTCACTCTTACTGCTCCCTAATAAAAAAATTATGAGATAATTATGATAATTTTAAATTTATATTTAAAACTTATAAATTATGGAATAGATTATTATAATTTTAAATTTATATTATATCAATTTAAAATTTAAATTAATAGATTGCTTCCATATTTAGTGACAGTTTAAATTTTAATAAAAGAAATTTTTAAATTTTAATTAATTAATTTTTTTATAAAATGATTGGTCTTTTGACTTATCTGATTAAGCTAAACCATTTTTGGTTTAAATGATTTGCTGGTTTAACTGTGATTTTAGCGGTTTTACATGTTACGATGATTCTTTCTTACTCATTAAGTTTTTAAAATTTCTTAATTATTTCTCTTTCAAAAACCAATATGAATTTTTTTTTTTAAATTCATATATTTTTATTCTAAAATTGTGAAATATTAAAACTATGCCATTTTCTTTTGTAACAAAACATAATTTTAATTATTAATTAGCAATACAACAATTTTAATCTATTTATATTATATGTTATAGTAAAGGAATATTTGAAATAAAACCCTTAAACTTATATATAAAATTTTATTTATGAGAGACAAAATATAAAAAAGTTAAATATAATTATTATATTTTTAATACATAACATATTATTTTATCCGTATATAACACGACTAATATACTAATTAAATATGTATTAGAAACATAAGAATAGAAGTTTTAAAACAGAGAATTTCTTATCATGATCGTGCATCCATGACTCAAACCCATTACATAATAAGAGATGTATAGAAGTTAAGAACATTCCTTCGGCCTATTTTAGAGAGTAGGAAAAAAAAAATTGTTTTATTTATTTATTTTTTTTTTGCTTTTTTTGAAAAAATATATAAAAATAAATAAATAAATAAAAAGGTGATGTAACCTAAATAAGTCAATAAACTAATAAATTTTTTTTTTTTTTTAATTGCCAAAATAGGCCAAACGAACTGATATGTGTTGAACTCAAATTTTGGTAATATATATTTCACTACTAAATTGGAAGTTCCAAAATCATAAATTTTTGAAAGTGTGAATCTCTTGAACTATTTTAATGGAGGATCATGTATCAAATCTGCATGAAAGCACTAGAACTGTAAATATTTTATTTTTTAATGAGCTAAATTAGTCTTAACCACATTACTAAATGAAGGCCATTTAAGTGTGGTTTAAAATTTTAACGAGTTTTAAGTTTGGCTTGTTAACTTTTTAAGCCAATCTAAACGAATTTTAATTGAACCAATCACAAGACAAGTTTGAATAACTTGATTTTCTATAATTACATAATCAAAAAACAACCTTATTAAGTTGTTAAAATTTATTCAAATCTAAAATATTTTAAAATAAATTAATCTCAAATGAAATTTTAATAAACGAAACACAAGTAGATCTCGAATACCCAGACAACTACATGGAGCCAGAGAGCCTGGGGGCATGTTAAAAGCAAACAAATAGGCCCAAGGACCTCAGGCCCACGGCCCATTTATTTCCAAAATCAGTTCGGCGCTTCTCTAGCACAACTTAGGATTGATTTGGGATGGGAATTGACTTTTTGAATTTTTGATTATTTTAGTTTAGATTAAAAAAATTTATTTGGGATAAACTTTTCGGCTTTTTTTGACTTTTGTAAGAGAAAAAATGAAATTATGAATTGGATATGATATTTTATTTTATTGGATTAAAAAGTCTATTTTGTTTTTTTATGATTAAAATAACTAAAAAGTTAAAAATTCTAACATGCCAAACGAAGGCTCAACAGCAAGATCACAAAGGAAAATAACTAAGAACTTAAAAAATCTCCTACAATGTAACTCACAATGATATGATTTGATAAGTGTCAATTTTTAATTAGTTATATACTTAATTATATGAGACGTATCACATTTTATAGGTGTAAAATGTGGATCTTGCTATTATTACATCTCTAATTGGTCCCATTCACACTAAAAATAAAAACTATTAAGTATTATTTTGGAGTTTGTTTATATTTTGACTTATTTATTTATTTGTATATTTTCATTTTTAGTGATTTTTTGTTTTTAAATTTTTTAAAAAATTTAAATTTCTAAATTCAGCTTGATAAGACGGATTGGAAAATTATAATTTTTTTAAAAAAATCCAAAAAAAAATTAGAAAAGACAAAAATAAGGGCTTTTTTTTTTTTAAACAGAAATAAGAAATTGTTTGAAATGATCTAAATAAATACAGTTTTTGACTTTTTATAAAAAAAAATATGTATAAAAATATAGAGGTGATGTGATCCAAAAAGATAAAAAAATAAAAAATATACTAACATTGAGACACCAAACAAAAATAATCAATCTTTCTTGACTTATTTTGACTTTTTCATTTTTTTAAAAAATTTCAAAAAATATATATTTTCTACATTGGTCTCGATAAGACAGACTAAAAAAATAAAAAAATTTGACATAATTTTGAAAAGGGTAAATTACACTGACACCCTCTGAGGTTTAAATTTATTATAGTTCTCCTCTTACATTTGGAAAATTACACTAATCCTCCTTAGCAGTGTAATTTTTTTAACGGTGTTAACTTTTAGGGTAAAGTGACATGTTTACCCTTAACTTTTATACATATTAAACATTAAAATAATAAGGATATTTTATTTGTTATCTTAGCACATCTTTTTTTACCTACCACAAGCCTCATTTGGAGGGAAAGACTCAGAAGCCTCTAGAGAAAAGAGAAAAGATAAAGAGAGAAGAGTATAGAGGAAAGAGTCAGAGACTCATTGAAGACAAAGATCAAGGTATTCTCTGTAAAGGGGTTTCTCCATGAACGATTGGTGTAAGTAATTTCTTATTTTTTGTAAATGAGTTTGAGGTTTGGTAGAAGTAAAAAAATAGGTTTTGTACTCTGTTTTTTTGTACAAATTGAAATTTAGTTTGTATGATTTCGTTTTTCTCCATAAATTTTTTATTAAGGTTTGAACATTGTTACCCATGTTCAAAACATATGTTTATTCAAATCAAACGAACCCGTTGAGTTTTTGTATTTATATATGGTGTTTTTGTGATTTGAACTAAGAAGTTGAAGACAAGCAAATGGGTCTATTTATAATTTACCTTTTAGTGTTTTTTTTTTTTTTTTTTTTGCCTAGAAACTTCATTTCCCTCAAAATTTGTTGACTAGGGTTTGCACAAACATTAACCATATACATGTAATGATGTTTATGTGTTCTTTGTAGGATGGTCATTTGAGTTCTGAACATATTATATAATGATTGTTCTTCTTCTTTTTTTTCTTTTTTTTTTTGGGCGCGAGGGTTAAATCACCAATTTTTTTACTTGGGTTTAATTGTGCTTTATGTATGAAGTTTGTAATTTCATTAATGTTGTGACAAAAATACTTGATTTCATAGTCTGTTTGGTTTTGTTCCAAAATCAGTTTTCTAATTTTTTTTAAATAAAAACTAATTTGACAAAAATAAATACGAAAAAGATATATATATATTTAAATTTCGAGATCATTTTTCTTTCAAAAATGTAAAACTATATGAAATTGATGAGTATTTTTTATTTGTTATTTTATTTCAATAAATTAGTTTTTGGTTTTTTTCAAAAAATTCATAAACAAATTATGAAAATCAAACCAAACATATTAATGTTGAGGAAACTGATTTTGTACAATATTGGGAGATAAACTTTTTTGTTTTTTAATGGATATTGGGGATAAACTGAGTTCTCATTTTTGTATACATGATTTGTCTATTATTTACTTGTTATATTAGGAAATGGCTACTGAAATGAGACATGATATAGTGGTTCATTATAAAGGATCTGTTAATCACATTCTAAATGTAGACCCAGACAAGTACAACCATATGGATTTAATTTCTGATAGTTGTGAAATTGCATTAAGTAATGTCCCTGCAAGTCATGCGATCACATTGGATTTATATGGTGTGGTACCAAGGTCAGAAATTAGGATTGAACTCAAATGTGACCAGGATCTCCTTAGAATGTTTGGATTATATGTAGGAATTAAAGAAATTCCTATTTATTTTGATGTTGCACACAGTTTAGCCCCTATAGGCTTCGAGGAGACCCATGAGACTAATATGCATTTGCAGCATAGGAGCAATAGTAGGTCAGCTATGGGTTTTCGATCTAGGCCTAGTATGGTTGATGATTTGTTCAGGGATTTGGATGATTATAGTGATGTGGATTGGAATGAACTGGTGATGATAACAATATTGATTGTGAAGATAGTGAAGAAGATGAAGCTTATATGGTTTCTGATTCAAATGGAGAAGATGAAAAATGGAATGGTGAAGAAGTTGAAGAAGAAATACATAAGGATGATGGGAACCGTTCTGATCTTGGTGGATTGTCAGATTATGAATCAAATGATGATGAAGAGAACTATTCTAGTGATGACAAGGATGTATAAGCTATAAATGCTGATAGGTTTATGAAGGGAAATATGTTTGAGATTAAAGAAGGGGAAACAATTACATTGAACAAAGGAATGATGTTTGAAGATGTCTCCCACTTTAGGACTGTTTTGAGGGAATATGCCATTGAGAGGGGGTTCATATTGGTGAGATTGAAGAATGAGACAGTTAGAGTAACAGCTCATTGTGGTTCTAGGGGATGTAATTGAAGAATCCATGCCTCACTCCTTCCTGATAGATTAACTTTCAAAATTAAGTCATTAGGGTCTGACCATACTTGTGTGAGAGTAGAGAGGAATCCTGAAGCAACATCAACATGGATAGCAGAAAAATTCATAAGAATCCTTAAGGGTAATCCAGGGATGACTCTTGAAGCTATGCAAAATGAATTGACTAAAAATTATGGTATAGAGGCCTCAAGAATGCAACTTTGTAGGGGGGAGAGAAAGGCATTGGAAGCAATTAAGGGTAATCATGCTGCATCATATAGTAAGTTGTCGAAGTATGCAAATGAAATAATGAAGACTAACCCAGGAAGTTTGGTGAAAATTGAAAGGGACAGAGTTGGTCCTAAATTAGATGTAGTTATGTTCAAGAGGATATTCATCTCACTTACCGCAATGCAGAAAAGGTTCAAAGATGGTTGTAGACCTTTTATATGTATAGATGAGTGTCATTTGAAAGGTCCTTATGGTGGAGTCTTGCTAGCTGTCGTGGCCTTGGATGAGGATAATGGTTTATTTCTTTTAGCATATGCTGTGGTAGAGTGTAAATGTAAGGAAAGTTGGAGATTCTTCTTGTACCATCTGCGTACCATTATTGATAATGGTCCTCAAAGCAAGCCATGGACTATAATGTCAGATGGCTAAAAGGTAAATTTATGCACTTTGAAATGAAATAATTTAGTTTGTAATTTGTCTAATGAATTTATGCATTTATAATATAACCTTTTGTTTACTTTTATTTTGTATTAGGGCATTGAACCCACCTTGAAGGAAGTCATGCCTGAAGCAACTCACAGGAGGTGTTGTAGACACCTGTTCAACAATTTTAAATCAAAATTTCCTAGTTTGAAGCTTAGAGGATCATTTTGGGCTGTAGCTAGAGCATATACTCAGAAGGATTACAACATAGCTATGAGGCAAATTGAAAAGATGTCAAAACCAGCCTATAAATGGTTAAATGACTTGAAATCAAAAGTTCGGGCTAGACACACCTTTGATCCTAGAGTGAAAAGTGACCATATCACCAGCAACATGGTTGAATCATTTAACAATTAGATTAGGAATGTAAGAGGGAAACCTTTCATTACAATATTGGAAAGTATTATGACCAAATTAATGGGAAAATTGCATAAAAGATTTGAGAAAGCTGCTACATGGGAAAATTTGGTGACCCCTACCATTAGAAAGAAGTTAGATGAGGTTGTCTTCAAATCAAGGATATGTAAGATCACATTGCTGGTGGAAATGAATATCAAGTGATGGAAGGTGTTACTGTACACATTGTAAACCTCCTAAGTAGGTCCTATTGTTGTAGAGTTTGGGACATTACTAGAGTCCCTTGCAAGCATGCAGCTGCTTGTATTTCTCATAGGAGAATGAACATTGAAACGTTTTGTGATAGAGTTTATCAGAGGCATAATTTCTTAGGTGTATATGGGGATATTATTCATCATATACATGATGAGAGTATGTGGATGAAGTTCCAGAAGAAGCTTTGAAGCCTCAAATTCTTAAGAGACTGCCTGGTAGGCCTCCAAATAGTAGAAGAATAGAAGCTGGTGAAGCTGCCCCTAGAGTTAGTGATTCTAGAAGATCATGCACTGTTAAATGTGTCATATGCAAAGAAATTGGGCACAACAAAAGGACTTGTCAAAGGGCTTTTGTGAAGAGAAAGGGTAAATCTATCTCAATTAGTAGTTCAAGTGTTTCTACAACAGGGCAAACAAGTGGGGTTGCAATAAGCTAAGAAAGTGGAAAAGGTTCAAGCCTGGGAAGGGGAGTTTCTATTAGAGGGAGTGATGCAGGTGACAGTTGCACAGGTAGTAATAGAGGTTCAGGTCGTGGAATTCTAACTAGAAGAGGTGCAAGTGGTAGAGGTTCTACTTCAATAGTGGTAGCAGGACAACATGTAAGTATTACATACATTCTGAACTTGACTATTGAATGCATTGAAACATTACTTATTTAGTGTCATTATATTTTTATTTAATGTGATATTGTAGGATAGAGGGCAGCCTGGAGTGCTGCCCAGTAAATGAAGTATGTCTTGAGCATAGTACTTGGCTCATGTATTGCTCATTTATTAATTAATTGTAAACTAGTTACTCTATTTGTTATTGTATTCTTGTTACAGAACTAATTTTTGTTTATTCTTGTTATTTGTATCAGATGGTTGGAAATTATGCAGCATGCCGTCCGAGATAAAACAAGAAATGTAATGTTTCAAGACAAATTATATGACATGTTTTTATGTAGCTAATGTGGTATATTTTTGTAAATAGGGACAATATAGTATATTTTTGTATATATTCTTGTAAAGGGGATCATGATATATTTCACTAAATTGGAAAGATGTCCAATTATGTGTTTTGTGAAGGGGAACATGATTATGTATGCTCATTTATTTTTTGGCCATATGGACATTAACTGTTATTAGCACTTTGGGTAATGCACTTTGTGAAAATAGAAGATGAAGATATTGAACTCATGACTCTTCTTCTTCTTCTTCTTTCTTTTCTTTTTTTTTTTTTTTTTTTTTTTTTAGTTCCTCTATTTTTCTCAATGAGTTTGATTAAGATTTTAACTATTACCTTTGTTTAACAGCTATGTTTGTTACATGCAAAATGAAATGTAAATGCAAATAATGGTGATGTGTTTGCTGTGATTGGACATGCATCAGAGTTTTTTCAAGATATATTGGTAATTATAAACAAGATATACAGGTCTCACAAAAGGTAATTTAGTCAATTAAACTTTTTTGGGCTGATGTTATCAAGATTCTTTTGATGGCCTTAATGGCCATATGACGGCAGGGGTATTTCTATAATGCAATTGTTAACCTAGAAGTTGGGAATGTAATTTTCTAAATATAAAAAGAATATTTATATTAAATATAAACCTGAGGGGGTGTTCGTGTAATTTACCCTTTTGAAAAAAAAAAAAGACTAAATAAAAAAATTCGAAGTGGATGTTTCTTTTTTTGGGTTGCCCCTAAAACTTACCAGGTGGCAACAATCAATTGGTAGAGCATATTGCAACATCTAAACCCTAATTTCTATTTCTTCTATATCCTCTCCTACTCAACGAGCCTCCCCTGTCTTCTTCCCCCCCAAACCCCCCATTTTCATTCCTCCAAGACCCTAATACAGAAAACTCAACTCAACTCAACTCAACCCAGCCATGTCCGACCTCGAGGTAACTCATTCCGAGAAGAAGAAAAAGAAGAGCAAATCCAAATACGATTCGGGTCCGGACCCAACCGCCCAATCCGACACCGATTACCTGATCAAACCCCAAAGCTTCACTCCCTCCATCGATACCTCTCAATGGCCGATCCTCCTCAAGAACTACGACCGCCTCAATGTACGAACCGGACACTACACTCCTCTTCCCTCCGGTTTCTCCCCCCTCAAACGCCCTCTCGCAGAGTATATCAGGTACGGTGTTCTCAACCTCGACAAACCCGCCAACCCGTCTTCTCACGAGGTCGTGGCTTGGATCAAACGGATCCTCCGGGTGGAGAAAACGGGCCACAGCGGTACCCTCGACCCGAAAGTCACCGGAAACCTCATCGTTTGTATTGATCGGGCGACCCGGCTCGTGAAGTCCCAGCAAGGGGCTGGGAAGGAGTATGTGTGTATTGCCCGACTCCATTCGGGTGTGGCCGATGTTGCAAAGGTGGGTCGGGCTTTGGAAACCCTAACCGGGGCGGTTTTTCAGCGCCCGCCGCTGATTTCTGCGGTGAAAAGGCAGCTTAGGATTAGGACAATCTATGAATGTAAGTTACTAGAGTATGACCCAGATCGCCATTTGGTTGTGTTTTGGATTTCTTGTGAGGCGGGTACGTATGTGAGGACAATGTGTGTTCATTTGGGTCTGATTTTGGGTGTTGGATCTCATATGCAAGAGCTTCGGAGAGTGCGATCGGGGATTATGGGTGAGAAAGATAATATGGTGACGATGCACGACGTGATGGATGCGCAATGGATATACGATAATTATAGAGATGAGAGTTATTTGAGGAGAGTGATTATGCCATTGGAGGTTTTGTTGACTAGTTACAAGAGATTGGTTGTGAAGGATTCAGCAGTGAATGCGATTTGTTATGGTGCTAAGTTGATGGTTCCCGGGTTATTGAGGTTTGAGAATGATATTGAGGTTGGGGAAGAGGTGGTTTTGATGACCACTAAGGGAGAGGCGATTGCGTTGGGAATTGCGGAGATGACTACGGCTGTTATGGCTACTTGTGATCATGGGGTTGTGGCGAAGATTAAGAGGGTAGTGATGGATAGAGATACATATCCAAGGAAATGGGGGTTGGGTCCAAGGGCTTCAATGAAGAAGAAGCTGATTACGGCGGAGAAGTTGGATAAGCGTGGTAAACCGAATGAGAACACCCCGTCTGAGTGGATGAGGAATGTGGTTCTTCCTGTAGGAGGCGATTCTATGGTTGCAGGTGTTGCTGCTGCAACTGAACCAGCAAATACAGAGGCAGTGGTAGTGGAGGGAGAGAAGAAAAAGAAGAAAAAACATAAGGATCACAAAGATGGAGAGGAGGGTTGTAAGCGTAAATTGGAGGCGATTGATGGGAGCCCTGCGCCAGATGTTGCTAAGAAAGTAAAAATTGATGAAACTGTAGTAGTGGGGACTGAAACAGAGGAGTTAGAGGTGCAAGTTGAAAAGAAAGAGAAGAAAAAGAAAAAGAAAAAAGAAGGGGGTGATGAGGATGTGACTTCTGATTTGGAGAAATCCGAGAAGAAGAAAAAGAAGAAGAAGAGCAAAGACGCACAGAATGGCAGTGCCTCTGTATTGCCTACAGCTACTGGTGGGAGTGATGACGAGGCAAACAAAAGTGAGAAGAAGAAGAAGAAAAAGAAGGGTAAAGTCGCCGAACAGGAGTAGATCAATGAATTGCAACTTTGAATGAGAAAATACTCATGTATGTTTTACTGATACCTCATCTTATCTTCGATGGGCTGTTCAAAATTTTGTGATATTGGTTATTTCTAGCACAACTATTGTTAGTCAAGTTCATGTATCATAATGTTTTTTTTTCTTTATCTTTTTTGTTTGCATTAATAATTCTAATGTTTTGTTTGATCTTTATTTTTATTGCTTGCTTAGGTCTCGTTTGACAATATTATTTTTTAGTTTAAAACTTAAAAAGTCACTAAAAAAATTAAAAAGCCAACTGCTTATACCAAAAAGTCAAATTTTTTTTTCCCCTCTATTTTTTGCATATCTTTTTGTAAAAAATCAAAAAGTCATCCCAAACAACTGGTTTTTTTTTTTGGGCTGCATATTTTAGCAAAAAAGTCAAAAAATTATCAAAATAACCTGTTCCCAAACGAGGCCTAAGTGTTTTTCTTTTGCGGATTGCATCTGTTGTAGGAATTGCAATAATTTTTGAAATATGATCAATATTTATAGTTTCAAATTTGCATGTTTCACTAGATATTGCTAGGTGAATATATTGTATTGTGAAACATGAATATTTGATATAATTCATAATGTTATGGTTCTTGGTGGATTTATAGATGGTTTAACCTTTGCATTGATTGAAATGCTTAATGTCACTTCAAACACCAAAGGAAGGAATCATCTGAATAAAATTTTAGGTGAGTGTATGGTATCTTTAGTTTTTGGTGTTTTCAAAATCAGCTAATTGCTCAAAGATTTATTGGGCTGATACCATTAACCTTCTGAATTTGGAAATTTGAACAAAATTCTTCTACTAATTCTGCTGGAAAAAAACTTAGCAAGCAAACAAAGAAAGAGCTGTACTCAATCCCAAAACCAGTTAAAATACCTCATTTTCCTCTTCAATATTATACAGTGTGCTGAGTGATGTATCTAATAAGTAGTTTCATGAATTGGTTTTTCAAATAGAATTGAAAATACTGATCTTGACTTGTGATGGATCAGCTAATTGATCATCTCGATATCCCTTTTCTCCTCATCAATTGCTTTCTGTAATAGACTTGCAAGTCAGTTACAACCCTTATCGGACTCGGCTGTCAGCATTGTCACATTTGGTCTCATATTTGTGAGAACCAACTTTTGATCTGTTTTGGTGTTGATTCTAGTTTTATGGGGCTGAGGGTTGGCACAGCAGCCCTGCTATGAGGTCCCGTAGAGACATTTTTTGATTGTATTTTGATGATTTAAATTGTTCATATTGTAAGGCTTGTTGAGTATATTATTCATATTAAAAATTAAGTTAATCGGACATATGTAACCCTATGATCAAATCTTAATTGTTTTTAAAAAATTATTAAAATCATGTTAACCGTTTATTTTTTGAAAAACAAATGTGTTCTTATTCGGAGGCTACAAATGTCCAATTTATTTGATTTTTTGCAAGAATAATTTATTTAACAAAATTTATAATATGAACGGTTTGAATTATCGAAAAAGATTTGAGACACATCCCAATGAGTGTCACAGCAGCCTGCTGTGCCCATCATGAACCCAACGCCGAGTTTTATGTATGCAGACAAATGGGTACTCACATTTAAATGAATATGACAATTTTTTAGGCATATTTGAGTTACTTGGAAGCTAAAGGTATCTGCTTTCTCTCCCTCTGATCTGTATATCTTAGGTTCGGTTTGCAGTTATGCAAGTTTTTGTAACTATTTTATGGATACATCACTAGCACATGTTTTGGGTAACTCGCATTTTTTATTTTCCTATTTAGCCGTGATAGGGTGTGTTTGGTTTGCTTTGGAGAGAGTGATTTTCAAAAAAAAAAAAATTGGAGAGAAAATTTATAAATTTTTTTAATTTGTTTGGTTGTATATTTTGAAAGTAGTTTTGGAGTTTGAGAGTTTGAGATGATTTGATAGTTTGTTGTAATTGAATAAATGTGTGTCAGAGAGAAAATAATTGAAAAAAAGAGAGAAGAGAAAAAAAGTGATTAATTAATGTGTGAGAGAGAATAATTTTGGAAATTTTTTGAGAAAAATCACAAACTGTGAGGATATATTTTCTGAGTACCAACACGTAGCAAGGTGACGCCGACGTGTCAGTCGAGGTGCCACGTGTTCTGGTCGTGACGCCGAGGTTATCTCCGAAGATATCGGAATCCGAGATAAGTGGATAAGGGACAAGAGTCCTATAATGAAAAGAGAACTCAACCTGGATGAGGGACAAGAGTCATAGAATGAGAGAAGACTTCAATTTGTATTAAAATAAGACTCTTAGATAGTTTATTCTAATCTTACTGGAAGTCCAAGATTAGCAATAATCCTGAGTCTATAGAAGTTAGGCTTCTATTGAGACTGGGTTTATGTTGGCTATAAAAGAGAGGCACTCTCATGAGTTTAAGGTATGCTTTTTATGCTCAAGCTAGTGAGTTTAGTACTATTGATTATCTTTGAGAGATATTGAGTACTGACTTGATCGTTGGAGTACCCCCGAGTAGCGAACCACCACCGGAGTCTTCTTTTTCTGTTGCAGGTTAGTCAGGTGCCATCTATTCTGTCGGTGTTCTCCAACTGGATACTAAGATTACAGTGTGGTCAGATTTTCACCCACATAATTTGGCGCCGTCTGTGGAAAAGAAAGAAGAATAGATGGCCAATGAAAAAAAGAAGAATAGATGGCCAATGACGGACAGAAGGATCAGACTAGAGACAACGCTCTTGCTGGGAATGGGAGACCTATCAATCTGGACGTTGAAGGGGACAACCACAACACAGAAACTCGTGACCAGAGTCACGGAGTGAAAGATGCCGGCCAGGAAGGTAACACACCAAAGACAATAGATCGAAGCGGATACTACAACGAAGATGACCTCTAGGTATGGAAGGATAGATACCTGCGAAGGAACGAAGACCCTTCCAGAAGGGATGCAAAGACAGGGGGCATGAGCGCTCCCAAGGAGATAACATTCAAGTATAAAAGAACTCATCCTGAGTGAGCAGATCCCGGATTCCAGATCCTAGATCCCGAATCCGAGAAGACATGATCTCAGCCTAGACAAGTAGGCCCGAGAAGACGAGAGCTCAGCCTAAGTGAGCAGATCCCGAATTCCAGATCCCAGATCCTAGAAGACATGATCTCGGCCTAGATGAGTAGATCCAAAAAGAAAAGAGTTCAACCTGAGTGAGCAGATCCAAGATTCTAGTAGACAAGATCTCGGCACTTAAGTCCGAAAAGAGAAGAGCTCAGTGAGCAAATCTCATATCCCAGAAGATAAAAAAGAAAACACACAAAGTTGAACTGTAGTTAGCCAGGTTAAAGACCTTTTATAAGGTTCGCAAAGGAGTATGTGAAAGCCATGCAGGAGGCAGAGAGAAAAAGAATATATTTACCACTTGTTAAAATTTGTAGCAATTTATAAGTTGGTTAAACCGATATGATGTTTACCACTTGTTGAAATTTGTAACAATTTACAAGTTGGTTAAACCGAGATGATGTTTACCACTTGTTGAAATTCTGTGTGAATTTACAAGTTGAAGTTAAACCGATGTGATATTTAACACTTGTTGAAATTCTGTGCAAAATTTACAAGCTAACGTTAAACCGAGGTTATGATAAAGGATGATAGTTAAACACTTGTTGAAATTTTTGAGAAAAATTTACAAGTTAAAGTCAAGCTCAAACAATATCTGCGTACTTGCTGAGACTACCAGGTTGTCAAAACTTGAAATATGAAAAACTGAAGTCTTGATAGAAGACATTGAGAAAGTGACAAGTCCTAAGCAACACTTGTGAAAATATTTGTTACAATATTTTCAAGTGTTAGGACAACGCCGAGATGAGCAAGATTAGAAGTTGTGACAGAGGTATTTTACCCGAAGAGATTGCACAGTCAAGGTGTACTTTGAAGACATGCAAATTATTCTAAGTATAGAATCATACAAGAGCAGAAAAAAAAAGAAGACATACATTCAAAGAAGAAATCAAAGAAATGCATTTAAAGAAGAAAGAAGGCACTTCGGCCTGAATATTGAAAAATAAATTATTCAGACTACAAAAATGGCACGTTAGCCAAATTAAAAGTATACAAAGACGGACAAAGTACAAGGTACAAGGTACAAGGAGAAAAAGAAGGAAACAAAACTACTCGGCATCAATGGCAGGATAGAAGACAGTTGGGAAGACTTCTCAGCAACCTTCTCGCCCTCGAGCTCAGCATCGATCTCCCGAAGAGTTTGATCAAGGCTCTTCTCGGCAATTGGCACCTCGTAGTTTGAAGGCAAGGATTGAAAGTAAGAATCTGAAAAAAGACACAGAAAACAGAAACAAGAATGTAATTCGTAATCAAGAATGGTGATGAAGCTATCAGGAAATCAAGACAAAAAGATTGCACAGGTGTGTCAAGCCAAGAACAGTGGTAAAAATCAACAGATGTGTGAACAGTGTGTATTCAAGAAGATGGTTTGGAAACAACGGGTAAAACAGTAATGGTGATTAACAATGAAGCAAAGCTTCTTGGAAAACAACAAGAAATAAAACCAGGAGGAACAGTGGCTTACCAGAAAGAGAGAAGCTGGAATGAGAATTGTCAAAGTCTGACGACAATGACAGAATGACGTAAGCTTCACCGGAGGAGAGGAACGAAGACAATTGCAGAAGCTTGAAAGCTTGGAACAATGACGGATTTAAACAAAAGAGCTGGAAAGAAAAAAAGCCAGAGAATTGAATGAAAAAAGAGAAAAATAGTCAAGAAGACGACAAAGTTCAAGAATAAAGCTAAGTGCACAGGCACTAAGTAAGTATGTGAAGAACAAGAAAGTAATGACCTAGACACGATGCTAGCAACAGAAAGTGAATATGACAAGAACAGTGCTAGGCATTCAAACAATTCAAAACTTGAAAACAGACGAAAATAGAAGGCAACAGATGGCAAGTAAACAGATTCAGAAGAGTTATGAAAGATTGAGCTTAATAGCAAGTAAAGAGTTTGTGAACCTACCAAGTGAAATGAACGCCGATATGAAAATCGCCGGAGTCAAATAGATGACTGAAAATCGGGAACTCACTAGAGAGTGTGAGTGGAGCAATTGCAAAGCTCTTGGAGTTTACGAATTAATGGAACCAGAACCTCGGCTAGGAGGTGCGATTTCAAGCAACTTGGAAAGCATGAAACTTGATTCTTGACACTAGTGGACAGTAAAGTCCAAAAAACTTTGAGGTCGGCGAGTTCGATCTCGGACAGAGGGGCATAGATGAACGAACAGTGTAGGTTCCATCACCTCAGAATACCGAGGTAATAGAATCTAGGGAGCAGTTGTGGGGATATATTTTCTGAGTACTAACACGTGGCAAAGTGACGCCGACGTGTCAGTCGAGGTGCCACGTGTCTTGGTCGTGACGCCGAGGTGATCTCGGCAAGGTCGAGGTTATCTCCGAAGATATCGGAATCCGAGATAAGTGGATAAGGGACAAGAGTTCTATAATGAAAAGGGAACTCAACCTGGATGAGGGACAAGAGTCCTAGAATGAGAGAAGACTTCAGTTTGTATTAAGATAAGACTCTTAGAGAGTTTATCATAATCTTACTGGAAGTCCAAGATTAGTAGTAATCCTGAGTTCATAGAAGTTAGGCTTCTATTGGGACTGGATTTATGTTGGCTATAAAAGAGAGGTACCCCCATGGGTCTAAGGTATGTTTTTTATGCTCAAGCTAGTGAGTTTAGCACTATTGATTATCTTTGAGAGATATTGAGTACTGACTTGATCGTCGAAGTACCCCCGGGTAGCGAACCACTACCGGAGTCTTCTCTTTCTATTGTAGGTTAGTCAGGTGCCATCTATTCTGCCGGTACTCTCCAACTAGATACTAAGATTGCAGTGTGGTTAGATTTTCACCCACACACAAACTAAACAAAATTTTGAAATTTTTTTTCAAAAACAACTCTCTCAAAACAAACCAAACAAAGTTCTACCACAAGTATTGTACATGCTTTTAGGGTGTATTTGGATTTTAAATTTGTAAAAAGGAAAAGCACTTCATTTGCAAATGGCAAATGATCATAATACACATATCAGTCTCCTAAAAAACAATTCATTATTCACAAAATATTGGTAACACATAATTTGCAATAAAGAACCTGAAAGTAAAAACTTTTTATTTATTCAAGAACAAGTAACGAAGTTTCCATCATTTACTTTGCCTTTTATACATCCAGTCAGGCCACACACATCTACACACCAAATTTTTACATTTTTTAAATTAAATTTCTTTGTTTTAGTATTTAAGATGATTATGGTGAAAACAAAGCATGAGATAAGAATTGACATGTTTATCTCAACAAGATATTTCAATGGCCTTAACCTCAGCCTTCTTCTCTTCCTTTTTGAGCAGTCACTATGAGCACCCCATTCTCCATGCTAGCCTTGACCTCATCCATCTTGGCATTCCCTGGCAACCTGAATCGCCGGAGGAACTTCTCGCTACTCCGATCCACGCTGTGCCACTTCTCATTCTTCTCCTCCTGCTCTTTGCTCCTCTCCCCGCTTATCTAGAGAATTCTTCCCCCTTCCACTTCGACCTTCACCTCTTCATTCTTTATGCCTGGAAGGTCAGCTTTGAATATATGAGCTTCTGAGGTCTCCTTCCAGTCAATCCGCATTGTGGTGAATTGAGAGGCTTCGCGAACCGAGGCTGGGAAGTTGGAGAGGGAAGAGGTGAAGAAGCTATTGAAGGGGTCCCAAATATCTTAATACTGTGTTTAGTTGAGGGATTTGAAGAAGGATTTGGAAAAGAAAATGGAAAAGGTGTGTGAAACTAGGTGAAATGTAAGTATATTTTATTCATATTTCACCTAACTTTTTCCTTTCCCTTTCCAAATCCCTCCTTAAATTCCCCAACCAAACACAACGTAAGAGAATGGAATGAAGACATTCGTTTGTGGTTGCCAAAGAAACTTGGAATGAGAGGCATGCTTGGAGACCTAAGAAAGTGATTCAAACAGAAAGGTGTTTTGTTTTGTTTTTTCATGGAAAAACAAAATGTTACGGAGAGCTTTGAAGCTGAAATTGGGTAAAGCAGCTACTTATAGAAATGAGAAGATGGTTCTAATGCTTTCATGGCCATTCTGTCTCAATGTTATCGTGAATTAAAAATGCGGATGGTACCTACTTCTTCGTCTTTAACCTTGTACCACCTTCATACAGAGCATTATCTCAATCTTTTTCCACAGGATTGAATTGTAAACAATCGTAAGTAATTCCATAAGTAACCTTGTACCACCTTCATACACAGCATTATCTCAAGGAAAAAAAATATATACAAAAATAGTAACTTTTTTTTTTCCTCCATTTTTTTACCAAGCATTTTTTACTTTGATTTTAAAATTTCATTTTCAAAAAAAATGGAAAATTAAAACAAGACTTCTGTCCATTTATCTGAAAATTCAAAAGTCAAAAATGACAAATTCCTCCCTCTAATTATGATAAAATTATATATCAATGTAATTTTAAAAAAAGAAAATATTTGAGACTCCTATTAAAATCTCTACAATTTTATCCACAATTATATGGAGTGATAGCTGTCAACTTTTGATTTGTCACATATTCAATTATGTAAGGCTTTATTTTCATGTCACATCATTAGAAGTGTATTTGAAGGTTTCAAATGTGGGTCTCTAACATTTATCTTTCTTCTTTTTTTTTTAATTTTTAGATAGGATCTAGCATTAATCTTTAAAAAAATAATTACAAATTAGTTGTAAATTTTATGAATATTAATAATTAGTGTCATAAGATTTTCAATGTATATGTAATTATTCTTTTAAAATGTACTGAATTATAATTGTTTCTTTTTGCAAGAATTAGTGAACAGTTTAGTGATGTGTATCATTTATATTGAAATTAATTTCTAGATTTATAGAGCATTTTTGAATCCTATATATGTACACAACTGACTTAACTATTTGCATCAAAAGCAAAAACAAAAACAAAAACAAAACCCCTAGTATTTAGCATTAGGAAAATGCAACCGCAGGGGTCGAAGAAGAAGAAGAAGAAGAAACATGAGAAGAGAGAAAGAGTAGAAGGAGGAGGAAGAAGAAGAAAACAGAGCAAAAAACTCAAAACTGAACGATTTACCTGAAGATATCATCTCGACATACTATAAAGATTACCCATGGAATCTCTCGTCCAATCCATCTGCGTTTCCAAGCAATGGCGTTCTTTGATCGAAGATTATGCAAAAACCATTCGATCCCAGTAAAGTTGTTCTCGTTAAATTTCGTCCAAGTCCTAGAAGGTCTATTTCTTTGAATCCATCGATCAAGAAGCCTATTTTGAAAGAGTTGATTCACCATTGAGGGCCTGTAGTGAATGAACATCTACACTGGTTTGCTTCTAAGAAAAGCTCGGGTCACCAAATCATTTCGTTGCCACAGCCTAAACATGGAGATATTATAGTTAGTTTGGGAACTCTGAATGGATGTCTTTGTATGGTTCGCTCTGACCGTCCAAACTATGGCGATGAAGCCAATTTTGAGGTATTGGCAATAAAGGAATATGGTATGGAAAGTTCTTGGATGTTTATGTTCAAGATATCGAATTTGATCAGATTATTTATCCTTATACGTTGGTGCCATTCTGTTCTACAAAAAGCATGTAGTTATAATGAAAATTAGCAGAGACTTTTGTAGGCATACAATCCTAATGACAATTCGGATACGAATATTCTAACTTTTGACGGTAATTGCTTTATCAATGCAGATTGTTAGTGTGTGAGTGAATTTACGATCACACTGCCCTCCTTAGTGATTCAGCGGAAGAACACAGGCAGAGTAGACGGCTCCCTGTAACCTGCACAGAAAGAAAAAGACTCCGGCGGTGGTTCTTCCACCCGGGGGCACTCCGACGATCAAGTCAGTATATCTCTCAAAGATAATCAAGTACTTAATTCACTAGCTTGAGTGTAAAAACATACCTTAGACCCATGGGGGTGCCTCTCTTTTATAGCCAATACAATCCTAGTCCCAATAGGAGCCTGGCCCTAATGGACTTAGGATTACTGCTAATCTGGAACTCCCAGTGGGTTCAGGACAAACTCCCTAAGAGTTTTATCTTTACCCAAACTGAAGTCTTCTCACAATCTAGGACTCTTGTCTTATATCCAGGTTGAGTTCCTTCTTCATTCCAGGACTCTTGTCCCTTATCCGCTTATCTCGGATTCCGATATCTTCGGAGATAACCTCGGCCTAATCGAGATTACCTCGGCATAACGACCAGGACACGTGGCACCTCGGCTGACACATCGGCGTCACCTTGGCCACGTGCTGGTGCTCAGAAAATATATCCCCACAACTGCCCCCTAGGTTCTATTACCTCGGCATTCTGAGGTGATGGAACCTATCTTCGAACTTTTTCTCGTACATCGGCCTAAGAACTTTCTAGCCGAGATCATTCATTCCAGGACGGCATGTCCTCTTCAGATTCAAATCAATTCCCTTATGCGTATGAGCTGTCATACACCAATCTTCAACCATTCTGAGGACGCGTTTCATTCTTACTGGTCCGTGCCAGTGACGCGCCTTCAAGCCGTCTTTTCTCTCTGCTGCCATGCGTCGTTACTCCTAAGCGTAATTATTGCTATTTTTACGCCATTGTTTCAAATTTAGGAAAAAACGATTCCCTCTCTCTTTCTCCTTCACTTTTGTATTTTGAATCTCCTTACTTTCTTTCTCTCTAAAACTTTTTCTCTTTCAATTCTGCCATTACTCTTGCCCGAAGCCCTACAACTGCCTCCTTCTGCCATTTTTGCGAAGCTCTGAAGCTCTTGCTACTGTTGCGTTCATTAACTGACCTCGGCGAAGCTCCGGCCTCACCTTTTTCTGGTAAGCCACCGTTCCCTTCTTTTCCCAGTTCTTGCCTGTTTCTGAGATTTCTTATTACTTTCCTGTTTTTCCAGATTTTCTGCCTTCCATTCTCATTTACTCGTAGATTTAGGTTTGGGATTTGTTGTTGAACCATCAATCTCTAGGAAAAACTGAAACAATCGATTACCTAGGTTTTAGCCGAGGTCCTTAAAACCTTTAGGAATCCTCGCCAGAGCCAAACGCTTATTTTTATCGGGACCATGGGTGTGTGGAGAGACAGGTGAACACCCAACCAAGCTTCAAAACTTTAGGCAAGAATTTTCCATACCGAGGATGTCCACCTTAGACTAGTGAGGAAGAGGACTCTATTATGCCCGATGGCGATAAAATGCCCTTCCCCATAGTAGCCTTCGGCCCATGTGGACTTAGGTTCCCTTGATCCCCTTTTTCCGCGAGGTCCTTCACTACTATTCCCTTAACCCCATGCAACTCTCCATAAACGCCTTTAGGACACTTATTGGAATAATAGCCTTAGCTAGGCAGGAGGGTGTTAGAATCACTCTTGCCGACATCCAGTACTGTTATACCATGTGTGGCCTTGACCATAAGGAAAAGGTTTTGTATACTATCTTAAGCCGAGGTCCATCGCCTACAAAATAGTAGCCGACCTTCAGACTCCAACAAAGGGGGACGACATTTGATCGCTTCGAAACCGGAATTCGCCCAGATGAAGAAGTTCATCTCTTTCCTTCCACGCACGGTCGAGAGGGCAAGGGTAAGAGCCCAACGTCAAGCTTAGCTATTGCTTTCTTCAAAAATTTTGCATGTCTTTCAAAAATTTTATCTGCTTTCATGTTTTGTTCGCTTTTGCGACGTCGTTACGACCTCCTAAGATCTTCCGCCAGTCCTTTTATCTTGGGAAAGATCTGAAGAAGCTCTTGGATCTTCCGCTTGAAAAGCGCAAGGCTCCTTTGGTGCTGAACTCCGTCCCCAATTACACCTCAAAATTGGCCGACGTCCCAAGAAAGAAGAAAAGAGTGCCTCCCATCAACCGCTTCCTGAACAAAAGCCGCTTCTACCTCTGAACCTGCCGACCAACCTTCGACCTCGGCACCACCCTCTATCCCAATCCAAGAAAAGAAGCGTCGCCGACGTTTAGTAAAAACCGCCAAGATGGAGAAACCAAAGAAGATGGTGCTGAACCTCTTGGCCAACCTGCCAGATGACATGGAGGATGAGCCAGCTCAATCGGTGCCTCCACCGAAGCAGAAAAGAGTTAAAAAGGCCCAACCAAAGGCCAAGGTTACTGACGTTGATGCAGAGGCTGAAGATGCCCTGCCAATCTCCAAATTGACCGAGAAGACCACCTCGGCTCCTTCTAAGAGGCCTGCTGAGGCCCAACCACCAAAGTCCACTGCAGCAAAGAAACAGAAATCATCTGCTGGGACGTCTTCGAGGTCCAAGGGTCCCAAGATCCCCTGGGAACCCAAAGTCACTCTTGAAGACCGGCCAGTGTATACAAATGAAAGTGCAACCGATGCCCAGATCGGCGTGGCACTCAGCACTGCCGTCCTTCTTGAGGGCGACATGGAGAAAAATGAACAAATGTCTGGTTATGAGAACTATGTCCATATGATGCAACCTTTCCCAAGTAAGTCTTTTGTTCTTAATCATCTTCCATACTTGTAAAATTTCAAATTTCTTGTACTAACTTTTGCCTTGTATTCTTTCGGGCTATCCAACATGCTCATAGCTTCTCCATGATGGCATTTGAAACGGGAGGAAGCCGGTGACATGGAGAAGGAGTTCTCTTATCCATAAACAAAACAGGGCCAACGAACTAAAAATGAAAAGGTTGGAAGATCAAGCTGCAGAAGCTACAAAGGCCCAATCACTTGCTCTTCAAAAGGCCGAGGTCAGCCAGAACGCAGGAAAGTAGCCGAAGCCGAGAGAAAGGAAGCCGAGGCTAAGAGGGCTGAAGCCGAGAAAGAGCTTAGAGATGCTCTGGCTACGAAGAAAGCCGAAGTTGATGCTGCCTACGATCTAGGCATGACCGACGTTGCTGAAGATTATAAGCTTCAGGTCAAAAAAGCATGCAACAAAGGATTCGTCCTAGGTTGGAATGCTCTGGCAAAAAAGCTTGATCTTCTAGCCGACTCGCCATGGCGCAAGACCGAGGCCCTGCGTCTTCCTTGCCCTCTTCCTCCATCTCCAAGCCAAACTGAAGATGAATCTGAAGCCGACGTTGAAAACGAAGGTGAAGATGAAGATGAAGCTTTGGTGAGGAAGACCAAATCTCCTCCCAAGATCGACCTGACTGAAGATGAAGAGGTTGAAGCTGCTCCCAAAAAGGCAGACTTCGGCACCTTATCTTCTGACCTTCTTTTAGTGGGGAGAACTGTTGATGAGACCTTGACCGAGATTGATGCTGAAGTCGCCGCAGACAAACAAGCCGAGGCTTCAGAAAACAAAGAAGCTGAATTTGTGGTGGAAGGGCGGACTGAGGTTGTGGCGGGGAGAAAATCTTGAGATTGTTCCTCAAGGGCCCTCAGAGGTCTCAAATTTCAACCAACTCCTGGTGAAACAACTTGAATGTCTTTTGTATTTCTTTTGTACTTTGTTTCTTTTCTTTGTAAACTGTTCTTTTTGTGGCCGATGTGCCTCTCTGCTGCTTGTAAACAACTTTTATGCAACTGTTTGTTCTTGAATGCTTCAGACTTTTAACTCTTCTTACTGCTTCTGAATGATTCTATACTTAGAATATTTTGCATGATTTCCAGATTCTTCCTTCTTTGCACAATCTCCTTGGGTTAACATACCTCGGGCATTACACCTGCAAATTTCACTTCGGCAAGAGACTGTCCTGCATTCTTTTATAAATTTCAACAAGTATAAACATACACTATTCAATTAATCTTCATCTTGTAAATTGCTACAAATTTCAACAAGTGAAGACAACAATCATATTAGCTTAACTTTGACTTGTAAATTGCTACAAATTTCAACAAGTAAAGATAAGGAATTTATCTCGGCTTAACTTTGACTTGTAAATTGCTACAAATTTCAACAAGTAAAGATAAGGAATTTATCTCGGCTTAACTTTGACTTGTAAATTGCTACAAATTTCAACAAGTAAAGATAAGGAATTTATCTCAGCTTAACCCATTTAAGCATTACTAATGTCTTCTCTCTTACTGTGAACCTAAGTTCCTCTTGGGTTCTCATTATTCAAAAACAACATCGCAAAGTTATATAAGTTCGGAGAAATTTCACGAGGTTTTATTGATCATACCGGCGAGAAAAATCAAAGAACATCTAATGATAGAAAAACTTTAAATTACAAGTGTTCCATGGTCTAGGCAATGCTTTGCCCTCATTATCTTCGAGCCGATATGCCCCATTCCCTAACACCGAGGTGATTCTGTAGGGGCCTTCCCAATTTGGGCCAAGCTTGCCTTCTCTGGGATCCTTCTTATTGCCGACGACTTTTCTCAAGACTAGGTCGTTGACTTGAAAATCCCTTGGATTGACCTTCTTGTTGTAAGCTTTGGCAAGCTGTTGCTGGTATGCTGCAAGCTGGATTGCAGCTTTCTCTCTTCTTTCTTCTAGTAGGTCCAGATCTCGGGCTAAGAGCACATCATTAGACCCGTTTTCAACTCCCTGCGTTCTGATCCCTGGGATGCCGATTTCTAGTGAAATGACTGCTTCTGTGCCATAAGCCACGGCAAAAGGGGATTCCCCTGTTGATCTTCTCGGCGTAGTGCGATATGCCCAGAGCACGTTGGGCAATTCGTCTACCCACTTCCTTTTGTCGCCTCTTTCTTTATTCCATCTAGAATGACTTTGTTTGATGCTTGACTTGCCCATTGCTTTGGGGAAAGCTTGGTGTTGAAAAATAGTTCTTTATCTTGAACTTGGCAAAAATTTTTGATGAGCTTCTTTGTCAAAGCGTGTTCCGTTGTTTCGCCACGATTGCTCTTGGAATCCCAACCGTGATGATGCTTTTCCGGATGAAGTTCTTCACATCCACATCTCGGATTTTGGCAAGAGGCTCGCTTCTATCCATTTTGTGAAGTAGTCCAGAGCTACCAAGAGGGTACTAGTTGCCCGTTGCTTGGAGCAATTTTCCAACAAGATCCATGCCCCATTGGGCAAATGGCCAAGGGCTGAAACAGGTTCAGTCAAGAATGGCCGATGTATCGATGGTGCAAACCTCGGCATTGTTCACACTTCTTCACATAGGTTTCTGATCTTTTTTGCATATAGGGCCACCAATACCCCAGGTAATGGCCCCGTGAGCTAACGATCGCCTGTGGCTTCCACAAACTCCTTCATGAATTTCATACAAAAGTCTTCAACCGAGAGGGTGTACACACCTTAAAGGGGTCCATGAAGGATCTTACATGCAGATGTCTTCTGTCATCGATCAATCTTGCCGACTTCACCGACCTTGTGTGCTTCCTTTCGATCTTTTGGCGGTTTACCTCTTCAGAATGCAACAATTGCATCCATCCAAATTTGTCCCAAGTCCACACATAATGCTTCTTGCATTGTGTGTGGTGACTCTATTTCGGGCTTGATAGGTAATCCACCATGATTGTCCTCGTCTTTCCGGTTTGCATTGAGCTTGCTAAATCGGCCAACGCGTCGGCGTGGTTGTTATCATCTCGGCTAACTTGAAGAAGTCGGCAGTTTTGAAACATGTCTGCCAGCCTGATGACTTCCTTTGCATATGCCGACATCCTTTCATCTCGGGCAACAAACTCTCCTGTAGTTTGATTCACTATGAGTTGTGAGTCACAAAAAACTATTACCTCATACGCCTCTCACATCTTTGCCAAATTCACCCGAGAATTAATGCTTCAGATCTACCTCATTGTTCGAGGCTTTGAACCCTAGTCGAATAGATCGTTCCAAAGATCTCCCCATCGGGAAATTAACACTACTCCTCGCCTCGCACCTGGGTTTGAGCTCCCATCAACAAAAGTTGAAAGGAGTCGCTATGTAGATGCCGCAGGTCTCGAGTTTTTCCTTCCTCGGTTCCTTACCCTTTGGTAGGCTTCTCCTTCCTTGTTTGGACATCGTTCATCTCGGCTCAACGGAGCCCAATGTTCGATGTATTCGCGAGAACTCGGCCGAAGTCGGCCAAGACTTGGCCCTTAATTGCCGTTCTTGGCACGAACTCCAGTCATACTGGCCCAAAGTTACTGCCCATCTAGCAATTCGTCCAGTCAAGTCTCCTTGTTGCAACAAGGATTTTAATGGGTGCTCTGTCAAAACCACTATCTTATGAGCCTGAAAATAATGGTTTAGCTTCTTTGAGGCCATTACCAAGGCCAGCATTAATTTCTCCTGTGGTAAATACCTTGTTTCTGCATCGGCCAAGGTTTTACTTACATAGTAGACTGCCTTCTGCTCTCCCTTCTCTTCTCGGACGATCACAGCACTTACTGCGTGCTCTGAACCTGCTAGGTATAAGAACAGTTCCTCCCCAGGTTGAGGTGTTGAGAGGACTGGGGCCGAGGTAAGGTACTTCTTCAGGTCGGCCAAAGAGGCCTCACATTCCTCTGTCCATAAAAAATCCGTGGCCTTTTTCACCAGATTGAAAAAGGGTTTACACTTGTCCGAACTTCATTATAAACTGTTTAGAAATGCGGCCCTTCGAAGCATCTGAACTCGCTTAGCGATGTCGGACTCTGAATTCCGAATGGCCTTGATCCGATCCGAAATGGCTTCAATGCCCCTTCTTGTCACCAGATATTCCAAGAACTCACCGGATCCGACTCCAAACGCGCATTTCGATGCGTTTAGTCGGAGCCGATATGTTTTGAGTATGTCAAAGACCTCTTCTAAGTCAGCGAGATGATCCTTTGGTTCATTGGTCTTCACGACCATATCATCGATGTAGACTTCCACAGTTCGGCCGATCAAGTGTCTGAACATCTTGGTCACCAGCCTTTGGTAAGTTGCTCCTGCGTTCTTCAACCCAAAAGGCATGACTCAGAATAACATACTGAGCCTTTGGGAGTGATAAACGCGTCTTCTCCTCATCCGGGGTACATGGCTATCTGGTGATACCCCTATATATCGTCCAAGAAGCTCATCCTTCCATGTCCGGATGTGGCGTCCACCAACCGTCGATCTTTAAGAGGGAAGCCATCTTTGGGACAAGCTTTGTTCAAATTTGTGAAGTCTCACGCACCTCCACTTGCCATTCTTCTTCTTTACTACCACGGTATTTGATAACCACGTTGGATAATTGGCTTCTCGGATGGCCCTGGCCTCTAGAAGTCTGGCTACTTCCTCTTCCACTGCTTCGACGTGCATCAACGTAGGTCTTCTGGCTCGTTGTATTCTGTGTTTGGCCGACCATTAACGTTGAGTCTGTGGCATGTGACCTCGGTCAATGCCAGCATTTCATAAGGTGTCCAGCGAACACCTCAATATTTTTTTCGAAGGCTTCCAACTCCCTTTCTTCTTCTTCGGCTAATCTGTCCGAGAAGAAAGAAGCGTTCTCATCGCCTCTTGGGCGAAGATTTTCTTCAATGCTTCTTCGCTCTTCTCGGTCGGCTCCTTGCCGACATCATCTAGGATCTTCATGTCCTCTTCTTCAACCTCTGCTTCCTCTGGTTCTCGAATGCTGCAGGTTAACTTCATTGCTGCCATGGAGCAAATTTTCGCCTGCCACTGATCTCCTCTGATTTCCTCAATCCCATGTTCTGTTGGGAATCGCAGTGATTGATGCAAGGTTGAGGAAGCGCCCCATTGCATGCAACCACGGCCTCCCCAGATGATGTTGTAAGGCGGCGTATCAATCACAATAAATTTCGTCCTCATCTTCTTCGTGCGGCTTGTACCTCCAAGCTTGTTGCGCTTAAAGGCCATGTCGGCGTTCCATTGAAGCCACCATCGGGCCGTTTGATCGCTCCATGTCATCGGGATGAAGGCCTAACTCCTTATAGCATCGACATACATGATGTCGCAGAGTCGCCTTGATCAATCAAGATCGTTTCACCGCACTCCAACCCGGAGGGATACTACCAGGGCATCATTGTCTTGGTGTGAACCATGTCAAGGTCGGCCTTTGTGAAGGTTATCATTGGTCCTTGGCAATCTTCGTGCCGAGGTCTTTTCATCCGACGGTTGACATGCTGCAGATGTTTCACCCTCTACGTCTCCCCCCGTATGTCGTTTTCATTCACCTTTGAGTGGATCACGTTAACCACCCGAGGTTCACCTGCCTGTGGTTCTTTGTCTTTGAAGCTGGGTCAGTGCTTGAGGCAAGCGTACTGTTCTTCCCAGTTCGGCCTCATCTACAAGATCTCTTAAATGGCCTTGTCTCACCAGATCTTCTAAGTGTGCTTTAAGGGCGCTACAACCCTGAGTTGGGTGACCCTGCTCATTATGGTAGGCACAACGCCTACCAAGGTTTCTCCATGAATTCTCCTTGTGCTCTTTTGCCGCTGAAGTAGGGCTGATTTCAATTTGGTCAAGGACCTTTTGGATCGAATTGAACACCGTAAATCCTTTGCTTGTTTAGTCCTTAACTCCGTCTCTGTTTGTTCTTGTTGTTACCTCGGCCTCGCTTGAGCCGTTTTTTTCTGTCTTTGTCTCCTTGTTCTCAAGTATCTTCCTCGGCTCGTCACGTACTTCTCAATTCTCGCCATAAGTTCTTCCATGCTCTTTGGCGGTCTTTGCCAAAGACTTCCGCAATGGATACCATCCTTCAGCCGTTCTTGAAAGATCGATTGCCACTTCTGGTTGCACTCGTATTCGATTGAACACCTCATAGTACCTTTGCATAAGCCCTAAGGCTTTCGTCTTTGCTAATTTTAGGGCCATCAACGCATCCACCCTCGGTGGCGCGGTTTGTTTGTTATGAACACGGCAACAAACATCTCGGCCAGCCTTCCCAGCTCTTCACGCTCCTTTGGCGGTTTGTGGAACCATCGATGCAATTTCCCAAGGATGAAGGGAACACTTTGCGAGCAACGGCTCGTTCCCAGCAGACAATGCCATTGAATTCAAAAATAATCCAACATGGAAGTTAGGGTCCGACTTACGATCATATATCCGGAGCCTCGGCATCTTGAATCTTTTAATTGACGAATCTATCCACTCGCCGAGAATGGAGTCCTCGGCTTAAGGGAAGTTACTTGACTCGGCATTCTCCTGTTTCCTCTTGAAGTAATCTCAAGTCCTCTTTACTTCTTCCCCGCACTTCTCATTATTGGCTTTAGCCTTTTCGGCGACTACTCTCGGCCTCATGGTGGCCCTTTTTGATCCTTCTCCGCAGACGATCGAAACATAATATCCGCCCGGAACATGCCGATGTTCTTTGGGGTCCGCTCTTCGCGGTATGTCCTTCGACTCTTCTCGTCTCGCTCTTCTCGGCCGACTTCCTGGAAGGTCGGTGAGAGTACCTTCCGCTCTGGTGTGTTGTGGGGCCGGATTTCTTTCCGTCCTTCTTCCGCCGTTCTTCTTGGCATTGGTGTGTCCTGCAGTGGATATGGCGGCTGCATGACATTATTCTGCATCATGAAGTTGACGACCGACTGAAGGTCTGCCAACTTATTTGCCATCTCCTTTACTTCTTCATCCCTCCTCAGACATCTGTCTTTTCATGTCTGGAGGTCGTCCTCGTTATAGTATTTGCCCCTGTCTGCTTTCTTTGATGTATCACCATCTTGTCCGACGGCTTTTTCTGCGTGATTCTGATCACGAGTTTCTTGGTTGTGGTCTCCCTCTTCCGCGTTAAGGTCGACGGGTCTTCCACTCCCGACTGGAGTGTCGTCCCCTACCTTTTCCCTCTGCGAGTTACTGGCCATCTACTCTTCTCTCGTTCCCACAGACGGCGCCAAATTGTGTGAGTGAATTTCCGATCACACTGCCCTCCTTAGTGATTCAGCGGAAGAACACAGGCAGAGTAGACGGCTCCCTGTAACCTGCACAGAAAGAAAAAGACTCCGGCGGTGGTTCTTCCACCCGGGGGCACTCCGACGATCAAGTCAGTATATCTCTCAAAGATAATCAAGTACTTAACTCACTAGCTTGAGTGTAAAAACATACCTTAGACCCATGGGGGTGCCTCTCTTTTATAGCCAATACAATCCTAGTCCCAATAGGAGCCTGGCCCTAATGGACTTAGGATTACTGCTAATCTGGAACTCCCAGTGGGTTCAGGACAAACTCCCTAGGAGTTTTATCTTTACCCAAACTGAAGTCTTCTCACAATCTAGGACTCTTGTCTTATATCCAGGTTGAGTTCCTCCTTCATTCCAGGACTCTTGTCCCTTATCCGCTTATCTCGGATTCCGATATCTTCGGAGATAACCTCGGCCTAACCGAGATTACCTCGGCATAACGACCAGGACACGTGGCACCTCGGCTGACACATCGGCGTCACCTTGGCCACGTGCTGGTGCTCAGAAAATATATCCCCACAGTTAGTATTTTTTCCATAATAATATTAGAAAAATATATACAATTAAGAGTTTTTTATTGATAAATTTCATTTTCATTTAGAGGTGTTATAACCCAATAAATCTACCCAAAAAAATTATAACCTAGTTAGTCCTATGTATTTATAGGATTAAGTCCTTTGTGGTTAAAGTTTTGTATTCGTCCATTATTGCTCTATGTTCGAAACTCTATATTTCTCTATTGTTGTAAGTTGAAACTCTATTTATGTCTAGTCAGCTTTGTTACAAACATATGATAGTGATAATGATAGTGATAAAGATGAGGATGTGGGTGACATTTTTTTGTTTTGAGAGTGATTGAATTTTTTTTTTTTTTATTTAGATTTCTAATTCTATTGTTGCTATTGTTTCTATTTTTTTTGTCAATCAGTGTGAATGTTCACATTTCACATTGTTTGAAAATCTGAGAAATAAGTTTTGGAATATATATATATATATAGACATAATTATATATTTTGCAAGATGTGAATGTTCACATTGGTATGAATTTAATTTTTCTAAGGTTAATTGTATGTTAATTATAAATTGTGATCATTTACATTGAATTTTTGTATGAGCTTTTTTTTTTTTTTTTGAAGTTTTTCTTAAGTTAGTGGTATTTTGTTATTTTTTTACTATATTTGTTAGTTAAACAATCATTTTTGTTACCATGAATAATTAAAACAATCGATTTTCACTATTTTTATTTTTTATTATAATTTTATTGTTTTCACATTGCAGTGTCAATGTTCACATTAGTATGAGTTTATTTTTTATTTTTTTAAAACTAATTGTACATTAATTATAAATTGTGAACATTCACATTGTATTTTAGTATAAGTTTTATTTTTTCGAAAGTTAATTGTATATTTGTTATTTTTGTTACTATACTTGTTAGTTTGAACAATTACTACTACAAAAATGCTAAAGATCACACTTTAAGGAAATTAAAACATGACACTTTTAATAAAAGTGTGATTAAAAAAAATTAAATTAATATTTTAATCACAATTAATTTAATTAAGTGTAATAATATTTATTTTTTATATCACTTTTTAATTAAATGTGATTATATATATATTTTTTAATCACATTTTTTAAATAACGTGTGATTATATATATGAATATATTTCTTTAATTTTATTTTTGTAAATAGAAAATTGACCCTTGAAGTCCATCTCATTCTCTCTCTTCAGTCTCACTCTCATTCTCATGGCAAAGGTATGTGTTTTGTCTCTCTCCCTCTCGCTCTCTTGCGCCGCCGACTATAGAGAGAGCGTCACCGATTACACTCCCTCGAACAGCGCTGGCCCTTCGTGGCCCTCTCGCACAGCCAATCGCGAGCAGCGCCGATCATGACCCTCTCTCAGATCGATGCCCTCTGCTCTCTCTTTGTTGTTCGCTTTTCAAGCTGTGGACTTTCTATCTCAGATTCACATATGATTTTCTTGACAGAAGGGACGGAAGGGTTTCTTCTTGCGAGTCTTTGATTTGATGCACTTGGTGTAAGTTTCGATCTCTGGTAAGGGTTTGAATACCAGCCAGGATAGCGTTGCGCTTTCTTCGTCTCTCTGTTCGTCTCTGGTAAACTCTCTCTGAATATATATATATATATAAACATATACACACTCACTTTGTGAGTGGCTTCAATTTTGCTTTCCTGAAATAATTGTAGAAATGTTGTTCAAATTGAAAGCATTGTGTGTACTCTTAGTTTAATTTTTTGGATTAAGGTTGATTAGGTTTTGTTATTTGTTATTTGCTACTAAAAGCAACTCCAATCCTTAACCTATTTTGGATATAACAACCATCTCCAATCTTTTCATCAAGAGTCTCAGTGAGCGGCAAGCTTATCCAGAACATAACACTTTTGACTTATCTAGGCTTTCATTCTTTATAAAATGAGTAAGTAACGATGATTCAGATAGGAGGAGCAAACTTGTTCGTGATCTGAATGACCTAAGCGGAGAGGGAAATATTGAAAGTATGCTTTTAGTTGAAATGGACTTAAGGGAACTAGCTTCCTTGAAGGTTTTCTCCAGTACATTCTTTTATTGTTCCTTGTTTAAATACATATGTTTCTGATTTTGATTCACCTTCTAGCTTTTAGAGTAAAAACCCAACATTAGGCATAAACTAATGGAAGTATGGTCTTCATTGTTTGGAATTTCTTTTAGGGAAACTAACTAATAAGTCCTATTTTGTTTTTAAGATTACTATCTAGTTTTAATATGGACAAAGTCCTATTTGTGATAAAACGTTCCCAAAATATTCATTGCTCCATAATGGTGTGTCTTATCCCATTATGGAATAATAAACTTTTTGAAATAACATCCACCATTATGGAGGAAAATGAATATTTTGAAAAAATGTTATGAAAAATAGGACTTAGTTGTCTATATTGAAACTTGATAGGACTTCACAGTAATCTTAAGAGCAAAATAAGACTTATTGATTTTTTTCCCTTTCTTTTATTAATATAGTAAAATAAAAAAAAAATCATTTTTACTTTATATCCCATTTTTTCTTCTTTCATTTTTCATTATCTTGCTGCTTTTTACATCCTTAATGGTATATTATTACTGCTCCTTTAAGGTCGAGGATGCTATTGTGCTTGCATTTGCTCAATGCCGATGTCCAAATTTGGCTCGACAATGCATCTTAGGTATGTTCCATTGTCAATGCTCCTAGCCTTTTTTGGATACAATGATTGCGCCCATTGGATAGATTTCCTATTCCTGTTGATCTAATTGGTAAGAAATAAAAATATAAATGATCATAAAAGGAATTTTTTGCCTGTTTTTTTCCATCTTCTAGGTTCATTAGTTATTGCCTTGTTGACCCTGCCATCTTAGAAAAAGTATGCAAAATCTGTTTTATTTGTCTGTTAAACTACAAGCTTTATCTTTCCCAATTTGACTATAACAATTGTAGCCTCTATTTGCAGCTATTTTTAACATGTTATAGAAGAGTAAATTTTGCTTCTGTAAAACAATTTGTCAGCCTGTATGTTGTCCTTTCTTATAAAGCTTAGTGAGGCCATCTATTTGTCTGAGATGTACTGTTATTTCATTTTTTATTCATTTATTTTTTAAATATAGTTTACACACTTTAAATTGTCATTATTTTTTCTATTGTGTTGCAGATCCAAAATCATCCGGTGATCCCAAGTTTATGGAGGTATATGGTAACACAGATCTACTAATTGCTGTTATGCTATACTTATACTGGAAATGCTAACATTAGAGAATACCATATTATAGTAAACTAAAGCATCTCAGTTATGGTGACACATGGTGTTGTGGGATTTTTAGTTTTCTTAGTCTGCACTATGTTTTCAGAATGCCTTGTTGCACTTTGTGCCTGGCTACAAATTTTTCTTAGACTGGGCTATTGTGATTGACCAAAGGAATTGTTTTAGAGTTCATGTCATACTTCTCCTATGTAGCTTACAAATCTATTGCATCCTCTGCGTTATGGGGGGTATAATTTTTCATTGTCCTAGAATTGGATTTTATCTTGATAAGCCCATTAGTATTTCTATGGAAGTAATACTCTCATTCTGCATGGACATCAGTTATTGCAAATAAGTGGTCTATCATTATATTTTACCACCTCTATCCTGGCTTAGAATTTGTTGGATCTCTTCCTAAATCACATGCTTTTAATTTTTGGTCAACCCTTTCCATCTAGAAGCTGTTTAAAGTAAACTTCTTTTAATTGAATTTTAGTTTCTTCCATTGTTACTCTTGTTGTTGCTACTTATAGCATATAAAGTATCGGAGGCCTTGTTTCTGGATATGCATTGCTTGTGTTTGAACTACTAATGTTGGATTCATGTTAGTAATAAGCATAATTTGTTCCAAATCCAGTTCACTTGATTTAGGACCTCAAAATATAGTTTGTGCATCTCCACTGTGTTGTCAAAGAAAATAGAAGAATTCATTGTATAACTAATTTCAGCTCTCATGTTCTTGGCTGCAGAACTAATTTCAGCTCTCGTATTCTTGGGGAGTGGAAATAATTTTTGAAAATTCAAAATCATATTTTTGGTGTTTTTTTTTATTATTTATTTATCAAGCTACTTTGTTAATATGCTAGTAAGTCCCTTGTTTGGTTATGGTTTATGGTATAGATGTATTTGTCCCAAGATGCAGGATGCTGAATTTGTTCATTGCAGTGACAGATTTTCTTATTGGAAATAAGCTCTGGCAAATTTGTAGCAACTCTTTCTTGCTGGAAATAAGCTTCATAGAGATTATAACAGATTGAGGACATTTCCAGTGCTTTCATTATAAAATTAAACATTTTCATTATTTAATTTGTGCCCACCATCAAAGACTCTTTCATTAGCCACAAATGCTCACTATTATATTTCCAAACCTATAATGATTTTCCCTACTTACAATGAAATACATATTGATGGGTTTTTGTTTTTTTATCTGTTTTTTTGTTCATTATTCTAATTTCGTGCTGTTATATTTTTGGTTATTCCCCCCGCCCACCCGCCCGCCCGCCCGCCCGCCTGCCGTGATAAGCCCAATAGACTATAAACTTCCATGCAATAGATTTTTTTTAAAGGTAAATAATCACTTCAACCAAGCAATCATAATGTTAAATCCTTCCCATATATCTGCATCCTTTTCTATGCTAAAGATCTTTCTAGTGGTGCTATTAACAATACTGATCTTGCATAGTTTCAAGCGGTGCTTCAGTACTATGTTCTCCTTATATTTAGTTTCCAAATTTACAATTTCAAAGATTTGATGATCTAATAAAACTTAGTTGATCAAAATCCTTTCAAGTTACATTAACCTATTGTAGACGTGCCCGAACTTTCGGGCTCCATGCGCGAATGCGCGAAATCCGTTTTGTTCATTAGCTACTACAATTCGGACTCAATGTTATGATTTTGAATTTAATCTCGCAAAGTGCAATGCAAGATCGATAAATCACCAAAGAGTTTAAATCTGGCAAATCGTTTTAGAAAATTGATTTTAATAAAGAAATGTCAAACATTGACTGTTTTATCAGATACAGAGTCGCTACCTAAATATTTTGTTTTGGGAAATTTAGGAAACCTTGACTTGTGCCTAAGGTCATGTGTTCGTTATCACTACAAAAAAATGTGAAATTGGTGATTTAGTCAGCAAAAGTCAGGGTTACACTTTTGCCGACTAAAAATTACACTACAAAAAAATTTGAAATCGGCAATATTCACTACAAAAAAATTACACTTTTGCTTATTAAAAATTTGGTCGGCAAAAGTCTTTTTTTAGCCAACAAAAGTCATTTGCAACCAATTTTCTTGGTCGCCACGTTAGTTGCCAATTGAGGGTTGACAAAAGTAATTAGCGACCAAAACTTTTGTTAGTCGGGAAAAAATTAGATTTGCCGACTAAATTTTTAGTCGTTAAATATATCATTACCACGACTAATTCATTTGGTCGCTAAAACACTTTGGTTACGAAAAGTGATATTTTTCTGACCAAATATGTTTGTCGCCAAAAGCAAAAAATTGGCGACCAACTATTTTCGTCACCAAAAGTTGAGAAATCACCAATTAATAATTTAGTCGTCAAAAGGTAAGGAATTGCCGACTAATGATTTTAGTCGCAAAAGTGTAGAATTTGGCGACCAATTATTTAGTTGCCAAAACTTTTCTCAACCAAATATTTTGTCGCCAAAAGATATTAAACAATCAATGACTAATTAGTTAGTCGTCGAATCTTTTTTTTTTTTGAACAATCAATTTTTGTTTATAAATATTTAATCCAATATTGAACAAAATTCATTCAACCCAACCTAAATATAACATTAAAATTCATCATATTTTCTTACTCAATCCCAAACTTTACAATCATTCCATTCAAAACATTAATTGAGACAAGTTTTAAACATCCGTCCATTGAAAATTAGTAAGTAATTAAACAAAAATTAAAAGGAAAATCAATGAAGGAATCCAAAAAAAATTCTACAACAGGAAAGAATATATATGGTTTTGAAACATCAGCCTTGTGCTTGATTGTTTTTGGAAGTCACCTACAAATAAAATAAGAAAAGTTAAAATCTAGAAAAACATCCAAAATGAAGTATTCTCATAAAAAAAAAATTAACCATATGGCAAAAAATTTATATGATTATATTACAAACATTTGATGATGACTATACCACAATTAAGTATTGTCATACCTGAACAATGAGACAAAGCAACTCAGCAAGTCTCGCCAAGGTAATCCTTCAGTAATACTTTGAGACAACAAGGATGTTCTGCAAGAAACAATAATGTCTTGTAGATAAACCATTGCAGCATATAATTGAAAAATATAATTGAACATGAGTGAAAGATTACATGTTCTATTACTCTCTGTCTCAAATATTTAGCCGCTCTGTTACCTAAAGAACCACCAAGTATGTTCTTTTCATCCTCAAATTCATCCTTGAATGTATTCCATGAAGTCATCCACTGAATAACCTCCAGTGTAACAAGCTGTTTCAAGAGCAACCTATGACAGAACATAAGGGCAAGCATCCAATAGTGTTAACAGAACAAAACTATGCTCTCTATTTTATTTTTTTTTAGGTCATTTACTATTGGTTTCAGATTAATTGAATAGACATACCTAAAAAGTTATATCCACTCACTTCCAATTTTCCCTTGGAGCCTCCTATAGCTAGCAAAAGCATGAAGCATAAAAAGTTATATCCACTCACAAACTTAACTTAACAAGATATCATAACATTAAAAACAAAACTTAACTTACATCACATGTGCCTAAAGAATCTTATGGTTATGGTCTCCTTTTATATAAATTATTGCTTTATTACCAATCAAGATGCTCCACATAACCATCTAATCATTATTTATGCACAGCAAATGAAAGTGAATTTACATAAAAGAAAAAAATATTCATTGTAATTTCCATCAGCTACGAATATGGCTATTCATGACATGAGTGATACTAAGCAGGAAAACAGAATTTACATGTGGCTTCCTAATCAGCTCCTTGAGAACAGAATGAAGTGTTAACCAAAGTTCTTTGAAGAGGACAGCAATTAGGGCAGGTGCTACCAATTTGGACAGTACGTGTATTTTTAAAAATAAGCCACCCATTTTTTATTTTGTTTTGTGAAAAATAAGATAAATTGAGCCAATTACGTTTATTGAATCGATTTAAAAAATAAAATAAATGAAGTTTTGCCACAATAATGAGAACCGATTGAAGTCATTTATAGTCGCATAATAAGATCACATTTATTTTTAAAAAAAATAAAGAGCAAGCATGATTTTGATAATAGATTATCTATTTTTTTAAAACAAATCTGACCTGATCATGTAATTATAAATGTCTTATTAACTTAATGTTTTTCATGAAAACTCTACTCGACGAACCTTACAATATAATCAGTTCAGATGATCGTTACATCAACACCCTCAAGTCCTAAAAAATGTAGGTTAAATGTAGAAGAAACTTACAATGTGATCATGCTCTGGAGGGGAATAAATGCCAGCAGTGATTGTAGTTCTTCGGCGAGTATGGTTTGAAGGAGGTGGGTTTGATATCATTTTAAAACCAGTTGGAACTACTATCACTGGCATCCCAACTAGATTTCCCATGCAAACTTTTTCCCAGTCTGTTGCATTTCCAACAAATGCATCAACTGTGAAGCTCTCTTTCCCTTCCGTTATCAATTTCCCTCGCGCTCTCTGTGCCTGTTCGGATCATCATTCAGATATTAACAATGAAGTGATGATAGTACAAAATAATAGTAAACAGGAAATGCAATCTGTTACGGAAAGTGCTATTCTTTCATAATTTTATTTTTATTTTTATTTTTTTACTCAATCATCGATTAGAATGACATGATAGTGACATTTTTTTATTTGTAAAAAACCTGACAAGATTTGATTTTATCACTTTAAAACAAATAGAACCACTATAAATCCAAAAAAGCTCAGAAAAGTATCTAAAATTTGAAATAAATCATCAAGATTCACTCAAGATTTGACCCCACAATACAAAGTTGTACACATTGTACATCAAAAATTCATTGTAATTTTATGGAAACTTTTCTGGTTTCCTAGACTTTTGCTAAAATAAAAGTTTATCAAGTTGGTATATATTTTTAAAAATGTCACATCATTCTGGTTAATAATTATGTAAAAATTCATCAATAATATCATTTTCCTTTTGTAACTAAGGCATCTTCATGAATTTTTGTTTGTCTAATCTGGATTTTACTTTCCAGAGTTGGATCCAAGGAGATTTAGGTTGGACTACTTTTAATACTGTTTGTAATTATTTTTTAGATAAATGTGGTACGATCAAGTGACAATCAATTTTAGTATGGATAATTTGCTCTGTGAGTTTTATAAAATGAACCATTCGGATTGTTAAAATAAGCCCAAAATAGGCCCATACTAGGCCAAACTAGACAGTCGAAGACAATCCAATCTCTTTCTGCTCTCTACATATATGTGGTCATATCAAAAATCCAAAAACAGCCTCATGCTCACAAGGCGTTGGGAGAATCCATATAGGAGTACTCAACATGCTAATTGGTTATGAAATAATCAAAACAAGTATCCACCACCCCCCTACTGACTTTACAACCAATAACAGTTCCAAAATTCTACTCAGACTACTAGAACTGCTTAAAATATGAAAAAAGCACCAGAAGTTCAGAGATTAGGGAAACAGAATAAAGCATGATCTTTTATGCTTATTCTCTAATCTAATTAATGAATCTAAAATTCATAATTCTAGTCTTTTTTAAGCAGTAAATGTTCCCATTTAACTGGTAACGATCAATCAGAGGTTCAAAATGAATTACCTGAAGATAGTCCACTGCAGGTACCATGCGAGCACGACAAAGTTCAACAGGCCATTGATCTTGAGCTTCATAGTTGTCATCCTGCCTAGATCGCTGCCACTCATCGAAGTGGGACAACATATCTACATCCATTGTGAAATTCATTATACCTTGAACTGAGTCAACACTGTAATTCAGTTTGAAAGGAACCATATTAACACCGTTGGACCGAAGAACATGGACAACCTGCCATGCCAACACAAAAATTATCAAACAATTTAGCTCTGTGATGTCACCGGAAATGGATCATCCAGAACGTGGGTAGTTTCTCAATTTCATGCATTTTGTTTCAAAGTTTTCACTTTCAGCTATCGAAAAGCATTACTACTAAAACAGAAAACGGAAGCATTTTAAAGTGAACTTACCTCCATCTCAGCATCATCAAGATATCCAACCGTTAACTTTGCAATGTCAACCAAAAACGGATCATCAAGGGAAATATTTCTCGATGACAGATCATCCGGATCCTTCCCTCGAATGGCATCAAGAACAACTGTGCAATCCACAGCACTTCTACAGAAAGGCCCGAGCTTATCCTGTCAAAAATTACCACCTACAATTTAACAGAAGAAAAAAAATGACACAAAATGTGACGCACAAAATAAATATTTTGATTCATACCAAGCTCTCGGATATGCTCATGACAGCGGTTCTTCCAACAGAACCGAAAGTTGGGCGCAGCGCAGTCACACCACAACAAGCAGCAGGGTAGGTGATGGAGCCAGCTGTTTCAGAACCAATTGCGAACGGAACCATACCTGCTGAGGTGCAGGCAGCAGGCCCAGCAGATGAACCGGTGGAATATTCCTCAATATTCCACGGGTTCCTTGTTCTGCCCCCAAACCAGATATCATCATATGCCAATGATCCCGTGACAAGTTTTGCCACGAGAACTGCCCCTGCAGACTTCAGCCTGTATCAAGTGTCATTAAGAAAGTAAATGACTTTATATGATGAACTAATTAAGATACTGCATTGTAAAGTGGCTTTGAATGATTAATTGTGTACCTCTGTAAACCCAAGCTTCAATGTTTAGAACTTGATTTTTGAAACTTCTTGAACCCCATGTTGTCTTGTAATGGGGTACTGCAATTATATCTTTTAACCCATATGGGATTCCATGGAGAGGACCTATAATGCAATTTGGCCAAAAATCTCAAACAAGTTCATAAAATTTAAAATTGCAGTTGCAGTCCACTGGAAACCTTAAAAGAACAAAGAAAAATAATGATTCAATCATTATTTATTTTATTTTACTTTATTTATTTTTAAATTTGATCCAATGCACAAGATTCCTATAAAGCAAGATATACGCAGCCTTATCCCATTTTTGAATAGTAGATGATGATTCAATGGTTAGAAAAAAAAATTAAAAAGAAGTTACCTAGTGCACGAGATTTCTGCTAAAGCAGGAATTCGGGGATAACAAGATGTACACATCCTTAGCCCATTTCTGGAGAGGTTATTTCCATGACCCGAACACACCCCACCAGAACTACTTTGCCATATTCTACTGAATATATTATGTTCAGTAATCAGATCTTCAATTGTGCTATGAAAATTTCCTTACTTTATGATTAGATTGACAGTAAACAGAACAGAGAGGTACCCAAGTATATGCCTTTCGCAAGTAGTTCATCGGCCTCTTTTGCCTGTTTATATGCTAATTCTTCAGTATAAGTGACCACAGCTTCAAGAACAGTATTGTATCTGTACATATCCACTAAGACATCATCATAATCTAGAAGCAAAAGTATAATTAACACTGAAAAAAAGCATAGTTAGCTCACTATTACCTCTTTAATCTCTTCAAGAAAATCCCAGTAAGCTCCTCGGACGTGATTTGTTTTGTCTTAATGAGTTGACCCAGTTCAAGAACCTAATGACCACCCCAAACCGATATTCCAAAATTAACCACAAAAAAAAAAAAAAAAAAAACACACACACAATTTAATTCAAATTTTGTGGTATAAGCAATGGATTACAGTCATGAAAGCAATATCTTCTTCAATTTTAGGCCTTTGTACACCGGAGAGAGAAGGAATATTAAACTTCTTGCGCAAATCTTGTGCTTGTTCATTGGCCCAATGCGGATTAAAAACCAAACAAGATGGATTGTGTAGCCCTCCATTAGTGGAAGCAACTAATTTCTGATTCGATTTGATTATCGGTTGATTGAACCCTTTTACACCCATTTCAATCTCCAGCATCTAAAAGGAAATGGACATAATTAACATATATCCTCAAAAATCATTGGAACTGAAGTATATTAAAGTCACAAACAAGCTGTCTAATTTACCTTGGTATAATTGAAGAAGCCAGCATCAAGTAATTTAAACGTATTTGTAAGTAGTGAATTATGATTTTCCAAGCATTCTGTGTTGTTCTTAGATTCAAACTTTTCAGTGTCCTGATCAAAGAATTTTCAAGAATCAATACGAAGCGTTTAAGACAAAATGAAATTAATTAACTAGCCTTACTTTTGATGGATTTTACCTGGAAAAAAAGGTCCGGGATTGAACCCTAACATTCTTAGACAACATTGCCCATAATGAAACATTAGGCTACATTGTAATTGGGGGATATCTTTTTTAACAAGCATTCAGTATTTTCAGAGGACAGAACATAGAGAGAAAACTGCATCTGATGCTGTTTTGTGGTAACTCAATCGTTTATTGACTTGAAAAATAAGATAAATGAAGTTTTGCCACGGTAAAACAGATGACTTGAATCCTGAAAAAAAGAACTGTTACCCAATAATTTGTGGATACAGATACAAGTGCCGAAACAGATACAAGGTGTCAGACTGTGAACACCTTCGAATTCCAAAACATATTTGTCTACACTCTCAACAGAAAGAATAAGGTAAAGCATTATTTGTCTACACTCTGAACACCTTCGAACCCTCTTTTTATGGACCCAACTATGAATCAACAAATAATTGATAGACTGAAGAGGGATTTTGCGTAAAGTATTGATTTCGAACAAGAAATTAATATTTTAATTATATATATTGAATTGACTAACCAAAGCCACGCACTATGATTTGAGGCCATCCCTTCAAACATTCACTCATTAGGGTTTTGAAAATTAGGGAAAAGAAAAAAATTGGTTTTGAAAATTAGGGAAAACAAAGGAAAATAGAGAAATTGAGCGACAGAGAAAGAGAGGACCCATACTTGATCTCGGGGTTGTTTGAAGATAGGCGAACTGGTAGTAGCAGAAAAATGGTGATGGTGGTGCTGTTAGGTGCGAAAATAGAGAGCAACCATGTGAGTAATACAAAGATTGAGAGAGAGAGAGAGAGAGAGAGAGAGAGAGAGAGAGAGAGAGAAACAGAGATAACATACATACCTAACAATGGAGGCCCAAGTACTTCTCGAAGCGCCACTGATGCTTGGTCGAAGAAGCCACACACGCGACTGCGATGATGGATGAGGAGCGACTTTGGTGACTGCAATGGAGCAGAAGAATCGATGATGAGGTGCGTGTGAGGAGTGGTTCGCGGTATATACTATATAAAAGAGTTCGAAAATTTCAGTAGGCTGTTATACAGCATTTTTTCCCTACCAAACTGTTTGGTCGGCACCGTGCTTCACTTTAATTTAAATAACATTCAAAATAGTATCATCTTGTTATGTGCGACCAAATTACTTTGGTCGGTAATTTTTTTTTTTTAATTTTCCTGCTTTTTTTGCTCTTCTATATTCAACCTTTGCCGAGCAAATTTCAATTTTGGTCCCAGGAAATTTTATTTTGACAACGTTATATAGTACTCTAATAGATTTTAAAATAATTTGTGCTATAAATGATTTGTTTTTATTTTCTAAAATTATAAACTTACATCAACATTCCGCACCGAGCTATTATACATTATTATAGAATTTTGCTTTGTTTTTATTAATAATGTTTTGTAATAATTCTTATGCTTAAAATTAGCCTATAAAATTAGAATTATCTTAATGTTGATTTTTTTTTTTTTAAACAAAAAATTGTAATTAATAAATGCCTCATCTCTAAATAAGTTTTTCATTCGGCGACTAAATAAGTTTGGTAGCCAAACCTAACTAAAAAAAACATGGGCTAAAAAAAAACATGCATTTGGTTTGAACAAAATGGTTTTAAAAAATTTAAAATATAAACTAAAAAACATGTTTGTCTAAAATATTTATATTTATTTTTTTTATTATTTATGATGATGGGATCATACACATTATAATTAAAAAATAATAATTGGAAAAAAAAATTGAAAAAAAATATTTGAAAAGAGATGAGAGAGATGGAGAAGAGAGATGAATGAAAAAGAGAAAGAAGAGAAATGAGCGAGAAAGAGAGACTCATTTCATTTATTAACTTTTTCCTCTTTCAACAGTAATGGGCTCAGAGAAAGAAACGAGTGTGATTGAGAGAAATGAACGATTGAGAAAGAAGAGAGATGAGAGAGAGAGAGAGAGAGAGAAAGAGAGAAAGAAAAAAAGAGAGAGATAAAACAAGATGAGCGAGAGATAGATAAAGAGAGAGAGAGAGAAAGAGAAAGACAGCAAAAAGAGATGAACAAGAGATATAGAGAGAGTAAAAGGGAGAAGAAAGATAAGCAAGAGAGATAGAGAGAGCAGGAGATAAGAGTGGTGAAAGAAAGAAAAAAAAAAGAGAGATAAAACAAGATAAGTGAGAGATAAACACAGAGAGAGAGAGAGAGACAACAAAAAGAAATGAACAAGAGATAGAGAAAGAGACATAGAGAGAAAAGTGATAAGTGAGAGAGAGAGAGAGAAAGAGATAGAGACATAGGCAGAGAGAAACAAGAGATGAATGAGAGATAGACAAAGAGAGAGAAAGAGAATGAAAAGAGATGATCGAGAGAAAGACATAGAAAAAAGAGAGATAGAGAGAGGAAAGATAAGTAGGAAAGGCAGAGAGAGAGATAGAAAAGAAAAAAGATGAGAGATAGAGAGAGAGATGAAGCGAGTGACAAAGAGAAAAAAAGAGACAGAGACAAAGACAAAAGGCAGACATGAGACAGAGAGAAGAGTGATGAGTGAGAGAGAAAAAGAAGAGAGAGAGAGACAAAGAGAGAAAGAGATAGAGAGTGAGAGACAGAAAAGAGACAGAGAGAGGAGAGATGAACGAGATAGACAGAGAGAGATAGAGAGAAGAGGGATGAGCGAGAGAGACATAGAGAGAAGAGAGATGAGCGAAAGAGACAGGGAGAAAGAGAGAGAGAAGATAGATGAGAAAGTGGCCGGAGAGAAAAGAGAGATGAGAGAGAGCGAGAAGAGAGATGAGCGAAAGAGACAGAGAGAGAAAAGAGATAAGAGAAGAGATAGATGAATGAGAGACACAGAGAGAGAGAGAGCAGAGACAGAGAGAAGAGTGATGAGTAAGAGAAAGAAAGAGAATAGAGAGAGGAAGATGAAAAAATAGGTAAAAAGAGACAGACAAAGAGAGAGAGAGAGAAAGAGCGAAAAGAGATAAACGAGAGAGATATAGGGAGAAAGAAAGAGACAGACAGACAAAGAAGAGTGAGAGAGAGAGAGAGAAAAGAGAGATAGAGATAGAGACACAGAGACAAAGAGAGAGACAAAATGATAGAAAGAGAGAGAAAGAGTGATGAGTGAAAGTAAATTTAAATTTGTCTTTCAGCGACTAAATTATTTTAGTTGCCAAAACTATCTATATAGTGACTAAAATATGTTTTAGTCGCTAAAATTAAATTTTTACCGACCAAAATTTTGGTCGCCACAAATAAAAAGTGAATTTTTATTTTTCATTCAACGACTAAATTATTTTAGTTGCCAAAACTATCTATACCGCGACTAAAATATTTTTTAGTCGCTGAAATTAATTTTTTGCCGACCAAAATTTTGGTCGCCAAAGAGAAAAAGTGAATTTTTATTTTCCTTTCAGCGACTAAATTATTTTAGTTGCCAAAACTATATATACAGCGACCAAAATATTTTTTAGTTGCTGAAATTAAATTTTTGCCGACCACACTTTTGGTCGCGAAAGATAAAAAGTATATTTTTATTTTTCATTCAGCGACTTAATTATTTTAGTTGCCAAAACTATCTATACCGCGACTAAAATATTTTTTAATCGTTGAAATTTAATTTTTTCCGACCAAAATTTTGGTTGCCAAAGAGAAAAAGTGAATTTTTATTTTTTTCTTTCAGCGACTAAATTATTTTAGTTGCCAAAACTATATATACAGCGACCAAAATATTTTTTAGTCGCTGAAATTAAATTTTTGCCGACCACACTTTTGGTCGCCAAAGATAAAAAGTAAATTTTTATTTTTCTTTCAGCAACTAAATTATTTTAGTTGCCAAAACTATATATACAGTGACCAAAATATTTTTTAGTCGCTGAAATTAAATTTTTGCCGACCACACTTTTGGTTGCGAAAGATAAAAAGTATATTTTTATTTTTCATTCAGCTACTAAATTATTTTAGTCGCCAAAACTATACTAAAATATTTTTTAGTCGCTGAAATTAATTTTTTGCCGACCAAAATTTTGGTCGCGAAAGATAAAAAATAAATTTTTATTTTTCTTTCAGCGACTAAATTATTTTAGTTGCCAAAACTATATATACAGCGACCAAAATATTTTTTAGTCACTAAAATTAAATTTTTGCCGACCAAACTTTTGGTCGCCAAAGATAAAAAGTTAATTTTTATTTTTCTTTCAATGACTAAAATATTTTAATTGCCAAAACTATATATACAGCGACCAAAATATTTTTTAGTCGCTGAAATTAAATTTTTGCCAACCAAACTTTTGGTCGCCAAAGATAAAAAGTAAATTTTTATTTTTCTTTTAGCGACTAAATTATTTTAGTTGCCAAAACTATATATACAGCGCCCAAAATATTTTTTTAGTCACCAATTGTGGCAAATTTAGCGACTAAATTTTTTTTAGTCGCCAATTTTTAGCGACTAATTTTTTTTTAGTCGCCAAAAATTAATATACCCCGACTAAAAAAATTTAGTAGCTAAATATTGTACTTTTACCGACTAACATAATTTTTGGTCGCCAATTCCACAACTTTTGGCAACTAAAATATTTTTAGTTGGCAAAAGTGGTCGCCAATTGTGTATTTTCTTGTAGTGGCAGTTATATCATTTAAGCAAATAGTCTCACGGCAACCATGCTGTCATGGCAATCAATAACACACATGCAGGGATGCTAAAGTATAAATACTTACAGTGTACTCCAAGCCAAAACAACAACTAGTTAGTAATCAATGCATGACCCTAGTTCATGTAAACTTGGCTAATGCAACACATGCAAAAATGCAACTAAGATAGGCTCGGCTATTCTAAGATAGCACGTGAAATGCAACAATTGATACATGTATTTAAGTAAATGTATTGAAATACAATGCAGTTTGTATGATGCGCCGAGCCCGGTGCATGCAAGACAAATGAATGAATGCAAACATGCAAGCATAAGGATGCTAGTCAAAACATGACTTAGAACTAACCATCGTAAGCAGATAAGTAAAAGGGAGAAAGACGTGGGATTGGAAGACATTCACACACTCATGCACACTTATTACAAAAGTTTGCCCTCTCGACAGAGGGTCCGAATGAATAATACAAGCTAGCTACACTAAACTATTTTAACTAATCTAATTAGACTAATTATTACATAACCAAATTGGAAATTAGCTAACACTAAGCTAATTAAGAATTTACAACAATGAATTAAATTAGCTAACACATTAACTAATTAATTACAAATTAACTAACTATACAAAGCAGTTAAAATGGCCTCGAGAAGAGAGGCATATGCATGCTTGGTCGGCTTCGCTCAGAAATCCGTTGCCATGCCTCATGTTGCCTCTGTTTGCACACTTCTGTACCTCTGAAAATTATGCCAACTTCTGTGATGCTTCTGAACCACCTCATGGACACTTTGAGAGGTCATCGGCCAAGAGGGGTGGCCATCGGCCAGTGGATAATGGTCATCGACCAAATATGAGGCTATCGGCCAAACATTGTTAGCCGATCGGCACACTAGATAGCCGATCGGCCATCTCTTCCTGCAAACTTCCCCTTTTTGCTGCAACAGAGCACAAACAGAGGCATGGCAATGTATTTGCAAGAAAATGTGTGTGCAACCACACCCCTTATCATGTTTGAAACTCAAAGGAGTGTAGTGCTCGACTCTCGAGCCATCAATCACGCATTCCAAGTCTTCCGGGTTCTTTTCATCTATTCTTACCTCTACCAAGTCTTCCACCGCTTTTCTGATTAGCTGCTTTGTCGACATCTGCGAACAGTTCATTGCTTTTAGGTTCTTCCACCGAATGAATGTATCCTTTGACAGCGCGGCTGCCATTCACCGTGACAAAGCATTGCTTGGACATAATTTGATCTCCATAGACCTCTTCAATTACACCGGTGTTGTTGGGGAACCGCATTACTTGGTGGTAGGATGACGCCACCAATCGTATGGCATGCAACCATGTTCTGCCCAAGATGATATTATAAGTGGAGGGGACTTTTAATACCCAGAACTCCACTTATTTTGTCACGCTTCTTGCCTTGACTGGGAGGATTATTTTGCCGACGGGCCATTCTGGCATGGAGTTGAATCCAATCAGGGGAGATACGGCAGGTGCCAAGTCCTTATCTTGTAACTTCAACTGTTTAAAGGTGTCGTAGTACATTATTTCACATAAACTGCCTTGGTCTATCAAAATCCGCTTGACGTCAAAATCCTTAACTCGGAGAGTGACAACCAAGGCATCATTGTGAGGGCAATATATCCTTGCCAAGTCTTTATCCGAAAAAGACATGACGTTCATGGCCTCTGTCTTTCCCTTCTTGATGGCAGGTTGGGCACTTAGTACCTCTCTTAAATGCTCAGCCTTTTTGATTGATCCTCTGAGCTCGCATACACGCTCAGGTTCGAAAACTCCATGTATCACATTGATAACGCCTTGAGGTGGGGCGTCGATTGGCATTCCGTTGGGGTTATTATGGTCCTGGGGGGCTGGTTGCGCCCCTCCTTCAATGTATTTATCCAGGTGACCTGCTGCCACCAACTCCTCCAGGTGTTGTCTCAATGGCGTGCAATTTTTAGTGCGGTGCCCCTTTTCTTTGTGGAAGGTGCACTGTGATCTTTCGTCATAGTCCTTCTGAGCTTCCCCAAGCTTGGCTGGCCATCTGACGAAAGGCTCATCCCGTATTTCACTTAGAATTCGGTAGATCGGTTTCTTGAAGACCGTGGTTATGGCAGTGCGGACTCTCAACCATCTTTTATCCTAGTCTTCGCTGTTGTCTCGTGTGCCACGTTCATTTCTACTCGGACGATCTACTATGTTGACCTTTGCTGAGGCCTTCTTCTCTGGTACTGCAGTCGTGTAAGATTTTGTTTTGGCACGTGCGCCATCTTCCTCCACCCTGATGTGCTGATGCACTCTTTCCATCAAGGCTTCCATGGGAAGGGGTGGTGTCATGGTGATTGAGTCCCTTAGTCTGTTCCCGACTGGAAGGCCTCTTTTGTATTGGGTAATTGTGAGATTGGTGGGGCAATCCCAAATCTAGTTGAAGGTCTCCCAGTAACGACTGTTGTAGGATCTTAAGATCTCTTTGTCGCCCATGTCAATAGAGAGTAACTGGTCGATCTCCACCGGGGTTTTAGTGTTCGTTCGGAACCTTGTTACGAACGCTTCCTCCAACTGCGCCCAGGAGGCTATGTTGCCTTCTGGAAGTTTTTCGAACCAAGTCAAGCCTAGGTCGCCAAGGCTAGATGGGAAGAGGATGCACATTAAAGCCTCGTTTCGCTGGTATACCGACATGACCTGGCGAAAGTGGCTTAAGTGTGAGTAGGGGTCCGTCTTTTCCTCATATGTAGTGAATTTGGGCTGAGGGAAACCTGATGGTAGGGGCGCGTTTTCAATTGCCGGAACGAACGGTAAGGTTTGCAGCCTCACTACTACCTTGTCCGTTGGTTCGTAGGTAGGGCGCGGTATTGGCATTCCAACCTCGACGCTTCCATGCGTCCGAGGAGCCAACCGCTGTAAGGTAGAGACTCTATGTGGATCGCGTGCCCTGGCGTCCTCCTTCCATCGTGCCTTCTCTTCGAGCACGGTTCGTAAGTCGGATAGTCAGATGATCTGGGCAACTCCGTCTACCTGGATCTTGTTTGGTGAGTATGTGAGGGCCAATACGTGTTTCTCTCAGTGTATGACCTCTCAGATCTCATCCTTTCAGACCTGGAGTGACGAGTTCTGGAAGATCTAGATTGCGTATCGCCTGTCCTGAGGCTTCTACTCTCTGCTTGAGAGGGTGTGGTATTCCTACTATGACCTTCTGAGTGGCGAGGGGGTGTTTTGTTTGTGCGCCCCTCTCCTGTCGCCACTCATTTTCCCTTCACCTGGCGCTTTAGAGATTCCATGTCTGCCGCCATCCGACGTATCAACTCGTCTTGCTCCTTGACGCGATCCTCCAAAGCCTGGGAATCAATCCTCCGCCTTTGTCTCTCTGGACTTTGCGAACGAGAGTGATGGGGCCATTAGTCACTTCTACCCCTTGTATCCCTCCTGGGATTCTGTCTTTGTGATTCCAAGTCCGCCATAGGAGGGATAAGAGGTAGACCTTCACGCCTCGCGCCTCCTTCTGGTGTTTGTCCGTTAATGGCGGATTGTGGCAAAACTTCGTTGTGCGCCATTGATTCTAAAGAGGAAAAGCTTGATCAAGAGGTTTGTTCTTGTCTGAATGCCCACAGACGGCGCCAATTGTACGGGAAAGAAATAAACATTCTCGTATAATCCTGTTGATCAAGTCTGTGCTCCTCTGTACGACGTCATTCTACTACTTGAAAATACAAACATGAGCTAGCCGGCGGGTGTGTGCCGGAAACCTCTCTGATGCCTAAGTCAGTAAACCAGACAATTAGACAAAAGCTCTGTATATTCGAGAATCAAAGTTGTGTTACCTCTCCATAGGTAATGTTTGTGAGCTTTTATAGGTTTTGTGTGGCACAATCCTAATAGGACTTTTACTCCCCCATACAGAGTCCTCCTGGGATTCATGCTCCTGAAAGATAATGGTTATCCTTCAACACCCCCCTCACTGCTTAAACGAAGTGAGATGGTTTTACCATGGCCGGACTCCAATACGACCGAAGTAAGCATGGCCGCGCCAAGCCACAAAATAGACCGAACTATCGTTAGTTCGGTTCTTCCTTCAATATACTTACCTCAGTTCCTCCTGAGTAAACCGTGGTAAGTCTAAACCGAGCTCACTTCTAGCAAGGCTTTAGACCGAACTATCAATACTGCGCCATAACCGGTACAAGTTCTAGTATGGTGACTGAGCTAACCTCTTAGGACCGAAGTAACTTTATGTCTCATTCTGACTGAACTAACCTCAAGTCTCTCCGGACCGGACTAACTTCGAAGCCTCTTCAAGACCGGAGTAACTTATGGCCTTTTTACGCAGCCCTTCGCACTGAGGCCCATAACGGCCCAACTCGGCCTAATTTGCATATAAATTACCCTCTCAATTAATATAATTATTTTTGCTGGCATTTTGAGTTATTTGGATAAATATGGTATTGTTCACGAATAAATTTTTGTCTGAGTTTTTGGAACAAAACTTAAAATATGAAAGTATGATGGGCTCTATATTTTGTCAGTGAGTATATGGTTTTGGACGTTGCTCTTACCAAACCCACATTTGTTTTCTCTGCAAAGTTCATTAGTCTTCTTCTGTAGATGGATTACTGAATCATATTTAAGCATGCAAATTGATTATTTTCTTGATATATAGTAGTAGTTCACTTGAGTGCATTATTGCCCTGTAGTCATAGTTCATACTCAGCTATCTTAAGACACTAATATTTAATCCATTTTTTCCATGAGAATTGATTATTTAACAATTTTAGGTTATATATGGAGATACAGATTCTGTAATGGTTCAATTTGGTGTTTCTACTTTTGAAGAAGCTATGAACTTGGGGAGGAAAGCAGCTAATTACATTAGTGGGACTTTCACGAAAGTAACTTAAGTGTTTTGAGTTATTTATTTAGTTGGCTATCATCTTTGCCCTAATTGTCATCTACCTCTTAGTTCCCTCATAATCATGTTCAAAATTATAGATTCTAGAATTAGTGTTCAAATATGTACTGAAGAGATCTTACTAAACAATTTAAACTATAAGAAACTAATAAGTTATGTCCAAAATCATTTTTGGTTGAAGAAAGATGGTGTTTCTGTATGGTATACAGATGCACTCATTGTTTAAATGCCCAATTTCTTGAAATTTTCTACCTTTTATTTTATTATTTTTTATTAAATTTTGTTTTAGGGCGGGGGGTCAGGGTAGCAAGATATATTTGGATGTGTTGTGGATTTGGTTGAACTTCAATAGCTATACATTTTATTAAACTCAACTCAAAGATACCAGTCCCCAAAAATGAGTAATTAGTCCTAGATGACACTCAAATTTAATTGTTACAAATTTGTCCTACCTATGATTGAGTCTGGTAAGACATAAACATGTCTTTACTATACCCCCCCTGCACTAGTTGTGAATATTATTGAAAAGTAGGCATGCCAAGATCCATTTTATTTACTTTTTTCATCTCCCACCTCTTATTCTTCAGTGGCTGAAACCTTTGCCCTCAACTTGTTGGCAAATTTTATGGTTTTGGATTAATTTGGACTGTGTCTGGAAAAGGTAAAACTAGATCAGCTATTTACAATAGCAAAATTTAATGGAAATCATCTAGTTGTTAGTTAATGATGTTTAAGAAATTGAGCTTGAAGCTTAAACTTGAGCTCAGTTTGTTCCAATGTAGAATGAGTGGGGACGTGCTTCTAATTTAGTTGCGATTAAGTTGTTCTCTCTGTATTTGTCTTGCCTTCTAAACAAGTTTCTCTATATTTATGGTTAGTTTTATTTTATTTCACTTGTTTGATTATCAATCTTTTTTCTATTAAAATTCTTGAGGAAGACAAAATCCTGATGGTCCTCAAAAGCACCATTTGTAACTGAACAATTTATGTTGAATATGTTCATTAACAATTATGTCCAATATCTTTATTTGTTGTAGTGACAAATACGTTGAGGAGTCTTTGGGCGGAAGTACTGTGGCTCAGATCTTTAAGAAGTTTGGTGAGAGTTTCTTTCGAGACTTTGAGGTTTGTTAATTAGCATTGGATTTATGTTAAAGTGCTGCATTATGTGATTTGTGATTTAGTCTAGGTATAGTCTTCTTATAACCATCTTGTTTAGCTGTTGGTTGAGAGGTTGTTTTCCTTTAAGTTTTGGCCATGCATTTAAGATTTTCATTTTGGATTTATTGATTCTATGTATATGTCATATCTATATGGTAATCCAAACATTTATACTAGTAACATTCAAAGTAGTTATTCTTTTTCTATGGATGCAGGAGATAAAGAGTCAGTATGATGACAAAAGGTCCGACTGTATCTTTTGTAAGACTAGAACAGCCTTTACAAATAGTTAGTTTATTCATATGCTTCTAGTGGTTTCTGAATTAATTTGTGTCTTCATTTTTCAGGTCAGAAATTTCTTGGAGAGATGCAAAATATGGTCAAAGAATTCAAGAACTTAGTTTTTTAAAGTTTTTTCATTTTTTAATATATGTAAGCACAATTAAATTTTTTTTATTTAATTTATTTGTATATACTTTTGAACATTTAATTTTCATTAATGAAATATATGACGTTATTCCATTCAATATGTGGTTGTGATTCAAAGTATAGTATATAGTGTCTATTGCATTTTTCAAATATGTGTACAAAAATAATATTGATTATTTTTCAAATATGTTGAATCCCTTTTTTTATCACAGGTTTTATTAGTTATTAGTCACACTTAAAAGATGTGATCTACGTGTTTATTACCACAGGTTTTATTAATTATTAATCACACTTAAAAGACGTGATTTAAATATTATTAATCACATTTAAAAGATGTGATCTAAATATTATTGATCACACTTAAAAGATGTGATCTAAATATTTATTATCACATGCAAAAAGTGTGATGGAATTATTTTTTAATGACACTCTAGGAGTGTGTCACACTCCCAAAGATTATATTTTGACAAAACTTAAAAAGTGTAATTAAATAATATACATCACACAAAAAAAGTGTGATATATTTATGATTTTGTAGTAGTGAATCATTTTTGTTACCATTGAACAATTGAAATAGTTAATTTTCACTTTTTTCAATTTTGTTTTATGTTTTTATGTTGCAGTATAAATGTTTACATTGGTATGAATTTTATTTTATTTTATTTTTTTTTAAGGTTAGTTGTATGTTAATTATAAAGTGAACATGCACATTGTATTTTGGTATGAATTTTATTTTTTCGAAGGTTAGCTGTATATATTTGTTGTTTATTGTGAACATTCACATTGTACTTTAATATGTATTTTGTTTTTTCAAAAGTTAGTTGTATTTTTATTGTTTACTGTGAACATTTACATTGTATTTTGATTTTTATTCAGATTTTTTGTTTCATTATTTTAAATTTTTTCAAATTATAAAAAGGTTCAAAGTTCATAATTTGAGATTTTCTTCATGGAATACGGGAGAGATTTTCTCCTTAGAATAAAAGAGAAATTTTCTTGATGGAATGAGGGAAATATTGGAAATATTTTCTCTTTAAAATGAGGGACAGATTTTCTCCATCAAATGAGGGACTATTGTTATGTACTATTAGTTTCAAAATATAAATATGTGTAAAAAATTACAAAGGATGATTTGATCATATTACATTAAATTGGATTTAATGGAATACTTAAAAGAATATGGGTTGGATGGAATAAAACACATTGAAAGAAGATTTATCAAGAAATACCATAAAAATAAAATTAAATAGAAATAACAAAATAATTTTTTCATTATTAAAGAATGAAATACAGAACTAAAAATATAATAATGAAATAGATTACATCATGGAACACATTACGAGATGGATTCTTATGGACATACAAAATAATATATAAGAAATAATTTAAATTTAAAATTTAAAATTTTGAAGAACAAAAGATAAGGAATGCAAACAGAAACTTGTGCAATCATAGTTTCCTTAAAACAGATTCGCTGCCTCCCTAATGGATGCTGGAGGTACAATGGCGACTGTCTCCCAGGATACGATAGTCGAAACTAGTTAATGCAGAAGCACTGACAATACTCTCTCTAACAAGAACCAACGAAGGGGATAGTAAAAAGAAGATAAGAAAATTTTTCTTTGATGTAAAAATCATATCTAACTTTATCTAAAGAAAATCATAAATTTTCCATCTCAAAATATTTCTATATCATACATCTAAGTTGGATGGGAAAGGCCCTTTTTATACTTGTAGGGAAGGGGTCTTAGCCATGAAGGCTACTATAAAACCTAACATCAATGGCCATCAACTCTCAAACATATGCATAAGTTAAGCCCAACACAACACAACTTAGTCCATGTCAAGACTAAGTCCAAGTCTAAGTGCAAGACCAAACCCAACACATGCACAAGCATAAGCCTAGGCCCAGTCCAAATTAAGACAAAGTCCAAATCTAAGTCCAACTTTTATTGATGTCCATTTTATGCGATAATTCTCATTCACAATTTAATAGTTTATGCTTATTATTTTTATATTGCAATCTTCTCATTTAAGAGAATACAAAACCACTTGGATCCACCTCAACTGGCGGTTGGGTCACACTTTAATTTCGAATTAAAGTTGTTGAAAAATTATTATTTTCCAACAGTTATGTATGAGGAAAGTTTGGTAATACCACCTAACTGCAATTGGGAAGAGGAAGAGTTGAGAGAGGGAGCAACATATGTGGAAAAATTCATTTCAGGCTCAGCTCATACATGGAGAAGGGCCGAAGATGGTTCCTGGGAATGCTTCACAGCTTTAAGAAAGAATATGAAGAGTATGGCTTAGATTTGGATTAGACGGTAGATAACTCTTTAACTTAATTTCATTTAGACAAATTCAGACAGCTAAAGTGATTTTTGATTTCTTGAAATGAAATGTTATGCTTATTTTGTGGTTGATATGCCTCAAAGGTGCATGTGAGGCTTGCTTGAAAAGATTGGGTTTTGCTTGAAGAAAATCTTTTGGATGATTCATATTGTTGATTTTAATTTTCATAGTAGAGTAAGAGCACCTGAAGACATATATACTACAGTTGTTACATATTTTTTGAGTGTTGCAAGTCTTTTGGCATAAAGTCTGTGAGCCTTGTTAGGCTGCAAGTCAACTTTATGTAGTAGTCTAAATTTTGGTCTGTTCCCAAAAATTAAGCAAACCATGTGTTGATGTTGTATTTTGTTGATATATTTTCAAAATCTTTTGTTGGTCTAAACATTTTGGACAACAATCAACATTCAGTGATTTAAAGATTTCAATCGAAAACAATGGCAGAAATTACTGTTGAGAAGCAATGCCAAAATTAAAGTAGCTGGCCAATCTGCTTCATCCGAGCTCAATAACTGCACTTCCAGGGAATTCTGAGAACTGGATAATGTTGTCTATTGATTGGGAACCTGTACTTAGATTTAATGTAAAACAACATTCTTGATTTACATTGTTGAGTTTGCTGTAATTATAGGTGTGGGGACATATTTTCTGAGTACCAACACGTGGCCGAGGTGACACCAAAGTGTCAGCCGAGATGTCACGTGTCCTGGTCTAGATACCAGGATGATCTCGGCTAGGCCGAGGTTATCTGCGAGAATACAGGAATCCGGGATAAACGGATAAGGGACAGGAGTCCTAGAATGAAAAAAGACTACAAGATGGATACAGGTAATACTCTTAGGGAGTCTATCCTTATCTCTTGAAGAGTCCAAGGTAAATCCAGAATTAGAGTCCATGGAAGTGGGACTTCTAGTGGGACTGGGATGGAGTAAAACTATAAAAGAAGGGTACCCCCGGCGGGTCTAAGGTACGCAATTTTAAGCCTTGAGTAGTAATTTAAGCACTTGAATTATCTTTAAGAGAGACTGACTTGTTCGTCGGAGTGCCCCCGGATGGAAGAACCACCACCGGAGCCTTTTCTTTCTGTACAGGATAATAGGGTGCCATCTGTTCTGCCTGTGTTCTACAGCTGAATTACTAAGGAGGGCAGTGTGATCGGAAAATCACCCACACAATTTGGCGCCGTCTGTGGGAACGAAAGAAGAGTAGATGGCCAGTAACACGCAGAAGGAAAAGATTGGGGACAACACTCCTACTGGGAGTGGAAGACCCGTCGACCCTAACGCTGAAAGAGGAGACCACAACGAAGAAACTTGTGATTAGAATCACGCAGAGAAAGGCGTCGGCCAAGTTGGCGACACATCAAAGAAAGCGGACCAGGGCAGGTACTATAACGAAGACAACCTCCAGACCTGGAGGGATGAAGAAGTAAAGGAGATGGCAAACAAGTTGGCAGACCTTCAATCGGTCGTCAACTTCATGATGCAAAATAATGTCATGTAGCCGCCATACCCGCTACAGGACACGCCTATGCCAGCAGCAAACGCCCAGAAGAAGGGGCAGAAAGAAATCCTCGAAGCCCCTCAGCACACGAGGAGTGGAAGGCACTCTCACCGACCTTCCAGGGAAGTCGGCCGAGAAGAGCCGAGAAGAGAAAAGTCCCGAAGGACATATCACGCGAAGGAGGCAAACCCCAAAGAACATCGGCATGTTCAGGGGCAGGTATTGTGTTTCGATGCATCCAACGGGAAAGGGTCGAAAATGAGCCACCATGAGGCCGAGAGTAGTGCGCCGAAAAGGCTGAAGTCCAAAGATAGCCGGGCTGCAGGGAGAAGTAAAGAAGACTTGAGAGATTACCTCAAGAGGAAGCGAGAAAATGCCGAAGTCGAAGTAACCTCCCCGGTCAAACCGAGGACACCATTCTCGGTGGAATTGGACAAATTCACTGCGCCGAAAAGATTCAGTATGCCGAGGTTCCAAATATATGATGGTAAGTCAGACCCTAACTTCCATGTTGGATTATTTTTGAATTCAATGGCATTATATAGTGGGAACGAGCCGTTGCTCTGCAAAGTGTTCCCTTCATCCTTCGGGGAGATTGCATCAAATTGGTTCCACAAATTACCAAAGGGGAGTGTGAAGACTTGGGAAGGCCTGGCCGAGATGTTCGTGGCTAGGTTCATAACAAACAAACTGCAGCCATTGAGGGTGGATGCATTAATGGCTCTAAAGATCGGCAAAGATGAAAGCCTTAGGGCCTATACAAAAAGGTACTACGAGGTGTTCAATCGAATACCTGAATGCAACCAGGAGGTGGCGGTCGTGTCTTTCAAGAACGGCCTGAAGGATGACTGTCCACTGCGGAAGTCTTTGGCAAAGACGCTGCCAAAGAGCATGGAAGAGCTCATGGCGAGAATCGAGAAGTATGCCAGAGCCGAGGAAGACACATCGGGGAATAAGGAGACAAAGCCAGAAAAAGGCAACGGCTCGCCGAAGCGAGGCCGAGGTAACAATGGACCCAACAAACAAGAGACAAAGTTGAGGGCTAAGCAGGCAGTGACAACGGTGTTCCGAATTCCGGTCCACAAAGTCCTTGACCAAATTCGAAATCAGCCCTACTTCAGAACGCCAACAAGGGCACCAGGAGAATTTATGGGAAGAAACCTTGGTAGGCGTTGTGCTTACCACAATGAGGAGGGGCACCCAACTCAGGGTTACAGAGCCCTTAAAGCACACTTAGAAGATCTAGTAAGGCAAGGCCATTTGAGAGACCTTGTGGATGAGGCCAAAACAAGGGAAGAACAGGCACGATTGCCTCAAGCACTAGCAGCCCCGCCTCCCCCAGCGCAGCAACCACAGGCAGGCGGACCTCGGGTGGTTAATGTGATCCACTCAAAGGTGAATGAAAACGACATACGGGGGGAGACACAGAGGGTAAACACTGCAAAGACGTCAACCAAAGTTGACCTGAAAAGACCTCGGCCTGAAAAGTGCCAAGGACCAATGATAGCCTTCACAGAAGCGACCTAGATATGGTCCAGCACCCGCACAATGATGCCTTGGTAGTATCCCTCCAGGTTGGGGAGTGCCAAGTGAAACGCATCTTGATTGATCAAAGCAGGTACTACGACATCATGTATGTCAGATGTTACAAGGAGTTAGGCCTTCACCCTGATGACATGGAGCAGTCAAACGGCCCGATGGTCGGCTTCAATGGAACGCCGACATGGCCATTGGGCGCAACAAGCTTGGAGATACAGGCTGGCACGAAAAAGATCAAGACAGAATTCATTGTGATTGACACACCCTCGCCTTACAACATTATCTTGGGGAGGCCATGGTTGCATGCAATGGGGGCAGTTCCCTCAACATTACATCAACTGCTACGATTCCCAACAGAACATGGGATTGAGGAAGTCAGAGGAGATCAGTTGCAGGCAAAAAATTGCTCAATGGCAGCAATGAAATTAACCTGCAGCATTCGGGAACCAGAGAAGGCAGAAGTTGAAAAAGAGGACATGAAGGTCCTAGACGATGTCGGCAAGGAGTCGGCCGAGAAAAGTGAAGAAGCACTGAAGAAAATTCTCGTCCAGGAGGGCGATGAGGAACGCTTCTTTCTTCTCGGCACAGGATTAGCCGAAGAAGAGGAAAGAAAGCTAGAAGCTTTTTTGAGAAAAAATATTGAAATGTTCGCCTAGACACCTTATGAAATGCCTGGCATTGACCCCGATGTCACATGTCACAGACTCAACGTTGATAGATCGGCCAAACCTGTAATACAACGGGCCAGAAGACCGACGTTGATGCACGTCGAAGCAGTGGAAGAGGAAGTGGACAGACTTCTGGAGGCCAGGGTCATCAGAGAAGCCAATTACCCGACATGGTTGTCAAACACCGTGGTAGTGAAGAAGAAGAATGGTAAGTGGAGGGTCTGCGTAGATTTTACAAATTTGAACAAAGCTTGTCCCAAAGACAGTTTTCCTCTACCAAAGATCGATCAGTTGGTGGACGCCACATCTGGACATGGAAGGATGAGCTTCTTGGATGCTTATAGAGGGTACCACCAGATAGCCATGTACCCCCCAGATGAGGAGAAGACAGCGTTTATCACCCCAAAAGGTCTCAGATTGTTACAGAGTTATGCCTTTTGGGTTGAAAAACGCAGGAGCAACTTACCAAAGGCTGGTAACCAAGATGTTCAAACACTTGATTGGCCGAACAGTAGAAGTCTACATTGATGACATGGTCGTGAAGACTAAGGAACCAAAGGATCATCTTGCTGACCTAAGAGAGGTCTTTGACATACTCAAAACATATCGGCTCCGACTCAACGCATCGAAGTGCGCGTTTGGAGTCGGATCCGGTAAGTTCTTGGGATATCTAGTGACTAGAAGGGGCATTGAAGCCAACCCAGATCAGATCAAGGCCATCCTGGAATTACAGAGTCCGACATCGTAAACAGTTCGATAAGCTTCTTGGAAGGGCCGCAGCCCTAAACTGGTTCATAAACCGAAGTTCGGACAAATGTAAACCTTTTTTCAATCTGGTGAAAAAGGCCACGGATTTTCTATGGATTGAGGAATGTGAGGCTGCTTTGGCCGACCTAAAGAAATATCTTACCACGGCTCCAGTCCTCTCAACATTTGAACTTGGGGAGGAACTGTTTTTATACTTAGCAGTTTCAGAGCACGCAGTAAGTGCTGTGATAATCCGAGAAGAGAAAGGAGAGCAAAAGGCTGTTTACTATGTAAGTAAAACCTTGGCCGATGCAGAAACAAGGTATCTACCACTGGAGAAATTAATGATGGCCTTGGTAATGGCTTCAAAGAAGCTAAACCATTACTTTCAGGCTCACAAGATTGTGGTACTAACAGAGCACCCATTGAAATCCTTATTGCAACAAGGAGATTTAACTGGGAGAATAGCAAGATGGGCCGTAGCTTTGGGCCAATATGACCTGGAGTTCAGGCCGAGAACAGCAATTAAGGGCCAAGTCTTGGCCGACTTCGTGGTCGAGTTCTCGCCAGAATACATCGAACATCGGGCTCCGTTGAACCGAGATGAACGATGTCCAAACAAGGAAGGAGAAGCCCAGCCAAAGGCTAAAGAACCAAGGAAGGAAAAACTCAGACCCTGCAGCATTTACATCGGCGACTCCTTTCAACTTTTTGTTGATGGGAGCTCAAATCGGCAGGGGGCAGGGGCAGGAGTAGTGTTGATATCCCCCGACGGAGAGATATTGGAGCAGTCTATTCGACTGGGGTTCAAAGCCTCGAACAATGAGGCGGAGTATGAAGCATTAATTGCTGGACTGAAGCTGGCAGTAGCAGCAGAAGCAGATGAGGTAATAGTTTTTTGTGATTCACAACTTATAGTGAATCAAACTACAGGAGAGTTTGCAGCCCGAGATGAAAGGATGTCAGCATACGCAAAAGAAGTCATCAGGCTGGCAGCCATGTTTCAAAACTGCCGACTTCTTCAGGTTAGCCGAGATGATAACAGCCACGCCGACGCGTTGGCCAATTTAGCAAGTTCAATGCAAACCGGAAAGACGAGGACAATAATGATCGATTACCTATCGGGCCCGAGCATAGAGCCACCGAACACAATGCAAGAGGCATTATGTGTGGACATGGGACCAAAATTGCCGATGGATATAATTGTTGCATTCACGAAGAGGAAAGCCCGGAAGAATGAAAGGAGGCACACAAGGTCGATTGAAGTCGGCAAGATTCTCCCGACAAAAAGGACATCTCTACAGAATATCCTTCACTAGACCTCTTTTAAGGTGTGTACACCCTCTTCAGGTTGAAGACTTTTTATATGAAATTCATGAAGGAGTTTGTGGAAGCCACGCAGGGGGCAGATCATTAGCTCACAGGGCCATTACCCAGGGGTATTGGTGGCCCTATATGCAAAAAGATTCAGAGGCCTATTTGAAGAAGTGTGAACAATGCCAGAGGTTTGCACCTTTGATACATCAGCCAGCTGCTGACTTGAACCCGGTTTCCAGCCCTTGGCCATTTGCCCAATAGGACATGGATCTCGTTGGGCAATTGCCCCAAGCAACTGGGCAGCGGAAATACCTACTGGTAGCAATAGACTACTTCACAAAGTGGATAGAAGCAGAGCCTCTTGCCAAAATCCGAGATGTGGATGTGAAGAACTTCATCTGGAGAAACATCATCACCAGATTTGGGATTCCAAGAGCCATAGTTGCTGACAACGGAACACAGTTTGACAGCAAACTCATCAAGAATTTTTGTAACAAGAAAGTGATTGACAGTGGGCTCTTACCCTTGCCCTCTTTAACAGTTCGAGGAAGAGGTTATAAATGGGCATCTTCATCTGGGGCAAACTCCCAATTTCCAGAGGCAATAAGGTAGTCGTCTCCAGCCCCCTTGTTGGAGTCTGGGAGGTCGGCTATAATTTTGAATTCGGTGGACCTCGGCTTGAGGTAATAAACAAAGCCTTTTTCTTTTAAGTCTAGGGCGCACATGGTATAACAAAATTGGATATCGGCAAGGGTAATCCTAACATTCTCCTGCCTAGCCAGGACTATGATACCATTAATCATTCTATAGGAGTTGATGGTAAGTTGCATGGGGTTCAATTTGTAATAGTGAAGAACTTCACGGAAGAGGGGATCGAGTGGAAGCCGGAGTCCACATTCAACAAAAGCTACAATAGGGAAAGGCATCGTATGGTCTGTAGGCATGATGGAATCGTCATCCCCAGCTAGCCTAAGGTAAACATCATCCTAATGGAGAACTCTTGCCTAAAGTATTCAAGCTTGGTTGGGGTATTTACCCCACGCTCCACGCACTCCATGACTTTGGTATGAATGTACTTAACTACACAAAGATGGTACTTTTAAAGGGTTATTGGGACCTCGGCTTAAACCTAGGTATATATTGGTAAGGAGTGTTTCAGTTTTTCCTATGAATTGATTGGTTCTACAGACAAATCCCAAACCTAAATCTACGAAGAACGAGTATGGAGGGCAAAAATCGGAAAATGTAAAAGCAAGAGCGAAGTTTCGTAATCAAGAATGAGGTAGGGCTATCAAAAGCATAAAGAATACATGGAGTATACGGTCAAGAACAAAGGACAAGAGTGCAAGAAAGTGGTGAACAAGATATATGGTAAATCAAATTCACTTGAAAACTTTCAGATATATGATTCACAAGATTTGAAACAAAAATGGGGCAAATAATTTCAACAGAGATGAAAGCGAAGAGGCTTACCGAGAAATAGGGCGGAATGAGTTTCACCAAGTCAAACGCAGCATTCTGAGATGTGACAAAATGATGACAGCTTCATGAGAGAGGAGAATGAAAGACAGTCACAGAGCTTGGAGCTTAAAGCAATGACGGTTTCGAAGAAGAAACTTTAGAGAGAGAGAAAGCAAGGAAATCAAATGTAAAAGTGAAGAGCCAAAAGACAGAGGCAAAAGTTTTGTCAAAATATGAAACGGCGGCAAAACAGAAGCATTTAATGCGCCTGGAGTAACGCGGACGTCAGACAGCGCAGACAGATGAAAGACGGCTTGCGAGCGCGTCACAGGCACGAGCCAATGGAAATGGAACACGTAGGTGAACTGGTTAAAAAGTGACGCATGACAGTTCATACGCGTGAAAGAGTTCACTGGAATTCTTGTTCTCCGAAGAGATCATGTCGGGCTAAAAGTAAATGATCTCGGCTGGGAAGTTCTTGAGCCGATGTTCAACAAGAGTACCAATGTAGGTTCCATCACCTCAGAATGCCGAGGTAATAGAACCTAGGGGGTAGTTGTGGGGACATATTTTCTAAGTACCAACATGTGGCCGAGGTGACACCGAAGTGTCAGCCGAGATGTCACGTGTCCTGGTCTAGATACCAGGATGATCTCGGCTAGGCCGAGGTTATCTGCGAGAATACAGGAATCCGGGATAAACGGATAAGGGACAGGAGTCCTAGAATGAAAAAAGACTACAAGATGGATACAGGTAATACTCTTAGGGAGTCTATCCTTATCTCTTGAAGAGTCCAAGGTAAATCCGGAATTAGAGTTCATGGAAGTGGGACTTCTAATGAGACTGGGATGGAGTAAAACTATAAAAGAAGGGTACCCCCGGCGGGTCTAAGGTATGCAATTTTAAGCCTTGAGTAGTAATTTAAGCACTTGAATTATCTTTAAGAGAGACTGACTTGTTCGTCGGAGTGCCTCCGGGTGGAAGAACCACCGCCGGAGCCTTTTCTTTCTGTACAGGATAACAGGGTGTCATCTGTTCTGCCTGTGTTCTACAGCTGAATTACTAAGGAGGGCAGTGTGATCGGAAAATCACCCACACAATAGGTATTGCTTAGAGTTGAGGAATCAAATTGGTTAGACAATTGTTGTTGCTAATTATTCACAGTCGATGTTCTTTGATTTAACAGAGTTGTGCTACATAAAAGTCTCTACATTCATTCTTTCTTTGTGGAGTTCATTGCGTCAATCGTGAAGGATCATATGTTTTTAAGACTTAATCTATCCTTAAGTCAATTTTATTATTTGTAATGTGGTTTGGGATTTCGGGTTTGTGATGCTATTTTTCTCAAACAAGCATATCTAGCAGTACAGTTATACTCAAAGGTCTTGTACACAACGAACCAACGATTGAAAGATCAACATAACAGGCATTCATGACTTTTTCAGTGACAAGTCTCCAATTGATTTTCATAGCACAACCACGTTGTTGGTCCTGGAGGTCTCCAAAGTCGACGAAAGGTGATGTTGAGTTACAGATCTTGTTTCAAACTGCTCTATAGTGTCTGCCCTAAACACCTTCAGCGAACTACATTTGGTCACATATTTGATAATAAAAAAATTTTGATCTGTTCTGATGTTGATTCTAGTTTTATGTTTGCACACAAATAGGGTAATCAGTAACTCACATTTAAAGGAACATGACATTTCTTAGGCATATTGAGTTCAGTTGAAAAAACTAGATGCTTCCATTCTCTTCCTCAGGTCTGCGTGATTAGGTTTGAAGTTACACTAGTTTTTATGAAACTGTTTATGAATTCATCGTTGGCACATGTTAATATTTGGATAAATTGCATTTTTATTTTTCCTAGTTAACTTGTTATATTTTCGTCAAGTTTTGCCACTAGGTATTTGGATTTTAAATTTGTATAGAGAATGAAAAAAAAAATAAAATGAAAGAGGTGAAATTTTGAAACAATAGTGTTTTGAAAAAGCAGACTGAAAGTAAATATTTCTTATTTATTCAAAAGAAGTAACAAAAATCTACATTCCATTTTTATCTTTTACATACGCACTCAGGCCACCATTTTCACACATACAAACACACCAGATTTTTTTTTAATTTTGTTTCTTTGTTAACAAAACACGAGATAAAAATAGACATGTATGTATGTCTCAACCAGAGATCCCAATAGCCTTAATCTTAGCATTCTGCCCCTTCTTTTTGGGCAGAGTCATAGTGAGTACCCATTCTCCATGCTAGCCTTGACTCAATCCATCTTGGCATTCTTCGACAACCTGAATCACTGGAGAAACTTCCCATTGCTCTGCCCCACATGGTGCCACTTGTCAGTCTTCTCCTCCTCGTTGCTCATCTCCCCACTTATCTGGAGAATTCTACCTTCTTCCACCTCGACCTTCACCACTTCCTTCTTAACCCCAGAAGTTAGCTTTGAATATATGAGCTTTTGGGGTCTCCTTCCAATCAATCCTTGCTGTGGCGAATTGAGAGGCTTCTCGAGCCGAGGTTGGGAAGTTAGAGAGGTAAGAGGTAAAAATGCCATCAAAGGGGTCCCAAATATCCGAAGAGAATGGATCAAAGACATTGGTTTGTCGGTTGCCAAAGAAGCTTGGAATGAGAGACATGTTCGGAGACTAAGTGATTCGAACAGAAAGAAAAATTTTTCTGAAAATTTTTTGGTTGTTTGTTTTTTCCAAAGGCCTTGTTTGGTTTGTTTTTCAAAAAATTTTTTGAGAAAAATTTTCTACAAACAAATTTTCAAGAGTAACCAAACCAAACAAATTTTTCCAAAAAAAATCTCAAAATTTTGTTTGGTTACCTACTTTCCAAAATCACTCTCTCTCTCATGCACATTAAATCAATCACTTTTTTTAAAACTCTCTCCTAAAATAATATTCTAAAACCATTTCTGAAAAAAGACAAAACTAAACTAGTTTTCATACTTTTTATCCCAAAAATTACTCTACAACCATAAATCAAACATACCCTTTGGGAGAAAAACAAGATGTTACAGGGAGCTTTGAAGGATCTGATGATGAAGGTGTCACGACCCAAACCCGGCCCTATGGGTTTAGCACCGTAACTGGCCAATAATCCGAGATTATCGAAGGCCTCTAACAAGAATACAGCTTAAACATAGTATGTATTCGGCGGAAGCCAATACAAGAAATAACTAGTGTCCATTGAGTCAGTGAAAATCAGATGCCAAAAACATTTTTATGCATTCATACAAACCCAAAACAAGAAAATCTATACAATCATTTACAAACATTCAAGACGGGACCTAATCCTCGATAACAAGACAAGAAAATAGTAGATGCCTATACAATAGTACAAAAAAAGGAGGAGACAGTGGGGACAATAAAAACACCCCAAGCCATAGCATGGCGACTTGAACCTCACAAAGGAAGCACATAGGTCAAGCTTGACAAAACTGGGACCAACCCACGCCTCCTAGCTCCGGTCACGAGAACCTACATATATATATGAACAGTGAGCTAAAGCCCAGTGAATAACATAATGCGTAAAGAGGTTATGAATGAAATGTCCTTACAGTAATGAAATCAGTTCATTAAACAGTATTTCAGTCTTTCAGTATTTCAATCAATCAGTCATATGTGGTACATCCATTAGCCTATAAACAGTAGGTCCAAAAGGACCGGGTCTTAACAGACCCATCAGTAATGATGGCCATCAATCAGTAAACAGTATGGTTCCACAAGGAAACCAACAGAGCTCTATAACAGTAACAGTAATTGCTAAGGATGCCACAATACAGTTCAGAATACAGGACATACATTCATTCAGTAAACAATAGCAGTTCAATAAACAGTTCAGTTCAGTATTCAAAAGATAACCATTTTGAACATATCTTTACACAACTGTTACTCACAGAGATTGGGCTAATAGCAGCTAGAACGCGTCCCCGAGAGCCAACCCTAAACAGTTAACAAATAGAACACACACTAAGTTTAACAGTCGGGAAGGATGATAATTAAATCCCTAAATTTCCTCGGTGTGGTTCTATGTCTAAATCCTCATTAAGATGTCTAAAACTAGGCCTAAGAATGCCTAGGATGGGATGAGGATGCAAAAATACAGTTGGAAGGCATTTTTCAAAAGTTGCTGAAACAGGGGTCTCGCTCGAGCGAGCCTTCCTTCGCCCGAGCGAGGTTGCAAAATCAAAGGCTTCGCTCGAGCGAACAATTCTTCGCTCGAGCGGTCTGATGAAATAGTAAAAGTACTGGATGCTCGATTTTTACGCTCGAGCCACCAATCCTTCGCTCGAGCGTGGCTCAGAGAAAACGTTGGTCGCTCGAGCGAGGAATCCTTCGCTCGAGCCAGGAAGCCAACCGAATTTCAGATTTGCCTTCCAAGCTCAAACCAAGCATTCCCAACTCAATTCTCGACCTCTTGGGCCCAAATTCTGGAAAATTCATCCCAAAACAATGTATAACAAGTTTCAAAAGCCAATTTATGAATTCAAGCCCCAAAGGTGAGTCAATTAAATCCAAAATTCAAACCTATTTCAAGAACACTTTCAAATATACAATGCATGAGCTTTAAACCAAATTCAAGGTTCAAATCTTGCTCTAATGAGCTCAATAGTTGGAAAACAAAATGAAAACATGGACTTTGTTGGAAACATGAGCATGCATGTACAATCTACCATGAATTCAACTTCCAAAATACACCAAAATGGCCATGCATGCATGAATTCTAGCATGAATCAACCTATTTGCACTCAAACATGGCTTAATTCTACAATTGAGCATGAACCATGCAAGATGAAGCTTAAGGACAACAAGAGGAAGATGATTTCCTTACCTAGAGTGTCAATTTCAAGGTGTGGAAGCTAGATTATGCCAATTATACTTCAATTCTAAGCAAATTCAACAATTTGAGTCCAACTCTCTCTTTTCTCCTTCACTCTCTCTAGTTTGGTCGGTTATGAGCAAGAAAAGGGCTGATCAAATGGTGATCTAGATGTAATAAGGCACAATATATTTGAATAAACAAAGGTCCACTAGCTATGGCAATGTGGTAATTAAGTCAATCTTGGTAATTAACTCGTTTAAATCTAATTTAATCATTCCTAATCAATTTTCAGATAAATATATCATTAAATCAAAAATATTCTCCTGATTATAAAACACTAAACGGTTCCTAATTCGGCCGCCGATAAGGCCTCCAATTAACAGTTTAAACACATACACTCAAACAGATAATCAATCAATCAAACAGATAGAAATGCAATATAATAGGTAGACTTATTCAATTTCAGTTTCGATTTCAATCAGTCCATCCAGTACTTCGGTTAATTCAATTAGCAGTCATTATCAGTTCAGTTTAGCAAAGAATCAAGAGCTAATTCAAGAGTTTTATTGGTAATCGACGGAGGTTATTGTTAAGGTATGTGAAGTTGGGTAAGCAACTATTTATTTATAGGTAATTCCATTAGAAACTTTTTGGGTTTTTGGACTAAAAGTCCAGCTACTTTCAAGTTGAAAATTCAAATTAACTTGCACTTAGGTTTGAACCTTAGCCTTTTATGCTTATATTTTCAAAAAATTAAAGGGTTATTTTCACATAGGCCTCCTAAATTATTAAGAAATATCATTTTGATTCCTTAAATTTTAAAAACGTACAAATGGACCTCCCAACCTATTGAGAAGTATCATTTTCCCCCTCTAAACTATAAAAAAAACGTATAACTAGACCCTTAAACTATTGGCGTGTTTCACTTTAACCTTTCCATTAATGGTCCAATTTGTAAGTTTTTATAATTTAGAGACATTTGTTTGCTTTTAGAGAGTAAAGTGATATTTCTCAATAGTTTAGACGGTTCATTTGTATACTTTTATAGTTTAGAGAGTAAAGTGATACTTCTCAAACTTTTAGATGGTCTATTTGTACGCTTTTATATTTTTAGAGGGTTAAAGTGATACTTTTCAATAATTTAGGAGGTCTTAATGTAAATAACCCAAAATTAAGAAACTAGGAATATGAATTTTTTTTTTTTTTTTTTGAAAACTAGAAAGAAGGGACATTTTTTTTATTTATATATTTCTAAAATAAGTGAAACCAAACTTTTTAGTGGTTACAAGTTTTTTAAAACGAAATAAACACCATATATAAGTTTTTGTTTATTATTTTTAAAATCATTATAAATATAAACAAAAAATTATAAATATAGACGTAAAATTGGTATAAAAATTTTGTTTGCTATACTGTTTTCTTTTTCATGAAACTGAAATTGATTTCAAATTTTTAAAAAATTTAAATAAATTTTCATTCTCTCATCCTTCCTCATTCCCCCTAATAGAATAGTAGAGAGAGAGAAAAAAAAATAATATGTATTGTATTGAATGAATTGTATTGAATATAATAGAAGGCCGGTATATATAGGCTGAGAAAGAGTATCCTATTAGAAATCTAACTATGAGAAATAGTATCCTATAAGAGACCTAACTAGGTATTATAGGCTGAGAAAAAGTATCATACTAGAAATCTAACTATGAGAAAGAGTATCCTATAAGAGACCTAACTATGACAATACCTAATATATGTAGGAATATATACCATATATATATTAACATCCCTCCTCAAACTCAAAATAGAGGATAAACATCTTGAGTTTTGAGAGAGAAACTAAAACATGAAATAAAACTAAATAAAATAAAAGGCAAATAGATTGCAAAATCCGAACTAGAGCGCAAGGGCACTTGAAATAGATCAGAGGCCGAAACTAAATGCGAGAGATAGTTTATGGTCGTGTCGGACCATTTTAGGAACTAGCTGAAACTAATGCTAAGACAATTTAAGGTCGTGCCGGACTGATATAGAAACTGGCTGGAATTAATGCTGAGAGACAATTTATGGTCGTGTCGGACCACTGTAGGAATTGACTGGAACTAATGCTAGGACAGTTTAAAGGGGTTATGCCAGACCGATATAGGAGCTAACTCGAATCAATGTTGGGACAGTTTAAAGGGGTTATGTCGGACTGATGTAAGAGCTAACCGAAATCATTGTCGGGACAGTTTAAAGGGGTCATGCCGGACCGATGTAGAGAATTGGATGTTGAACCAGCAAATGTGGCACAGACATAACTTATGACGTGCTGCTGAGTGATGATGGCAACAGATAACTGAGTGCGCTGAAGGAAGCTGTTTGGGTTGTGCGCCAGAGGGGGCGGCTTGAATTGTGTGTCAAAGGGGGCAGTTTAGGTGGTGCGCCAAAGGAGGGCGGCTTGGGTGGTGTGCCAAAGAGGGGTGGCTTGAGTTGTGCGCTAGAGGGGGCAGTTTGGATTGAGCGCTAGAGGGAGTGGCTTGGATGGTGCGCCAAAGGGGACGGCTTGGGTAGTTCGCATGGTGTATAACCATACTCACCATGATATAGGTATAATACGCTCCCTCAAACTCAAATAGGTTTGAAGGTAGAAACCTATTTGAGGTTAAAACAGAAGGAAAGACAAAGTGAAGCAGAAACACAAAAAAAAAAAAAAAACCACGAAACAGATACTGAAAGGAAAATATAGATTGTGCGCTAGAGGGGGAGGCTTGGGTGATGGGCTAGAGGGGACGGCTTGGGTGGTTCGCATGGTGTATAACCATACTTACCATGATATAGGTATAATATATATATATATATAAATGTATGATAGAAATATTTTGAGTAGAAATAACCTAGCAAATAAAGGAAGAGATCATCACGGTTTATATCGAAGGAAAATATGGCAACTAATAAGTTGACGTCGACAAAGTGTTAAGGCAAGGTCATACTATTGATAAAGTGAAGAACACCAAGAGTTTAACCTATAACTTTGATACCATGTTAGAATAGTAGAAAAAGAGAAAAAAAAAATAATATGTATTGTATTGAATGAATTGTATTGAATATAATAGAAGGTCTGTATATATAGGCTAAGAAAGAGTATCCTACTAGAAATCTAACTATAAAAAAGAGTATCATACAAGACCTAACTATGACAATACCTAATATATCTAGAAAATCAATATCTAATATATGTAAAAATATATATCATATATACATTAACACCCCCAACACCCATTGCTAGTCACCATCATCATCACTTGCCTTTGGCCACTCTCAAGTGAACTCCCGACAATTTTGAGACCACTGACAACACCCACCTTGAACCATTACAACGATCATCACCACCACCCATAGATTGTTTTTTTTCAAAACATGTATATACACCAAACAATTTTTTTGATTTTAATTTTTTTCTTCTTGTTTTTTGAAACTAGAAGAATGACAACATTATCAAACAACCAATATAATGTTAGTTATTATTTTATAAAGTGGTAATTGCTAATTTCTTTATAAATAATAATAAAAAAAAATTAGATCAACCAAGGAGGGGTGCAATTTTTGATCTATCCAACCTAGTCGAGTCAAGTTGTATAGGGCTCGAAATCTTGTCAAATTTTGAGTGGGGCTAAATAATTAGATCAACCAAGGAGGGGTGTATTTTTTTTTATTTGTTTAATTTTTTTTTTTCAAAGATAAGGGACGGCTCCAAGGCCAAATTACAAAGAACCTGATGCCTCCATCAGAACAAGCTCATGGGTAGACGTCGGAATACCTTCCATCCAAAACCGTTGATTCTCTTGATGCAAAGCCATTCTGGCCAACACAATTCCCTTCCCGACGAATATGGGATGAAACAGAGGGCCGAAACCAACCCAACTCTAAAACAACTATCTTAGTAACATAGCCGAAAGATGCAAGATCAAAAGATGGGTCATTGATAGCATTGATGGCGGTTAGTGAGTCCCTTTCCAAATGAACATCCCGAAGGTACAAATCTCGACCAAACTGAACTGCACTCAATGCTGCCATAATCTTAAGATAATCTATATCCAAAGTAAAAGAAATTCGAGCAAACATGGAGGCAATGACATGGCCCATCGAATTATAAACTTAAGTTGATTCAATTTTTATATTAACTTTTACAATTTAAAACTTCAAACAAAATAAAATCTGACCCAAAAACTGACTTTGTTAGGTTAACCATCTAATTGAGCCTTAAAGACCACTCAAGTATGTCTTGAGTTTGGGCTAGCCTAGCACTTTACATGTATCGAGTGGACTTGTTAGGTCAAAAAACATACGAAAAAAATATAACAATTAAAACAAAACAAAACAAAACAAGTTAAAAATTAATTTGATAAATGTAAACACTACAAAAAAATATTTTTGAATTTTTAAAATTTATTGCAATCCCTGAAGAGAAAAAAAAATTCATATGAAAATAGTAAGTATTGTTTATTTTTCACTTATTTATTTATTTATTTATTTATCAAACATTATTTAATTTTTTAAAAAAGTTTTGATTTTAAAGTTTCATTTATATATAAAAAAAAAAAACTAGAAAAGTAAAACAAGATTTTGTCCATTTATCCGAAAATTCAAAAATCACAAATTCATTCCTTTAATTTTTTTGAAAGAATTAGTGAACAATTTTGTGATATCTTTATTGAAATTAAAGGTTAATTACACCAAGATCCCTAAACTATCAGTAAGTATCACTTTACCCCGCAACTATGAATCTATACATATTAATCTCCTCAATTATGAAAATCGTACAAATAGATGCTTTTTCAATCTGGCGTGAAAAGGGGTGGAAATAATACATTTTCATAATTGAAAGGGTCAAAATCTACAATTTCATAGATGATGTGGTAAACTGATATTTGCTAATAGTTGATGGAATGTTGTTGTAATTAACCACTAAAATTAGGGAAATTCTATTTACATACTACCAATTCTCTCAGTACACACCATTTGCTCAGTTCCCACCACATACAAATGAAGTTTTTGATTTTGTCTCAATAAACACTACTAATTTTAAGATAATACCAAATTACTCTCGTCTTCTCCAACAAACCTTAACCCTTTCTTATTGTCGACTGTCAGCCATCGAACGCTAACTGCCAACAGCCAACCCCAACTTTAACTCTTACATAGGCCCTCCAGTCACGATCCTTCATCCCTGTCACCTCACTACCATCGTTGCCCTTATTACCGATGCCCCACCACCATCGCAACCTTCATCACCATAACGCACAACCGTCATAACCCCCACGAATCTCTCTTTCTCTCTCTCTCTCTATAGACTACGCATGGTTGGTCATCAATCGAAGGTGAGTTGCAATAGTGGTGGTCTTTGTGTGATAAAAGGCACAATGGTGGTGGTTGCAAGATGACGGCGACAACGATAGGTTGAGAGGGTAAAGCGACAATGGCAAAGACAGGGATAAAGAGGAAGAGGGTCACTAGTGGCTGTGATGGTGGCAAGGAAAGCTATGGTGGTGGTTGACGATGGTGATCAGAGGTGGGGATCAAGTGGTGGAAGAGTGAGGTGGTTGCTGGTGGTGAATGGCGGTGTGTAATTAAGAGATAGATAATAGTTTAGAAGGATGTCTAAAATTGTAATTTGATTAAGGTACATAAATGTAATTAAAAAAAAAAACTAAAGTGCTAGTGTGTAAATAGAAATTTCCTTGAAATTAATTTCTAGATTTATGTAGCACTTTTTAATCCTTAATATTATATATACAAATTTACTTAAGTATTAGCATCAAAAGCAAAAACAAAATCACAAAATAAAAACCCTAGTATTAGCATCACAGACCCTAGTTCATCATTCTTCAGAAAATAGGAAAAATATAAAAACCCTAGTCTCAAATCAGGAAAATGCAAACCCATGGCCGAAGAATAAAAGGGAGGGGGGGACTTATAGTAGACTTATTGTTCAATAGGTCTTGTAAGAATTAATATCGTTTTTCATCAAATACTATTAAAAAAGTTACTAATTGTTAATTTTCAGCGACAATTTGAAAATTGTCACAAAAAATATCATAATTATAAGTTTTAACGACAACTTTAAAAAAATCGTCACAAAAAAAGTCATTAACTTTCAACTTTCAAGGACTGTTTGAAAAATTCGTCACAGAAAAATGTCACTACTTATAAATTTTAGAGACAATTTATAAAAATTGTGATTAAAAACAAAAAAAGTCACTAATTGTCTGTGATGCCCCAAAAATTGCGAACTTCAAAGAATATATTATCAATTAAATACAGGGTTTATCTAAGGTTAGGAGTCTAGGAAACAGCACTAATGAGTCCTATGGCCAATAACCAAGTAAGATCCCAGATCGTCGAAGGAGTCAAGTTAGCCTCCCTTCTAAGTTCAACTTTCTTAGGTAGCGCACCACCCTTTTAACAGATCTTAAAAGGCATTGACGCAAGGTCTCATAAACAACGCAGAGATAGGCATATGTTTATAAAGTAAATAATAATTATAGCGTCTCAAATTTTAAATTTACAAAACAAGTTCCATTACTATTACAATCCAAAAAGAATACATAGAAGCACAATTAGACTAATGAGCGAAATGGTTCCAAACTTTCTCTAAGGAAAACTTAAGTCTTCAAATGTCTTTGACTCTTCGTTGGCTTCGTATGTTTCTTCGATACCTGGCATGAAACGCCATGAGTTTTGAATGCCCAGTAAATGCACACACACCCCATCTCTTTTTCCCAATCCAATACACCATCACAATTATAACAAGCAAGTAATGAAGCATGATAATCATTCAATAATAAAGGATTACAAGGTTAGATGTTAGAAATCTAGAAATCTCCCAAAGAGACTTTGTTTTCCCAACCACAAGAAATGGACGCGGATTATTCGGTATGCCCCATCTTTTGCTGCTTTGTTGCAAAACTAACCTTGGATGCCTACCAACGGTTATATACCACGTAGCGCCAACCGCAAGGCCTCAAATGAGACGGTAATAATAGGCCTTGCCCAAATCCCTCCTTACACCAAATACCTAGGGTCTGAATACAACCGCTCCGTTCAAGGGTTCCGAAAACCACTTACGCAAGACTTTAACTTCCAAATAGGGAACGCATCCTGTCAAACGAATCAATATCTTAGTAATCTTGTCCAAAAATTCGCAACCCATTACCACCCATTAAGTTTCCTGTTTGAGTTAGATAATTTAAGTCAGAGTTAGTGTCATGACCCGAACCTGCCCTATGGGTTAAGGACATAACTGGCCAGTAATCGAGAGATTACCTACGGCCTCAAACCATATATGACATAACTCATCAGAGTAAAGGGGCCAAACGGAAGCAAATTTAAAACTTTGTCCCTAGAGTTGTGCTTATATGTACATCATAACATTTCACATAAGTATTCGTTAATAACTCACATCAAAGGGAAGTTAACTTATGAACTGTACATACAGAATCATTCAAGTCTAAGTCAGTCAAACCCAAAGTTTATATACAAAAGTAATCCAATGTTTTTGCCAACATAAAAAAACTATAACAAAAGAACAAAAGAGGCGAAGACAAGTCTCGTGCGTGAGACGTTGGGCTGACTCCTTAAAACCTTGATTGTTTCTAACATATTTCACCGAGGCAGGGTTGGGACATCCCTTGGCTCACCTGCATACATATGAATGAGCGTGAGCGAAAGCCCAGTGAATAATATCAAATAAAGAAAGTACATGAATGAGATTCACATATATCAAATGGCCTTGAGCCCATCTAGTATTCTACTTCGTGTATTATTCAGTACATTAGGCGATTCAAGCCCGAACATAACAAACGGCCTCCGGCCCACTTTATTCTTAAATGAACGGCCTCGAGCCCAATTCATCATGTGTATCAAACGGCCTTTGGCCCAATCATTCATGTCCAACGACCTCCGGCCCACTCATTGACCATTCATTCATATTCGATGGCCTCTGGCCCATTCATTGGCCATTCATTCATCTCCAACGGCCTCTAGTCCATCCATTGGCCCTTTCATTCATATCCAACAGCCTCTGACCCATTCATTCATATCCAATGGCCTTTGGCCCATTCATGTCGAATTACCTTTGGCCCAATCAATTGTATCTAACGGCCTTTGGCCCAAACATATGGCATAACAAACATTTGTCCATAATTTAAATTAACAAACTTATAGGACTTATAATAAGCAATTGGACAATTAACATACTTCAAAATATCTTTACTAAGATATTACTCACAGTGATCTGCCAGCCCTCGTACTTGACCCTACACATTTCATGAACATAATGGGTCACAAACGATTCATTCCTTTCTTAATTCATACATCTCTCTCTTAGGCTTCTTTCTTATTCTTCTAATTCATTTATGATGCTCGATGCATGCCTAAGAATGCTCAGAAATGAAAGAGAACAGAAAATGAAGCATAGAACACCTTTACAAAATTTCTGAAACAAGGGTCCTCGTTCGAGCGTGGGTTCTGCCGCTCGAGTGGACCCTCACGATCTACAAAAGTACTGGTTGCCTCATTTTTACGCTCGAGCGTGAACTCGGACGCTCGAGCTGAAAGTCTCACTACATGGCTCCCCGCTCGAGCGGACACCCATGTCTGCAAAACTTCTGGGAGCTCGTATTTCCCGCTAGAGCGAACATGCCAAATTTTGGAAAATCCAGAATTGTTCTTGAGCTTTAAACTTGCATTCAATTCAACATATCTTGCATATTATGGCTCAAACTTCACATATACATTTACTAACATGATCTAACACCAAATTCATTACATTATGATGCTCAATTTCATAAATTAACCACATGCATGTCCCAAATTACACCAAACTTATTTCCAACATAAAAATTTCATGTATTCAAAACTCATACTCTTATAAATTGTACATGCATGTGAGATATAGCTCTCATTCTCAATTTAAATGATGAAGAGATGATCAAAAGCATGAACTTCAATCAAAGATTCAACATGGATCATGTATTTCAAGCTCAAACATACAAATTTATAGCAATTTCCTACATGCATGTGTATATTGACTTCTAATTATCAAAACCAACTCATTTTCATCATAATCAATTCAATTCATGTTCTTGATCATCATTCAACTTTGAATTCACAAAGTCACAAACTAAAATCCATGAATTTACTCACCTGGAGGCTCAATTCTTCCAAATTATGGTTAATTCTTGAGTGTAGCTTCAAGATCACCAAGTCCCTTAGTCAAATCCCTATCTTGAGCTCCCTCTCTCTCTAAATTCGGCCCCTCTCTCTCTCGAGAGTATAATTTTCAGATGTTGAGCTCCACACAACCAAAATGAGAGTGTAATTGGCCCTTTATATAAGCTCCTCTAATCACATTGTTTTAATACTAATTAATTGAGCACTATTTCATCAATTTAATCTATTTAATTTGATCTGAATAAATTTTCAATTAAATTTCACCGTAGGCTCTAAAAATTACGCTAATCACAATGGCGTAGTCAATTTCGATATTTGTGGCCGATAGGGTCTTCAATTTAAATTCCAAAGCAGAAAGTCAAACAGATTTTCCTACGGTGAACAGATAGAAATTCAAAACCACATATATTCATATAAATGGCACTCAAAATCATATCAAACACATAATCATATTCATAATAAAGATCAATTAGTATAATACTGAACAGGTTTATCACAATCTTCCCTCCTTTAGGAAGTTTGGTCCTCCAAACTTATTTTACCTTCGTCGGGAAACAAATGTGGATAGTGTAGTCGCATGTCATCCTCTTTTTCCCATGTGGCATCCGTCCCATAGTATTCTTTCCATTCCACTTTCACCATTCGGATGGACTTGCTTCTCAATTGTTTCACTTGCCGGTCAATGATTCGTTCCAGCCATTCCGTGTATTCCATATTCTCATCAAGGGCTATCTGGTGATAATCAATTACGTGAAGGGGATCTCGGAGATAACCTCTTAACATTGACACATGAAACACATTATGGATTTGCTCAAATCCTGGTGGCAAAGCAACTTTATAAGCAACCGGACCAAGTCTTTCCAGAATTTGAAACGGCCCAATGTAACGGGGCGACAACTTACCATTTCTTCCAAACATGACTTGGCCTTTCATCGGAGTCACACAAATAAACACATGGTCACTGACCTCATACTCGAGAGGTCTTCTTCGAACATCTGTATAATTCTTTTGTCGGTCTTAAGCTGTTTTGAGCCTTTGTTGAATGGTTTTGATCTTCTCGGAAGTGTCTTGCACAATTTTAGGCCCAAGAAGAGCTCTATCCCCGACTTCTGTCCAACAGATTGGTGATCTACACCTTCTACCATACAAAGCCTTGTATGGTGCCATACCGATGCTGGAGTGGAAGTTGTTATTGTATGCAAACTCTTCCAGTGGCAAATAATCTTCCCAACTCCCTTGAAAGTCCAAGGCACACATCCTTAGCATATCTTCCAAAGTCTGTATTGTCCATTTCGATTGTCTGTCTGTTTGTGGGTGGAATGCGGTACTAAACCTCAGTTCTGTCCCCATAGCTTTCTGCAAACTCTTCCACAATCTAGATACAAATTTCGGATCTCTATCCAACACAATAAATACCGAAACTCCGTGTAAACGGACAATTTCATCAACATAAATAGTAGCCAGTCTATAAGCATCAAATGTAGTTGTAACAGGTAGAAAATGTGCAGATTTAGTCAGTCTATCAACTACAACCCAAATAGAATCCATACCTCGAGGAGTCTGAGGCAGACCAACAACAAAATCCATAGTCACATGCTCCCACTTCCATTCAGGAATAGGGAGAGGTTGAAGTAGACCGCCCGGTTTCTGATGTTTAGCTTTTACTTGCTGACATTGAAGACATTTGGACACATATTCTGCAATTTTTTTCTTCATTTTAGGCCACCAATAGTTTTGTTTCAAATCCCGATACATTTTGTTATTTCCTGGATGCATAGCAAACATAGATTTATGGGCTTCATCTAAAACCCTTTTCTTTAGTTCTGGAATATTTGGGATACACATTTAGTTTTGAAATCTCAACACTTCACCTTCGATGCTGAACTCTGCTTTTGGACTTGTCTCAAATTCATCAATCATTTTCTTGAGGAATTCATCATCTTTTTGTCTTTGCTTAATCTCATCAATGATTGCCCGTTCGACTGAAATAACAGCTATCAATCCACCTTGTTCACACAATACCACTTCGATTTCAGACTTCTCAAAATCTTGCAAAATCTCTTTCTGTTCAGTAAGCAAACAAGCCATGCTCTCCATCGACTTTCTGCTTAGGGCGTCAGCAATTGTATTAGCTTTCCTGGGGTGATATTGGATTTCAAGATCATAATCCTTTATCAGTTCAAGCCATCTCCTCTGCCGCATATTTAGTTCTTTCTATGTAAAGAAGTATTTCAGGCTTTTGTGATCTGTGTAGACTTCGCATTTTGCCCTATACAAGTAATGTCGCCAAATTTTTAGGGCAAACACAACTGTGGCCAATTCTAAATCATGCGTTGGGTAGTTTTTCTTATGTGGCCTCAACTGCCAAGCGGCATAGGCAATAACCTTTCCATTCTGCATTAATACACAAGCCAAACCTTTATAAGATGCATCGCTGAAAATTATAAAGTTTTCCATACCTGTGGGCAATGTCAATACTGGTGTAGTGGTCAGTCTCGTTTTCAGTTCATGAAAGGCAGATTCTCTTTTGTCATTCCATTCAAATGGTTGCCCCTTGCGTATCAATTGGGTAAGAGGTACAACTATCCTTGAAAAGCCTTTCACAAACCTCCTGTAATACCCGGCTAGGCCCATGAAACTGCGGACCTCTGTTACATTTGTTGGTGTAGGCCAATTCAAAATTGCCTCTATTTTCTGTGGGTCCACTGAAATCCCCTCTTTGTTGATAACATGCCCTAAGAAAATAACTTCCTCCAACCAAAACTCACATTTCTTTAGTTTAGCAAATAATTTCTTTTCTCTAAGTGTTTGTAAGACAGTTCTCAAATGATGTTCATGTTCAAGTCTATTCTTGGAGTATATCAAAATGTCATCAATAAAAACCACAACAAATTCGTCAAGGTAGGTTTTAAAAATTCGGTTCATTAAGCCCGTGAATGCCGCCAGTCATCAATACTTCAAATGGCATAACAAGAAATTCAAAATGACTATACCTCGCTCAATGCGCTTTTCTCAACATCTTTTGCCTTTACTTTTAATTGGTGGTACCCGGATCTCAAATCAATTTTGGAAAACACTTGTGATCCCTGCAATTGGTCAAACAGGTCATCAATATGGGGTAGGGGGTATTTATTCTTTATTGTTACCTTGTTCAATTCTCGGTAGTCGATGCACAAACGTAAGGTTCCATATTTCTTTTTCACAAATAACATTGGTGCACTCTATGGTGAAGTACTAGGTCGGATAAACCCTTTATCAAGCAGGTCTTGCAACTGTTCTTTCAGTTCTTTCATTTTAGCAGTAGCCATTTTGTAGGGAGTTTTAGAAATAGGCTGGGTGCTTGGCATAATTTCAATAGTAAACTCTATCTCCATGTCCACAAATTCCCTTGGTAATTCATTTGGAAACACATCTGGAAATTCTCTGACAATAGGGATACTGTTCAATTCAACATTTACAGATTGTTCAGACAACACATAACACAAATAACCCTGCCACCCTTTCCTGATCAGTTTATATGCCTTCATTGCAGATATTAAATAAGGTGGAGGTACTACCCCGTTACCCACAAACACAATTTTTTCCTGTTCTGGTGGTCTAAACACAACTCGTTTTGTCACACAATCAATGGTGGCACAATATTTAGTTAACTAATCCATGCCTAGAATTATATCAAAGTGCCTAAAGTTCAAAGGCAACAAATCTACATACTGAATAGCATTCCTAATTCGCATGTCACAAAAACGATATATAGATTCACACAATACAGATTCCTCGGATGGAGCAAATACACATAGCAAATATGACAATAATTCTAGAGGCCTACTCAGTCTAGATGCAAATGCACATGTTAGGAAAGATTGTGTTGATCTGGAGTCAATTAACACAAAAGCATCCTGATTACATATAGAAATAGTACCTGAGATAACTGTGTTAACATTCTGTATATCGCTTGGAATAAGCGCAAAAACTCTCCCTTGCCTCACGGTATCTCCAGTGGTAGTAGATCTCATAGTATTTCCTAGTTTTGGAATTGATGTCGTTGAGCTAGCAGCTAATTTTTCCACTGTTCTAATTACAATCTCCGCCATATGCCCTTGTTTACCACATTTAAAACAGTTCTCGACACACAGTAAGAAACCCCACGATGCCTTTTACTACAAATATTACACATTGTGGTTGTATCTCGGGAAGAATTAGAAGTACTCGAGGAGCCCATATTCTGCTTCTTCAAAAATTTCTTCTTCGAAAAGAAGCCTTGTCTCTTACTACCTTTCCAGTCTATCGTTGGTTTGGTCTATCTAGCTATATTAGCTTCTAACATTATGGCCCGATCTAGCACCCCAATAAAGGTTTCCAGCTTCAGGACATTTACTATTTCTAGAATGTCACATTCAAAGCCCACCTTCAAAATGTCTTGCTTTCTTGTAGTCGGTATCGATCACATGTGGTGCAAACTTGGCCAACTCAGTGAATTTGGCCTCATACTCAGCCACTGTCATGCTGTCTTGTTTAAGTTCCATGAACTCTGATACTTTCTTGTCACGGATACATTGGGGGAAGTATTTATCATAGAAAACTTCCAGGAATTTCACCCAGTCAACGTCTTTATGATTCTCACGCATTAACATTCACCATCTTCTTGCTTCGTCTTCTAGCATAAAAGTGGTAAGAAGTTCTCTTTTCTTTCCCTTTTATTCTACTATGTTTTTCTTTGTTCTCATTGTGTTTTATTTACCTCTAGGAGACTTTAAATCCTCTACAGGTGTAATTTCTTTGGTGTTAGCCGTGCCCGAACAGCATCTGACGATCTGGTATAGCCACCTAACTGTGTTTGTAGTGAGTTCCTAGGAGATCAACTGAGACGGTGGAAACTACAGTTCGAATGGCAAAGCCTAGAACACAAAGGTTTGGAATTTTAGAGTCTAGTTTAAATACCTAGGGGTGTGGAGATTGCTTCAAAACTACTCCGGCTTGAACTCTGTATGGTAGCCCCATAGGTTGAGGTAGCTTTATGCGCCTTGATTCTGGATACTGAATCAACCTAGTCTGTCACCCTGTTGGAGAATAAAGAAAGTTACAAACATAGTTAGGGAAAAAAGTAATACCCGTGGTTTTTGTATGAAGATTATACATTTATTGAACCATTTATTTCTGTTCATAAATATTCTTATTTTGATTGTAATTTTAAGGTACAAGTTGGGTTAAAAAAAAAAATCCCGCACTTGCGGTATTATTCACGCACGTGCGGTACAAAGTGTAAAACCAAAGGTGTGTACTGCATTAATTGCAGGTGCACAGGGGAGTGCATCCACATAGTCAAGACGCGCTTGACCTCGTGACATGCGGAGCGCCGTTTCTTCACAAAAAAAATCTGACGCGTCGGCACCACCCACGCACGTGCGGTACAAATTTTCAATCTTCAAATTGCGTATTGCTTTAAAAGCAGGTGCGAGGATGCGTGCGGCGTACACTCTCGCACGTGTGGCGATTTTCTTAAAAAAAAAATTGAAACCCGTAACTTTTGTTATGTTTATTTATTATTAATTTTTTTATGTCAAATAAATAAATAAATAAATACATAAATAAATAAAATAAAATAAAATAAAAATGAATGTACAAATTTTATTTCTTTATTTAATTTTTTTTCCTTATTTTATTCACATATAAATAATAATAATAAATAAATAAATAAAAATCTGATTTCTTTGTTCAACTTATTTTATTTATTTTATTCTTTTTATTTTATTTTATTTTCGTAAAAATAAAATAAAATAAATAAATGAATAAAATTTGTCCTCATCACAACCTAGCCCACTTCTTAGATTCTCTCTCTCTCTCTCTCTCTCTACCTCTCATCATCTATGTCTATCTATCTTTCTCTCTCTCACAACCCCACAATCCACAAACTACTCCACACCCACCATCACCATCTTCTTCTTCCTTCTCAACACTCCATTCTTCCTCACTACCATCTCACCCCAAGATCACTATTTCCTCTCCGCTCGTCAAATCTCCGCGACCACCATTTTTCTAGTAAATCATCCTTCTTTCTCCCTCTTTTTCTACTCTTTTAAGGTAACTATTTATTTTTGGGTAGATTTGTGGGTGTAGGAATAAATTTGTAGGGTTTTTGTTTTTGTTTGTTGTTGATCTATGGTTCATACTTCACCAAAAAAAATAAAATAAAATAAAATAAATAATAAATAAAAAAATCACAAGAAGAAGAAGATGATTAATGCATGTGCCCAATCCAAGACGTCTTGTACCTTTGCATTAAAAAAAAAAAGGTTTAGTTTAGTTTATTTTATTCTATAGTTTAGTTTATTTTATAATTTAGTTTAGTTTAGTTTATTTTATTTTATAGTTCAGTTTATTTTATTTTATAGTTTAGTTTATCTTATTTTTCTGTTATTTTATTTTCTTACTTCATTTTTTTTACTTGATAGTTTAGGTTATTTAAATAGTTTAGTTCTGTTAGTTTAATTATTTAATCATTAGTTACTTCAAACAAAAACAAAAAAATTGTACTGTTGTTCAGTAGTTAATTTCATTTAATGTCATTTTTATTTATTTATTTCTTTTAGTTTATATATATAAATATAAAAGACAAAAAAAAAAAAGAAATCTAATACCTAGTCTTTTCTAATTCATTGTATTTTCCATCTATTTAGTTGTTTAGATATATTCTATTATTTTAGGTTAATTTAAAATATATATATATATATATTGAGAATTGCATGTGGTATATTAGTGGGTGGACTTGTGCTTTCATATTTTGCTTTATTCTCATGATTGGTTCTACGGGTTTGTGTCTATTTGCTGTTGGTGTGTGCAAGATATGAGTAGACCGCTATCCACCCGGGCCTCCAAAAAGGCCAAAGGTTCCACTTCCTCGGCACCACCGTCACCACCGTCCTCACCACCACCATCGGGTGACTTGCCCCGGCCGGAGTGGGCTTCACGCCTGCTTCACAAGCTCACGCAGTTCAACATTTCATATTTTTAATGTAACCTGGCCACCTATTGGACCGTTGAATAGTTCCAACTCCGGTAATAGTTGGGCCTTTGCAATGTGACAGAGCTAACTTATCCGCGTCTGGTATGACTTTTCTATCAGAACCTTTATGAGTCACTCACTGAGCCCGGGCTGATGTCCACCATTGATGGCCATCTCGTCAGCATCACCGAATCCATGATTGCTGATGCGTTAGGGTTCTTCTCCAAGCCAGAATACCAGCCCTTCTCAGAAGTTGAGGACCAACAATCCATACATAGTCTAATCCAACAGCACTTCCCAGGGTCTTACGGTGATGCCAGTTTCTCATGCTTGCGGGGCAGCAAGCTGCTTGGCCGCTTGCTATTCATTGATTCCATGGTCTATAAGAATGCCCTTCCACTTGGGCATAAAGCTGAACGCCGCTTAGGGTTTGTTCGGGTCTTACACGGTTATCAGCATAGCTATCAGGTCTCGCTTGAGCATATCATCTGAATGTATGTGCGGAAATTTCTACGAGAGGCAGTTTGGCCTCAACCTATGTAGAACCTGACTTAGTCACTACCATTTGCCAACTTGTTGACATTTGTCATTAAGCTGAATGGCCTCCCCATTGATTCGAATGAGGAGACTGATAGAGCTTATCTGACTTTCAGCCAATGAATGGCAAGATAGCATATCTCGTGATCCTCGCAGAAAGTTGGTGAGCCAGTTGATGAGGCCCAGGACCCCGTCCATGACCACCCACCTCATCCTGTTCCCCCTATGCCTCCCCAAGGGGACCCATTCTACATAACTCACGAGAAGTACTTACATCTTCAGCACTCTGTGGATCAGGTCCACAGTACTCTTCGTGATCACCACCAGAGTTTCATGGGGTTGCGTACGAATTTTCAAGCGCATCGAGACTATTCTCAGGCGGCTTTCGACCAGCTACACATCCGCCAGCTCGACATTCAGCAGTCAGTTGCATCACTGCAAAACTGACTTTTATGCCTATCGAGAGTTGAGCCAGCAGCGTTTCAATCAACTCGACCAGCGGGTTCAGGATGAAGCCTTTGAGACGCGATCTTTGATGAACGCCTTGTTTACCCAACATTTTCCACCACCACCGCCACCGGATTCTCTCTAGTACCGGCCTATATTCTGCTTTGTCTCTTCTCTTTTTATTTTTTTTTTAGTTATTTCTTCTTTTTAAAAAAAAAAATTTGTGAAGCGTGTTTGTGTGTTACTATATGCCTACTTGGATGTGCACCTACAATCTCTGGTAATCTTCTCTCATTTCTCTTTACTTTTCCATTGAGGACAATGTCATATTCAAGTTGGGGAATGAGGGTTGTATTTTCTTTTGTGCATTTCTATTTGGCTCATAATTTATACTTATACCTATTTCACTTGATTGCATTACTTCACTTGATGTGACTTGTTGCTAGTAGGGTGATGATATTTGCATATGTTAATTGGAGAGCATAGTAGACTTGTATGAAAAGGGTTTATTGGGTAGATACTTGCATGCGATGTTTGCACGAGGAGAGTTGTATGTGTTTGTGGTATTAGTACAATTGTCATGAGTATGCCTTAATTCACATGAACACACTATTATAGCGGTGATCTTTTTATTATAATCTCTGGTGTACGTCATTGATAATAGCTAGAGTTACAGAAAAGAATAAATGAGGATCCAAGATTCTTAAACAAAAAAAAAAAAAAAAAAAAAAAAAAAAACTTGATTTGTTTGGGTTCGTAGCCTTTTTAACTCGAGTTATTAAGCCCGTAGGGGTATCTCTACACCTAGTGCCCTAAAACCGTCTGGTTGGAGAGTCATTGGCCCAATTCTTGCTACATAGGTTAATTAGAAAGCTTAAGGGACTTAGACATTGCACAGTTAAAGAAAAATAAGAAGAATGACTTGTTCAGATTCATAGCTTTTTCAACTTGAGTTATTAAGCCCGTAGGGGTGTCTCTACACATAGTGCCCTAAAACCGTCTGGTTTGGGAGTCATTGGTCCAATACTTGCTACATGGGTTGATTAGAAAGCTTAATGGATCAGAACATTGCATAGTCATTTAAAAAAAAAATTGAGAATCTTGGCTGCAACAGGTTAGTTTTCTGTATATGTTGGGTGTTATTATGAGTTACATTGGGTTATTATAGTGGACAGTTAACTAATATGGAGATTGCACTTTACACCGAGGATACTAATAATTTGTCTACTAGTATGGATAAGTACAGGGGACTTTACTTTTGTATTAACTGAATTATGGTTTTGACTCAATAGGTTTCTTCATGTTTGTCCACTATGCCTTTAATGACTCATTATGTCTCAATATCACACTGTAATGGCACATAAGTTGATTGTTAGGTAGAATAGTGTGGTCAATTGTTGTTGAGTATATATGAATATGTCAATGTTTGTGGATATCATTTCTGGAAATCCTCACGAGACTTTACTCGTCCACTTGGGGTAACTTTGTGGTTTAAAGGCTTGTTACATATGCTAAATGCAACCGTTTTTCCACGGAAGAGGAAATAACTAGATTTTGTTTATTTTTATTTTATTTTTATTACTTGTTTGCGGACTAGCAAATTGTAAGTTGGGGGATGTGATTAAAGCTGAATTATACAACATTTCTTAACTTTACTTACTTGTCAAACTGTATACTTTATGTGTGTTTAATGTCAATCAAGTTGTACATAGTCGGAGCATAAAAATGGGCAAAAAGATAGATTTTGGAGGAAAAACAGATTCCCGCGTGTGTGTTGACTTTTCCGCACGTGTGTTGACTTTTTTTGGAAAAACGTGCCCGATGTTTTCAACCTGTTTGAAAGACAGCAAAAGTATAAATAGGAAAGAAAAAGACTGGATTAGGGTTCTGAAATTGTTTTGGCAATGAAAGAAATGCTAGGGTTTCAAGAGAGGATTTGCTCCAAAAAGGTTGAAGAACACTTCCATGGGGTCTTCTTTCTCATTTTCTTCTTCTTCCCACTCCTCCATGAGTAGCTAGTCTTCTTTTCTAGGGTTTTGATGAAACCCTAGCCATGTAATTAGGTTTTTCTTTTTGATTTTCAATTATGTAAAGGTTTGAACATTTGTATGGTGTTTTAGAAGTCTCATATATATATATATATATATTTCATTATTTCTTCAAATATTCGGCTTTCTGTGATTGTTGAATGTTTTCTATACAAGAGTTTTCTATTCTTTCACATTCAAGGTATGAGACAGACCATACTACGAGGGGACGAGTCGTGTCACTACCCTAGTTTAGAGTGAACGATTCGTACTACTTGAGATGGTTCGTGCTCGTACATTGAACGTGATAATTTTCTTATTAAATGCTTTGAACTTGTAGTTGCAAAACGTTATCCCGTTCGAACCATAACATAATTAATTTCAATTAGAAACCCTATTTACGTGACTAGTGGTGGACTCTTTGCCCTAGGTTTTTCCCTAAATCAATAAATCCAATTTTATTTATAATTGATAATTTAATTACTTAGTTTAATTTATTTGTTATTAAATTAGGTTATGAACAATCAATCTTTTCATCAAAATTAATTTAGAAATTTAACAATTAAATTAGTTTAATTTCACAATTGTCCCTGTGGATCAATACCTGGACTTGCCATTATTCTAAAAGAATTTGGTGTAGTTTTATGTTTAATTTTGGTGTGTGTAACGACTCATCAACAACTCTTGATTTGAAAGCACTTCTCTTAAGGGCACGTCCTTGGAGGGCAAGTCTGTCGATCGATCGACCTCTAACATCCCTTTTTGCTCGTCTACCGCTAATCACTTAGACGGTTGGGAGCTCGGCCAAACCTCCCTTCACCTCCACACTAACCCTGGTCTCTTCTCCCTTTACTCCTGGGGACATTTCCACTGCCCTCTCTTTGGTCTTCTTCAGCAGTGGTTGTTCTTCATTCCTCTCTAACACCACTTTCCGTTTCTTCTTCTTCTTCAACACCTACTCTATCTCCTTCCTACTCCTCTCCCTCAATGGATCCACCGACACTTGCAGAGGCACAAATGTTGCTAAGTCTTTTTCTCCTAAGGGTTTGGGTCGTGGTCGGACCGAACTCTTTGCCACCAGCTTTTGCACTGGGCCTAACACTTTCTTTTTATATTTGTCAGCCCTGGCAAAAGCTCGCGCGTCTTCTATCTCTTGTACCTTTCTCATTGCCTCCACCTCTTTTGGAGCAGGATCTCCCCCGGTCGGCTTAAGCCCCAACTTCAGGGCAAACAAGGTTGAGGGTTGGACCAGGTCATCCCATCTTAACCTCCTTTTCTCCCTCAACTCCTTCACCTGCTTGACCTTCCTTTCTGTCGCAGCATCCAACCTTGGCTCCAACAACATGGTTGGCACTTTCCAAGTCGTGTGAACTCCTCTCCCGCCTTCCGTTGACACGAAAAACCATTTTAGCCTCTATCCCTTCACTAAAGAGGGTAACCCAACCGCCAGTTCCCTATCCACTATCGCTTGCAGGGTCACCCAAGTCTCCTATTGTCTCGAGGCATTATAGCTTGAAAAAAACTCATCCACTGTCATCGCCTCTTCTCCGGTCGCCCGCGACCATATGATCGCACAAGCAAATAGGATCTTCCACGCATTCGGCATTAGTTGTCCTGGTGCCACTTCTAGGCGGTTCAACACCTCGACCACCAATAGGGGCAGTGGCAACCTTAGGTCCCTGTGTAACGCCTCCTCGTACAGCGCAAACTCTATTGGCTACACGTCGGACGCTCTCTCATTCGCCGTGGGCACTCCCAACTGTATCTCCACTGAAATCTAATATTTGATACGCAACTCCTCTAGATCCTTTGTCGTTAGAGTGGATTTGTCAGCTTTGGTATGCCAGTGGTCAAGCGTCACTTGGCTAATCGGCTGGACCACTGAGATCATCATTGTTGGAAGGGGGCACACTCGTTGCTCCACTACTTTTTCCCCCAGCTTTCCCATTTTGTACTATTCCACCAGTGCCACTCTGTCATCATCTCCTAACGCATCTGATTTCATGGACGACGCTTTGTCTCGTGCTATCTCCTTTATGTTTTTGTATATTGCCTTGGTTGCGGGAGTGAGGAAATCTAGGATGTGAAACAGGGGAGAGTCCACCGAGATGTAGGAGCTTAGGTCTTGAATGTGTTATTTTTTTGCAATCAGGCAAGTAAATCGCACCAACCCGAATGCCTAGGGTTTGCTTGTGTTCCAAGGATCATAGTTAAAATTCACCAGTTTGAAATTCCACCAAGTTAAAAACCCCGGTCTTTCCTACGTCACCCCCTATAGAACCTCTTCACTTCTTCCTACCACTTCCTCTCCCCTACCAGTGACCCAGATCGCCCCATGTGTACAGCCTCGATCCCTCTTTCATCACACTCATTCTTTTTCCTCTCCCCCGTCCATTCCACTTTACATCATTACGTGCTTTCTTGTTCTTCGAGCCCTGTGCACCACAAATGCCCTTAACAGTCGATCCCTTCAGCAGTTGCCCATTATGTTGGTCGGCCACTACGTCGGTCGGTCGTCTACCTTCGCAGTCGGCCAGCCTAACGGTCTTCCCTCACGCTCGGTCACCTTTGTGGTCGGCTAGTCTGCCAGTCATTCGACCACTTTCACGGTCGGCCAGCCTAACGATTTTCCCTCACGCTCGGCCACCTTTGCAGTCGGCCAACCTGATGGTCTTCTCTTACGCTCGGCCACCTTCGTGGTTGGCCAGTCTGCCAGTTATTTTCCACATCTGGCCACTTTTGTAGTCGACCAACCTGACGGTCTTCCCTCACGGTCAGCTATCTTCACAGTCAACCAGCTTGAGGGCCATTCTTCCCGATTGACCACTATCGTGGTCAGTCGGCCTGACGGTTATTCTTCATGTTTGGCCATCCTAACAATTGACCACTCTCCCAGAAGTCCCTCCACCGCCCCTACCCTTCCCGGCCTTGGGGAACTATTTCTCATACTCTTATTCCCTTCGTTGGATTAAAGTTGCACTTAGGAATGAAGGACTATTGATACTAATGGGCACCCAAGAGAGCCCAGCTCACAGCCTAGATATTAAAGCCCAGTAACTCTAAGAAATCAATGCTGGGCTAGGACCAATAGTATTCAAACACTTGTCAAGCAGAGGCCTAGTCACGTAAGCAGACAAAGATCTTGCAAAGTTATTGCACCCATACATCAACCATTTAATGAGGCCCTCATAGCATTAAATGTGGCAACCTTTCATGCCAAAAGAAGCAGACTCACCATGAACAATGTCAACTAAGCTATAGACTTGGCACAAGATAGTTTGGAATGGACAAGGAAATGATGAGCAAAGGATATAAAGAAGTTTTCGAGATATGTCGAGGTTAAGTTTTCTACCCTCTTGTTTTTCTTTCTCTCTCTAAAGTCAATTTGCTCTAACCTAACTTGATTATCGGAGTGTCCGTCGAGGGATCATCTCCCCATTTGGACCTTTTCGTAGGCACGCTTTGAGGACAAAAAGGCTAGCAGACTTGTTAGAAGCATGGATCATGTCCGACCCATCCACCATTGAAGTTATTGCATTATCAGTTGAGCTCAGTCATCATGCCACCTAGGTAGTTCAGGCTGTCTAGGAGGAATGTGTCGGTCGTTGTGCCTTGGGGGGTTAGCCCTACGTCTTTGGTGGGGGCGGGCTGCTGTAAATCGATTGAGGCACCCTTGGCAAATCAAACCCTCGACTTGGTCTTTGAGGTCAACTTATTCTTCGGTGGTATGGTCGTGGTCACAATGGAAACGATAGTACCTGGACTAGTCCCGCCTAATGGAGGGGGATTTCGACGGTTGGGGCCACTTGAGGTCATAGTCATGTTGGATTTGGTGTAAGACTTACTCCATAGGTGAGTTGAGAGATGTGTATCGTTTGAACCAACCAGGTGGTCGGGTAGGAGCTGGTTGGTTTAGGGGTCAGTTTGTATGCTGCGAAGGTCGGTGAGTGTATTGTGAGTGCTTGGGTTCAGGTTCTTTTCTCTTTTCCCTAGATTGTGAACTTTTGAATGTAGAGTCTTGGCGAGCCGCCAGGGAGTCTTCAGCATTTAGGTATTTCTGGGCTTTGGCGAGAAGTGCGGCCATTGCAGTTAGAGGGTTTTTGGAGTGGGAAAAGAGAAAATCCGACAGGCACAAACTGGCCATGAAGGTTGTGAGAATGACCTTATCATTGTTTTCATCCACTTGTAAGGCCTCTACATTGAAGCAAGTGACAAAGCTGTGCAGTGATTCCTCATCGGTTTACCGGATGTTTAGTAGTGAGTCGCCGAGTGTCGTTGGCGCTATGCACTGATGAAATGACTCAGGAAAGACTCACTGAGTTGGTGAAATAAAGTAACAGAGTCTGGGGGAAGTTGGCTAAACCAGAGTCGCGCCGACTTCTTCAACGTGACGGGGAACGTGTGACACATTATTTTGTCTAGAAATGCGTGGAGGATCATAAGTGTCCAGTATGCTTCCACGTGGTTGACTGAATCGGTGGTACCATCGAAGGTGTCAATCGATGCCATTTTGAACTTAGAGGGTAGAGCTTTATCCTTGAAGAAGCGATAAAAGGGGAATTGACGATGGAAGAAGGTTTATGCTGCATGTTTTGCATGACCCCTTCTAGCTGAAGCTTCATGGCCCGTAATTCTTCGTTCCAAACGGGGGTATTATCTCCACATGAATGAACTAGGGGTTGAACACTGCTAGTCTCGCCTTTATGGACGGTGGCGTGTTACAGTGGCGGGTGGTTATGGAACAGCGGTGGTCCTTCCTGACGGGTTGCGAGCCTAGAGGAAGGGTGCGCAGATCGTCGAGGTTCGACAGTTGAGGCTGTGGGACAAATGGATGGAAAGTGTCTCTGGGTTAAGTTTTTTGGATTAAGTTTTTTGAAAACTGAGTTTTTTGGTTTTCGTGTTTTTTTGTTTTTAGTGAATATTTTAAAAATTTTAAATTTTTTTTTTACTTTTTTAGATGTACCTTACTTAGATGTATCTAAAAAGTAAAAAATTTGTGAAAAAATATTTTAAAAAATTAATAAATACATATAAATACAAAAAATGTACTAAATTCTCTTTTTTTTTTTTTTTTTTTTTGGTATTTAGTGAATTTTTAAAAGGTTTTTTTCACAAATTTTTTTTTTTTTTTTACTTTTTAGATATATTTATGTTAGGTATGTCTAAAAAGTAAAAAAAATTGCTTAAAATATTAAAAAAATTCAGTAAAAACAAAAAAATACAGAAAATAAGAAAATAGAATTTTCTGAAAAGGGTTTTGGAAAAGAGGAACCAAGCAAATATCCCTTGGGACACCTGTAGCGGGAATGGGTGATAATTGTGGGTTTGTTCTGGGTTAGGGAGGACTATTTGCGGTGGTGAAGGAGGAATAGGTAAGTCGCGCTGGAGCAAAGCGTTGACTAAGGCTTGGTTTTGTTCGGTCAGCTGGTTAATGCTGTTGGTAAGTTTTGTGAAATATGGAGGCGGGTTATTTGGGTTGGAGGACTTGGCTTCCAGGCTACCAGCATTTTGTTGTGAAGCCATGGACCTAGTCGTGATCATTCATCTTAATGTAGGAGGTGGATGTTAATGGGGTTCCCTTCGGCGACAATGAACACAACTGTCGACCAGAGGAAAGTTTCTACAGATGGTGCCAACTGATAATGCAATAACTTCAATGGTGGATAGGCCGGACATGATCCATGCTTCCATTGGGTCTGCTAGCCTTTGTGTCCTCAAAGCGTACCTACAAAAAGGTCCAAAAGGGGAGATGATTCCCCGACGGACACTCCGACGATAAAGTTAGGTTAGAGCAAATTGACTTGAGAGAGGGAGAGAGAGAGAGAGAGAAACAAGGGGGTAGAAAACTTAACCTTAACGTATCTCGAAAACTTCCTTATATCATTTGCTCATCATTTCCTTGTCCATTCCAAGCTGTCTTGTTGGTCGAAAGTCTATAGCCTAGTTGACATCGTTCATGGTGAGTCTGCTTCTTTTGGTGTAAAGGGGCTGCCGTATTTAATGCTATAAGGGTCTCATTAAATAGCTGATGTATGTGTGTAATAATTTTGCAGGATCTTGGTCTGCTTATGTAGCTAGGCCTCTGCCTGACAAGTATTTGAATGCTATGGGTCCTGGCCCAGTATTGATTTCTTAGAGTTATTGGGCTTTAATATCTGGGCTGTGAGTTGAGCCCTGATCTGTGAGTTGGGCCCTCTTGGGTGTCTATTAGTATCAGTTACTAGTTTCGAAGAAAAGAATAACATCATCGACAAAAAACAAATAAGAGAAAATCAAGCAAAACCTATTAATTTTGAGTTCCAAGATTGCTTTTGAATGAATGATTAGTTGTAGCATTCATTCGAATACCACAACTTGAAACTCGGCTAATGAAGACGGTCTAACAACTAAATGGAGACGGAGAGCTTGGGGTACAAAACCCATGTTATAAGCAAAAAAATGGGGTCGAGGACCTCAGGCCCACGACCCATTTATTTTTCAAAAATCAATTTGGTGCTTCTCAGCACAACTTAATAGCACGACTGCCCTTGTTTGGCATCAATGTTTTTGATACTAAAATGTAAAAATAATTATAAAAAAATAAAACAAATTAAAAAGTTAATAAAATAAAAATATCATATTTAAATTATAATTATTTCAATTTTTCTCTTTCAAAAATCAAAAAAAAAAAGATTAAAAAAAATCTAACCCAATCGAAATTTTTAACCCAAATAAAAATAGTTAAAAAATAAAAAAATCAACCAATTTTCTGGAGTCACTATCACCTCTAATTGGTCCCCACTCAAACCAAAAACTATTAAAAACGTACCAGGTGTCTACAAACAATTGGTGGAGCACATTGCTTTCGACACATTTCTCTACACCATAATATTTCCCACCTTCAAACCCCTAAACCCTAATTCCTGTTTCTTCTTCTATATCCTCATCCACTCCAATTAGCCTCCTCTGTCTTCTTCCCCCCAAAACCCCCCATTTTCAGTCCTCCAAAACCCTAGCCCTAACCCTAACCCTTATTTGCAGAAAACTCAACTCAACACAGCCATGTCTGACCTGGAGATAACTCGTTCCGAGAAGAAGAAAAAGAAGAGCAAATCCAAATCCGACTTGGGTTCGGACCCAAACCCCCAAACCGACACCGATTACCTGATCAAACCTCAAAGCTTCACTCCCTCCATCGACACCTCTCAATGGCCGATCCTCCTCAAGAACTACGACCGCCTGAATGTACGAACCGGACACTACACTCCTCTTCCCTCCGGTTTCTCCCCCCTCAAACGCCCTCTCGCAGAGTATATCAGGTACGGTGTTCTCAACCTCGATAAACCCGCCAACCCGTCTTCTCACGAGGTCGTGGCTTGGATCAAACGGATCCTCCGGGTCGAGAAAACGGGCCACAGCGGTACCCTCGACCCGAAAGTCACCGGAAACCTCATCGTTTGTATTGATCGGGCTACCCGGCTCGTGAAGTCCCAGCAAGGGGCTGGGAAGGAGTATGTGTGTATTGCCCGACTCCATTCGGTTGTGCCCGATGTTGCAAAGGTGGGTCGGGCATTGGAAACCCTAACCGGGGCGGTTTTTCAGCGCCCGCCGCTGATTTCGGCGGTGAAAAGGCAGCTTAGGATTAGGACAATCTATGAATGTAAGTTATTAGAGTATGACCCAGATCGCCATTTGGTTGTGTTTTGGATTTCTTGTGAGGCGGGTACGTATGTGAGGACAATGTGTGTTCATTTGGGTCTGATTTTGGGTGTTGGAGCTCATATGCAAGAGCTTCGGAGAGTGCGATCAGGGATTATGGGTGAGAAAGATAATATGGTGACGATGCACGATGTGATGGATGCACAATGGATATACGATAATTATAGAGATGAGAATTATTTGAGGAGAGTGATTATGCCATTAGAGGTTTTGTTGACTAGTTACAAGAGATTGGTTGTGAAGGATTCAGCGGTGAATGCGATTTGTTATGGTGCTAAGTTGATGATTCCCGGGTTATTGAGGTTTGAGAATGATATTGAGGTTGGGGAAGAGGTGGTTTTGATGACTACTAAAGGAGAGGCGATTGCGTTGGGGATTGCGGAGATGACTACGGCCGTTATGGCTACTTGTGATCATGGGGTTGTGGCGAAGATTAAGAGGGTAGTGATGGATAGAGATACGTATCCAAGGAAATGGGGGTTGGGTCCAAGGGCTTCAATGAAGAAGAAGCTGGTTATGGAGGGGAAGTTGGATAAGCGTGGTAAACCGAATGAGAACACCCCATCTGAGTGGATGAGGAATGTGGTTCTTCCCGCAGGAGGTGATTCTATGGTTGCGGGTCTTGCTGCTGCAACTGAACCAGCAAATACAGAGGCGGTGGCAGCGGAGGGAGAGAAGAAAAAGAAGAAAAAACATAAGGATGGGGAAAATGGTGAGGGTCGTAAGCGTAAATTGGAGGCGATTGATGGGAGCCCTGCGCCAGATGTTGCTAAGAAAGTAAAGATTGATGAAACTGTAGTAGTGGGGGCTGAAACAGAGGAGTTAGAGGTGGAAGTTGAAAAGAAAGAGAAAAAAAAGAAAAAGAAAAAAGAAGGGGGTGATGAGGATGTGATTTCTGATTTGGAGAAATCTGAGAAGAAGAAAAAGAAGAAGAAGAGCAAAGATGCACAGAATGGAAGTGCGTCTGTATTGCCTACGGCTACTGGTGGGAGTGATGATGAGGCAAACAAAAGTGAGAAGAAGAAGAAGAAGAAAAAGAAGAGTAAAGACGCTGAACTGGAGTAGATCAATGAATTGCAGCTTTGAATGAGAAAATACTCATGTATGTTTTATTGATACCTCATATTATCTTCAATGGGGTGTTCAAAATTTTGTGATCTTGGTCATTTCTAGCACAACTATTGTACTCTTCAGGTTTATGTATCAGAATGTTTTTTTTTTTTTTTTTTTTTTTGCATTAATAATTTTAATGTTTTGTTTGATCTTTGTTTTTATTGCTGGCTTAGTGTTTTTCTTTTGTGGATTGCATCTGTTTTAGGAATTGCAATAATTTTTCAAATATGATCAATATTTCTAGTTTCAAATATGCATGTTTCACTAGATATTGAGTAGGTGAATATATTGTATTGTCAAACATGAATGTTTTATATAATTCCTAATGTTATGGTTCTTGGTGGATTTATGGATAGTTTATCCTTTTCATTGATTGAAATGCTTAATGTCACTTCAAACACCAAAGGAATGATCTGAATAAAATTTTATTCAAGTGTATGGTATCTTTAGTTTTTTGTGTTTTCAAAATCAGCTAAATGCTCAAAGATTTATTGGGCTGATTCCATCAGCCTTCTGAATTTGAAAATTTGAACAAAATTCTTCTAATAATTCTGCAGGGGAAAAAACATAGCAAGCAAACTAAAAAGACTCAAACTCAATCCCAAAACCAGTTAAAATTCCTCCTCTTCAATATTATACAGTATGCTGAGTGATGTATCTAATAAGTAGTTTTATGAATTGGTTTTTCAAATAGAATTGAAAATACCGATCTAGACTTGTGATGGATCAGCTAATTGATCATCTCGATATCCCCGTTCTCCTCATTAGTTGCTTTCTCTACTAATTGGAATCTCTCGAAAATGTCACTTGACCTCTGAGCCTGATCTCTGTTGCAATGGTATGGGGTTGGTTTAGACTGGTATATGTTTTGTTATGTGCAATGAATGTAACTGTGTGCCACTATAGTGATTATGGAAAAATGTGGCAGATCTGAGGCTTGATTATGTGAGCAACCTGACTATGAACTCTCTGTGAATCCTAAATTGCATCTTAAAATGTGAATAACCTGAATAACATGATAGAAACTTGTAGATTCCCATGAAACTATCTAATAGACGGGCAAGTCAGTTGTAACCCCTATTGGACTCGGCGGTCAGCAGTATCGTATTTGGTCTCATATTTGTGATAATCAAATTTTGATCTGTTTTGGTGTTGATTCTAGTTTTATGTATGCAGACAAATGGGCACTCACATTTAAATGAATATGACATTTTTTAGGCATATTGAGTTATTTGGAAGCTAAAGGTTGATGCTTTCTCTCCCTCTGATCTGTATATTTTAGCTTTGGTTTGCAGTTATGCAAGTTTTTGCAACTATTTTATGGATTCATCACTAGCACATGTTTTGTTTTGGATAACTTGCATTTTTTATTTTCCTAGTTAGCCGTAATAGTTTCTTGAAGTTCTACCACTAGTATTGTCCATGCTTTTAGGGTCTGTTTGGATTTTAAATTTGTAAAGAGGAAAAGCAATTCATTTGGACACGGAAATGATCATAATTCGTATATCAGCCTCCTAAAAAGTAATTCATTATTCACAAAATATTGGTAACCCCAAAATTTGTAAGAAAGAACCTAAAAGTAAAAGCAAGTAACAAAGTTTATTAAAAACCAAGTAACAAAGTTTCCATCGTTTCCTTTTTATCTTTTACGCATCCTCTCAGGCCACCATTGATCTCACGTTCTCTTACACACACTAACACACCAAATTTTTACATTTTTTTAAAAATATTTTCTTTGTTTTAATATTTAAGATCATTATGGTGAAAACAAAGCATGAGATAAGAATTGACATGTTAGTTTCAGCAAGATATCTCAATGGCCTGCCTTAACCTCTGACTTCTCCTCTTTTTTGGACAGTCACTGTGAGCACCCCATTCTCCATGCCAGCCTTGACCTCATCCATCTTGGCATTCTCTGGCAACTTGGATTGCCGGAGGAACTTCCCGCTCGCTGTTCTGCTCCATGCTGTGCCACTTGTCGTTCTTCTCCTCCTGCTCTTTGCTCCTCTCCCCACTTATCTAGAGAATTCTTCCCTCTTCCACCTTGACCTTCACCTCTTCCTCCTTCAGGCCTGGAAGGTCAGCTTTGAATATATGAGCTTCCGGGGTCTCCTTCCAGTGAATCCGCACTGTGGCAAATTGAGAGGCTTTGCGAGCTGAGGCTGGGAAGTTGGAGAGGGAAGAGGTGAGGAAGCCATTGAAGGGGTCCCAAATATCCGAAGAGAATGGATCGAAGACATTGGTTTGTCGGTTCCCAAAGAAACTTGGAATGGGAGACATGTTGGGAGACTTGAGACAGTGATTCAAACAGAAAGAAACTGCTCTTTTTTTCTTTTTTTTTTATCCATGGAAAAAAAAGATGTTACAGAGAGCTTTGAAGTTGAAGTTGGGTAAAGCAGCTATTTATGGAAATGAGAAGATGGTTTTGGTGCTTTCATGGCCATTCTGTCATCAATGTTATAGTTGAATTAAAAATATGGATGGTACCTACTTTTTCGTCTTCAACCTTCTACCACCTTCGTACTTTCATACAGACCATCATCTCAATCTTTCTCCACAGGGTAGAATTGTAAACAATCATAAGTAATTTCATTAGAAACATTTTGTGTTTTTGGACTAAAAATCCAAACTAATTTCAAGTTGAAAATTCAAATCAACTTGCACTTAGGTTTGATCCTTAACGTATGTTTATGTTTAAATTTACAAGAAAATTTAAAAACTAGAAATAAGAATTTAATTTTGAAAACTAGGAGGAAGGGACATTTTTTTTAAAAAAAAAAACAGTAAAACCAACTTTTTTTTGTGGCTGTAAGAATCTATATTAAATTTTGTAATTTGTTTACTAGTTTTCAAAAATGAAAATGGACCCCAAATAAGTTTTTGTTTATTCTTTTCACAATTATTGTAAATATAAATGTGAAATTGGTATACAAAATTTGTTTACTATGTTATTTTCACTTTTATAAAAGTGAAATTGATTTTAAAATTTTTAAAATTTTAGATAAGTTTTCACTCCCTCTTCATTTCTCATTTTTCAATTCCCAACCTTACAATCACGTTTCCCATTGAGTTGACTTACAAGAAATCCAAAATATACTTAAATGTATTAGAAAATTTGTTAGAGATTAGATCGAAGATAAACAAATTAAAATTTGTTAAAATTTTAAATTAAACTTGAATAATTTATTATTCAACTTAATTTAACTCTTTTACAATCCCAACCTTTGGATTTCACAAATTGGATCAAGAAGATGTAGCTTTGGATCAACCAAGAAGGGGTGTAGTTTTTGACCTATCCAACTTAGTCAAGTCAAGTTGTGTCAGGCTCAACTCTTGTCTCATTGTGTGCTAGAGTAGTGGTTTAGTCGCTCGAGTAGTCTTCCGTTTTTGTGTCTTACGTTCGAGCGATAGATTGGTCACTCGAGCGGTTTATGTATATATCAGATTGGGAAAAGACATTTTTAAGTCACTTTTTCATTTCCTTCTCTCTCTAAAACACTGCAAACCCTGATTTCTTCACACTCTCTCACTAGTTCCTATCTAAACACCTCCATACACCCAAATCTATTGATTTCTCCACCATAGTTCCTTGGAGAAAGTGATAGAGCTCGTAGAGGGGTTCGTTTTAATTGCAGGAGATTTTATTTTTATCTCTGTCAAACTTCAACACTTGCTTTTGTAGGCACCCTATTTTGACCGGCTTTAAAACTTGGGCACTTTCTTTTTATTACTCGATGATGGAAATTAGAATGTGTTTCTTGCACAATCCTTAGTAAGAAAGATGGAATTTAAGCTTTACTCTTCACCCTAAGCCTATTTTGGTTAAGTGTTTGGGTCCCGTTGGGCACCTGGAGCGAAACAAACTTTTTCTCCTCTAGCCGGTCGACCGCCCCACAGACAGATTGCCCAGTTTGTGTTGGTTCAGGTGGGCATTTCCCAAACCCATTTTTTGACCCATTCATGCATTGAATGCATCTATACTCACCCTCCATTGCTTAGTGCTTGATCCATTGAAGCTAATGCTCCACTTTTGTCTTTTATTAGCTCAATTAGTGCTCCATTTGCTCCATTATCTCTCTAATGCTCCATGAATCTTCCACTTTGTCTTCCACCATTTCTTCTCTTACATGGCCTATATGAATATATCAGATTGTTGAGAGGAGAGAGAGGATAGATTGAATAAAAAATGCTAGAGATAGAGAAGAAGAGAGTTTAAGCTTTGAATTCAAGAGTTAGTCAAAATTAAGTGTTAGTTGTGAACTTCCATTTTCTCAAGCTATATACCATATCTCATCTTCCCTTGCAAAAACCACTCAAGAACCAAGTCTTAAAGCTTTGCTCAAGGAGATGGTAGTCTTTGCCAAGTTGAAGAACCAAGCACTCATTTCCTACACTTGTCCAAAACCATCATTCTAAGCTCAAATTCCAAGCTCTTAGGATTAAGATCATAATTCACAACCTTGAGGGTGATCAAGAGGAAGTTTGGAAATCAAGAAGTTCACTCTTTCTTTAGAAGGTGAATTTTCAATTCTTTCATTTCTATTTCAAATTCATTTCCTTGTTTTCGTTTCATATTGTTTTGGTGTAATCTAACCAGAAGTGGTTAGTTTTTAATTCTTTCATTTTCTTGCACTTTCTATCTCCTACTCATTTTCTTACACTTTCTATCTTATATTTGTTTTCTTACTTTAGTTTCATATTAGTTTTGATGTGATTTAACCGAAAGTGGTTAGTTGAGCCACCTATATATTCCTTATTTGTTCATTTCTCGGTGTTGCAACAAGACAAGTTTTACTAGGCCTAGTTGGCTAGCCGGTTAGCTTCTTTTGGACAAAACGGAGTAGTCTTCTAGCGTCAAGCATACTAGTTTCCAGCAATCCTCAAGACACATGAAGCTTCTATTTTGTTTTTTTTATTTGAGTGTTTTGTGAGGTTTTTATTTTGTTGTAATATTTTCCTTCTCCCTCTCTCATTTGGTTTGTAATTATTTATTCAAGTATTGTAATAATTCTCCGCTCCGCTTCTTGCTATCTCATTCTTTTACTTACTTTTCTTATTTGTACATAAGCATCATATTTTAGTATTATATTATTTAAGAAATATATATTTAAAATTGAAATTAAAACTCATTAATATAAAATTAGGAATAAATTTATAATCAAATTTTGTAAACATCAAAATAAATATTATGACGGTTCCAGTTTAGACCCGATCTTTTTCATATTCTTAGATCCGGAATTTCATATCTTTGATTGTTGTTTATGCCATTTTTATCTTCTTGTTAGTTAGTTTGGTTGTTTGGAGTTGTTGGATATGTCTGAAGTAGGTTGGAAGTTAGATTTTCAAAAGAGTTGCTGTCCATTTCCTTTCTTGTTCGCTCAAGTGGCTTTTGAAATCTCCCAGTATTTTTAAAGGTCTGCAAAACTTCTGGGAGTAGGGTGATCTTTGCTCGAGCGGTCCTTTCATTGTTCGAGCAATCTTCTGTACCTGGACTCAATTATAAACCTATGCAAATCAAAGCTAGGCTCCCAAGGCTCAATATGACTATAAGGTAAACTTATTATATGTTTTTTACAATTTAAAATTTCAAATATTAGAATAAAACTCGACTCAAGAGACCAACCTTGTTAAGTTTATCATTTGATGGAGCTTTAAAGATCTTGGATTTAGTCTTAGATTAATGCTTGAGGCCTCGAATTTGCCTCGAATTCGATTTTTTTTTTTTTCTCCTTAAAGCTATGTTAGTTTGGTTTTTTTTTTTTTTTCCCCTCTCTTTTCTTTTCTTTTCTTTTTGCAAGGGTGGTTATATATAGGGGTGCGTTAAAAAATTAGACATTCTGCAAGTGAGTTGGGTTGGACTGATTTAGTGATAAAATTGACTGATCAATTTTTTAAAATTTTATTTTATTTTATTTGTTAGGCTGTGTTGGTTTGGTTGGTTGTTTTTTTTTTTTTTGGTGGTTATGTGTAGGGGTGTGCCAAAAAATTAGACATCCCGCACCAACTCATCATATAAAATTATATGGAATTAACGAATTTTAACTAACAGTCTAAATAATCAGTCAATTAAGTTGGACTGGTTAAGTAATAAAATTAACTGATTAGTTAAGCTATTAATTAAATTTTGTTAATTTCATATAATTTTATACGATGAGTTGATGCGAAATGTCTAATATTTTATATTAGACATTTTGGCCTTGTTTGGTTTGTGTTTCATAAACAAATTTTTGAAATCTTCTTTGAAAACACATTTCTGGGAGTAATCAAACCAAACAGATTTTCTCAAAAAAATTCTCAGAAATGTGTTTGGTTGTCTTTTTCCAGGATCACTTTTCAAAACAAATTCTCAGAAATCCGTTTGGTTAGTTTTTTCAGAAACACAAAATACAAACACCCCCAATTATGTAAACATGTTTTTTTTTTTTTTTTTTTTTTTTTTTTTGAGAATGAAGCAAAACAGCACAAGCTGAGTATAGCACCTGGAAGAATAAAGATGTGGTTCATAATGAAACTCTACAACGCATGTCCAATTCTTATTTTTTACATGAATAATTTCTTTTTGCCAAAAGGTATAAACTACATAGCATGTCATGCTGAGGTTCCTGCCAAACCCACATCACCATTTGAAGTCTTAGGTGGAGCAAAGAGTTGGGGTCATTTATTACTGTTGGTGTGCCAAATGGAGTTGCTAAGGATGCTGAACTGGCTGCGACTTTAAGAAAATTAAACTTCATAACAGAAAAGCAATATTAAGAACAACAATCACCATAAAAAATGCTCATAATAACTAATTGCTTAAATATGGCTTTACAGGTTCAATCATGAAACCATTGTAGGGAGAAGGGAAGTTGGAAGAGCAATTCTAACACCTGCCATAAGCTGATTTTCCAATCGAAAGCACTGCCGAAATCTTCGTCCCGGCCTTACGCTCCAACCACGGCAAAAAATTATCACACTCTTCATCTGAGGAACATGAAACCTGAGACAATGATTCAGCAGTGCAGCTTTTTTAGCTTAAGAACAAAAACATTGAATCAATTTAAGCCACAACCCAACTAATTTCAAACCAGAACAACAAATCCTTCAACTAAAACATTCAATTTAAGCCACGACCAAATAAATTTCAAACCAGAAAAACAAAACCCAACAATTTGGCTGTTGGATTTTTTTTTTTTTTAACAGAATGGAAGCAAGACAACACAATTGGTGTTCATGTTGCAGTTGGTGTTCATCATGTTGGTCATCAAGCAAGACATCACATATCATACATGAGTAGATTTTTCACAATGGGCAAAATGAAAGAGTTAGTGATATAGACTACTGAATTTTCAGAATGTGCATGTACAACCATTATAGAGTACTGAATTTGAGTGCAAAAATCAGGTGTAAGAAAGAATTTGCATGTACAACCATTATAGAGTTAGTGAAAAATCAGGATGGGGATACTAACAGAAATCTTCCACTATTTATATGGATTAGAACGTGCATAATGATATCAAATTAATAATATTAGAGCTCCAAGAGCTCCTTGAAACCTGGGAGTTAAAAACTGAGTATAGCACCTGGAAGAAAAAAGATTTTATTCATAATGAAAATCACCAAATACACAAACACACATGTATGTACAATATGATATATAAATTATATATACATAGAAAAAAAATTAAATACCATCGAAGCAATTTCTTATAGGATGAAGAAATTTTTTTTAGTGCAAAATAGAAAAAGAAGGCAAGATGGGAGAATAATAAGATATGAATTTTCTTCTAACATTTAAAAATCTGAAAATGATATATATATTTTCTAACAGATTAACATAATCTATTACATCGCCATTATTTGTCTCAAGTTCGATGAAGAATAAACAGAATCTATTAAAGCATAATGAAACATCTAGAACCCATGGAATTCTTATTCTACTACTACTCCTATCAAATGCTCCTTTCAAATAAACCACCAAACTCTATAATGTGATGAAGGATATTGTTTCTAGTTTCACTAGAATGAACACAGTACCTATTACCACATCGACAACATACAAAAACCAAGAGAAACATGTAAAATCAGATTAACATAATCTATTACACGCCAATCCAATCAGCAGCATAGTGATGCAGAATTCTTCTCAGAACAGATTCTTGCAGATTATGAACAACAGAAAAGCATCTGTTCCATGACCAACAGTAGCATACTGATGTAGATTCTTGATGCAGATTATGAACAGCAGCAGCATACTGATGCAGATTATGAACAGCAGCAACATAGTGATGCAGATTCTTGCACATTCACAACACAGAGAAGCATCTGTTCCATGACCAGGAAAAAGAAAGCAGCATAATGCAAATTTAACATACACAGAGAAGCATCTGTTCCAGTTACAGATTCAGAACACACAGAGATGGGACTGTTCCACTTACAGCATCTAAATATAAAATACAGATTCACCATTGCATCTAAATTTAAAATACAGATTCACCAGTGACAGCATCTAAATTTAAAATACAGATTTAGAACACACAGATTCAGCATCTAAATTTAATCTAATCAACTATCCACTGTTTCTAAAAATTAATCTAATCACAACTATCCACGGTCTCACTAATTTGCCAGCAACACAGCAACACAGACTTCAACACATGGATACAGAACATCACCCAGATAAAGAAGACACAGATTCAGAACAGCACCACAGTGAATTTGATTGGAGCAGCTGCACCACGCGTCCTCAGATAATACATCCCTGTCTTCAAACCCTTGCATGTCCAAAAATTGAATAATAAGTATTTAAGTAAGTACATAATGCAAATAAATATGTATGCATACACCACTCTTAAGTATTTAAGTAAGTACATAATACACTACTCATAATGCAAATAAATATTTAAGTAAGTATATAATACTACTTGTTATTATATACCTATTGTTGTATGCCTCCCACATAGATGCTGCAACCTCATTTCGCCATTGTCCCATCTGCACTAGTTGTTCACGTGACATGTTCATATGGTTGTGTTGTTGCATAGCTGGTACTCCATCTTGATTTCTGTGGACATTTTGACTTGCACCTTCACCTCCACCTCCACCTCCACCTTCACCTTCACCTTCATCTTCATCTTCATCTTCATCTTCAACGTCATCATCATCTTCGTCACCTGATTCTTCTGCATCGAAAAATTCATCATGCTCTTGCACAATCCGGATCCAATTGTGGAGAACATAACATGCCATAACGATTGGCCCTTGTCGTACCATATCATACCGTGGCATGTGTTTCAATAATGGAAACCGTTGCTTTAACACTCCAAAAGTTCTTTCTATGACATTCCTCAAAGAAGAATGCCTATGGTTGAACAACTCCTATGGACCATGGTAGCGACGCCGCCTATTGAACTCTTGCAAATGGTATTTTTGGCCCCGATATGGGGCTACGTACCCGGGCATGTGTGTATATTCGGCGTCAACAAGATAATACTTGTCTACAGTAAAACTCTTTCAGTAAGAACATGTCATGGCATATTTGGGTGTGAAAAAAGGGAAACACTAAATTGAAAACAAATACACTTACTAGGTGGTGGGTGTGGAAAGTCAGCAAAATTTGTGGTAAGTGCTTCTAGGAAAATTCTCGAATCGTGTGCACTACCTTCCCAATCAATGTATACAAACGTAAACTTCATGTCAAATGAACATGCAGCCATGACATTTTGAGTTGTATGCACTTTTCTACCTCGATATGGCATTTGGTCACCTTCTGGTGCCACAACAACAACATGTGTGCCATCTATCGCCCCCACACAGTCCTACATGACATAACTTTGAATTAATTTATCAAATTTTCAGTCTTAATAAGCCATATAAAATAATGCAAATGAACTGACATTTTTGTTACCTTAAACCATGGCCAATACCGTCTGTCATTCCGAATTTTATAATGGGTAACATCCATGTTCGGTGGTTGGATTACAAATGGCGCAAGATTTCCCAACGCCCGCATCATAAGTACGAAATGACGATGAATTGTCTCATTTAAGTGCTGAAATCGATCTCCAGCATTTCTTGCTCCTGAACTTTGACCACAGATAAATAAAAACATAACCAACGACTCTTCAAGTGACAATCGCATGTTCGACCAATCTACAACATTTCTACGGACAATCTGTTTAACTAATTCCACAAATGTCGGGACTTCCATTCGCAATTGTTCACGGATTGATTTAGGATTTCCACTTAGTAAGAATTTTATGTACTGCTCACCGGTGTATGGACAATTACGTTGCGGTTGTCTCGTAGGAATGTCACGTGTTAGTTGACAAACCATGTGTAAGTCCATCACATCATCGTCATCGTCACTGTACGGGTCGTACATATTGTTCGGTTGCCTTCCATTGGGTCGTGACGACGACATCTAAAGCAGAAAGTGTAAAACAGTCAAAGTATTATCAGTAATGACATAAGTATAGCACTAAAAATTTAATGAGGACATTGCAACAAGGAAAGCGTGGCGAAAAAATATGAGCACAACATAGTGGTAAACATTAAGCAAATGAACTTAGACAGCATGATATAGATAGTTAGGTCAACACCCAACATAGTCCAAACCGAAAGGGAAAAACAAACAAATTAAAACAAATACAATTTAGGTTTAACAAATGCGAAAAATAAAAAAGAAGAAGACAGCCAAACAATTATGCGAGCATCTTTATTTCCAGAAACCTCAAACCAAACAGTGGGATGACCACGCTTCTCACAAACTGAGGATCCAAAGGTACCTCATTTCCGGTTCCATGGTCATAAACATGGTTCGCCATTCTAGTGATGTGAACATGTTCATGGCCTTCAAAAACAAGCTCGATCCAGGGTCATTGATTTTAGGATGGTCATACATCTTTTGCAGTACGCATCACCAGCCCTAGCGTTGGCCTCTGCTTGAAGGTAAAACCGTTATTCATCTACTACGCCTTTTCCCGACGTATATGCATGAAAGCGTTCATCCATTTCTCGCTCGTCATCAGATGTGAGTGCACCCTGACGAGAAGAACGCGCAAAAGCGCCAGTGGCAAATGACTTGGCAAATATTTCTGACATGAGCTCATAATGTTCAAGGCCTTTGGTTTGGAATTGTTTTGCGTTGGGGTGTGCCTACAAGTTGTAAAAATTAATCAATCATGTAGAAAATTATTTCTCTATGCACATGGTTATGCTAAATGTATGCGCGAAAATAATTACCTGAACATAATTTTCCCAAACATCATCTAGGGCTGTCACTGTTTGAGTGATTGGATCCCATCCCAAACCCGTGTGGTTTTTCAGAGCAACAAACTCTTTGTAGCTCGCCTTCAAACGCGCGAACTTACCCTTCAATTTTTTTGGCCCATAATTTTTCCCAACCTTTTTAGTCATCTCATCATCAATTGTTTGCCACTACCTTGGGAAAAAACTCCTATCTTTCTTTGACATGGAAGGACCCTCTTTCTTTATTTTGTCCACCAAAATTTCTAAAAATATCTTAACAATTTCAGACCCCCACATCTTAAAGTCGTCATTATCGTTAGCCATTCTAGCCTAATACAAGTGCAACAAATTACAATTTATAGTTATGTGAACAACTATTAATGTGAAGCCATTACAAATAATAGCCATTACAAATATTACGAATATTTAATATGAGATTCCGCGTGCAAAAGTTTACCGGATAAGGAGTTTCGTTTTCAGCAGTGGACGAATTGACTGATGGTTGAGGTGATATCTTCCTCTTGGCCCTTGGTGTGTTTAACAATGACCGTGGAGTACAAAGTTGGCCTGGTTTAAAATCAAAATGAAAAATTCAGGATGAGCAGAATTTATGTGCCATACATGAGCAGAATTATGAAAGCACAATTTTCGTAATGAGCGGAATTTATGTATGCATACATGAGCATAATTATGAAAGGCAATTTTTAAAATTAGCGTAATTTTTAAAATTAGTAGAATTTATGTACGCATACATGAGCAGATTTGTGAAAGCACAATTTTCAATGAGCAAAATTTATGTCACGATACATGAGTAGAATTATCAAACCATAATTTTGAATGAGCGAATTTATGTATGCATACATGAGCGAATTATGAAATAATTTTCGTAATGGCGTAATTTATGTACGATAGAATTTATGTATGGATTGGTGATAAAGCATGCTAGCATGTTTGGTGGGTATTCAAGCCTTTGTTGTCTTCAGGAGGGGGAAAAAAAAGAAGAGAAAAATGTGGAGATTCGAGCCTGTATGTGCAGTGAATTAACATTTCACACCAATAGAGACATGAATAAATCATTATGGTGGCTGTTATGTAAAATTTGTTTATCCTACAATTTCATTTTTATTTTCTATTCCTTTAATATCTACTGTGAAGTGACATTGTGGTTTTTGTTTGCACAGCTGGATTTGAATAATAGGCTGGTCATGGCAGGTTGTTCATTCATGGGTGGTTTTGCCATTATTTTGCTCACTATGTTTGGATCAAGTATTTGTAGGAGATTTGAGGAGTGAAAACAAATGGTAAGGGGAAAGTGGAAAAAAAAAGGTTCCATTTCATTCATTGTGATCGTACTTTTCTTTCTCTTCACAAATCACTCCTGAAATTCTTGTTCCAAACATAACTTATGTAGTGTAAGAGTATCACCCTTGGTTGTGTTTTAAGGTTCTGTTTACATGGTAAAAATGGGTGAAGGAGAATGAAAATTATTTATTGAAATTCTGTACTATAGTGTTTGGTATAGCTACTATTATAACTTATAACTTTTTAGACAAAATTAACTAAGAGATGAAAGCAGAATTTGTTGAAATGATGCACATATGAAAGCAAAATTTGTTCTCTTTTGTGTTCAATGATCACTAATCCCTGTGTTATGCAAACAAAAGTCATTTTCAGTGTAGAATAGTTCTTATGCAAACAAAAGGAATCACAGAGTTAAAATTGAAAGGCCAATGAATATTTTGAAAAGTCATTTTGCTTTTGTTTTTGTTCTTCTTATTGTGTTAGATTTTCAAAAAAAAAAAAAAAAAACAAAGAAATAGTTCTAACCTTTTAATCTTTATAGACCATAACCTAAACCCAGAAAATGGATGCATTGTGAAACAGATGCCTTCTTGGAACATCATCCCCATAGAAAAAAATTCAATCTAGATAGACAGAATGATAATATTCTAATTTCTAATAAATATAACACATAATAAGGGAGCAAAAAAAGAAAGGTGTGTTGTCACCATGAACTCCATGAGTAATACATACATCAAGAAGGGATTGTTGAGATTCATATCCATATATATATATATATATATATCTCAACCTATTAACAATTGGTGCGTTTATCGTTAGAGATAAAATATGAAGAAATCTTGAGCTAAATAACTAAACAAGCATTTTCGGGCAAAAAGTATATGACAGTGTAAAAGTATATGAAATCTTGGATATGCAAGGATATATTACAGTATATGACCACAAATTCTAGGCATTTTCGGGCAAAAAGTTGTATCCTTCTTATTTGAGAGGTTGAAAATGATATCAGCAGAATTGAGGGACCTTTAAATTATTCTTTCACCTTCATTGTTTACTACCGTGGAACGAAATTCATGGCTCAAATCAATGTAAATTCATCTTTTCACAAAAAATGGAGAAATGACCATTTCCTTATGAAAATTGTTAATCCAAAAAACGGAACTATCTATAATCTGCATATGTTCTATGAGACACCAAATAAATTAGGCTAAGGTTAATTTGCCGATTTCGGAAATTATCTGATTTCAAAAATTTGCCGATTGCGAAATTCACCACAAATTAACAACCGAAAGGCAAAAGCCATGCGAACTTTGTAAACCAAAATCAGTGAATACATTGTTCAGAACTGACAAACCCAAATGAAATTTAAAAAACAAATATATATATATATATTTATATGGATTAGAAATACCTCTTGCTTGCTTGCTTTTGGTGGCCCCCAAATCCCATAGTCCACAATGAAGTTTTGAGCACGACCTCTCCGTTTTTGCAGCGAATGATGAAGTTCTGCTTCGTCTTGGTGGGGTTCGAAGCTGGTTGGTTTGCATTTTATAGAGCCCAGAAGAAAAAAACAAAGGACAATGATGTTACAAGTCCCAATTGTGTGAAGACTTCATTCAGTTTGACAAAGTAGCCAAAGCTAGGGCACGATTTGGGAAAATCTGTGAGGTAGAGATGAAGGAGGTGATAGACAGTGTTGGTGCATCTAATGCGGAAGATTTCTCAAATCTTGAGCAGCATATTGATGGAGGGACGACAAGTGGGTCTTCGAAAGCAATTGGGAAGACAAGTGGGTCTTGATGGAGGGAAGGCAAGTGGGTCTTTGAAGGCAGTTGGGAAGCCAAGTGGGTCTTGATGGAGGGAAGGCAAGTGGGTCTTGAACAGCGTATTGATGCAGATCTTGACGTACAGGTACGGGTCGTCTTCCTTTACACAACCGATAGAGAGTCGTTGGACTGCCTTGAATGCTTTTCTTTGTATCACAGAGATAGGTCAGAAAGGTTCTTTTGAGAGAGAGAAGACAGAAGATGCGTTTTTAGAAAAGTTTTGAGAGAGAGAAGTTCCAAAACGTGTTTTGAGATGAGTCTAAGAGAATATTTTAGAAACAGGTTTGCCAAACGTGTTTTGGTACTTTTTTCTCTCAAAAATTGTTTCTGAAACAGAAACCAAACAAGCCCTTTAACTCACCCTTAAAAAAAAAAAAAAAAAAAAAAAAAAACTATGGAACAACTAGGTAGCTCGAAATTATAAGGCTCGAATGGCCCGAAATCATCTCCTCCTCTTCTCTCTCTATCTCTTTTTTCTAGAATATAGTAAAAGGCTTCATTGTTTCTCTGATACGCACTTAATTCAATTCCTTCCATGGCTTTTACCTTGGCAGATCAAGATTATAGCCCAGTAATCTGTGGCTATAGACAGGCTAATCAACGTCCTCGAGTGCCAACCCTACATTCAGCAGAACAAACACATACTAAATTACACACTCGGGATTAATAACTTAACCCCTAACTTGACTTGATGTGGTTCTATAACATTATTATCATTATGATGCCTTAAACATGGCCTAGGAATGCCTAGGATGGAATGAGGATGCAAAATGTACTTAACAACATTTTTCAAAACTTGTTGAAAACAAGAGTCTCGCTCAAACGTGGCTTTCTCCGCCGAGCGAAGCTTCGAATGAGAGAGGTCGCTTGAGCGTAGACCCCCTCGCTCGAGCGATTTGTAAAAGTGTGAAAAGTACTGGTTGCTGAAATTCTCCGCTCAATGCTCGCTCGAGCGTTAGACACAGTTCCTTACTCGAGCGTAGCTCTGCCGCCAGCGTCTTGTCAGCACACAAAAACCTCGAGAGCTTGCAATTTACGCCGAGCCAAAGATTCCGTCACTCGGCGGAACTTTAAAAAACAACGGTCGCTCAAGCAGGGAAGCCAAATTCTGGGTTTTCCAAATTTACTCTCAAAGCTCAAACCATGGATCAAACATGCCAAAACTCATCCTTTTGGGCCAAATTTCTGGAAAACACTTAGAAACTCATAATACAACATGTTTTGAAGATCATTTCATAAAACCAAAGCCCAAAAGTGTGCCAATTGAACACAATTTTAATGAAACTTTTATGAACAATGCAAGAACATAACATGCATGAGTTCTCATGAACTCTAATGCTCCAAGGTATGACCAAATGCAAGATTGAGCTCAGAAACATGGTGAATTTCTAGAGTACAACCATAATATGGACATGCATGTGGAAATTCTCATGAAAATGATCTCAAAATTCAATGATATAGATATGCATGCATAAATTGTTTCTCAATTCAACTCTTTAGGCTAGCTCTTGACTCAAATCTCCAATTTTCCATAAACCATGCATGAAACAACTTAAATTCACAATTAAGGGGATGAATTTCCTACCTTAAGTCTTGAATTCCAAGTTTGGTAGCTCAAATATGCAATTTTCCTTCAATCTCCCTTAAGTCTCAAGCAACTCTTGTTGAATTCAATTTCTTTCCTAATCTCCCTCTCTCTCACGTTTTTGTCAAGAAGATGGATGAAGAATGGTGTGAAACATATATGAAATGAGAATAAACAATGGCCTTGAAATAATCCACTTAATGGCAATTGTGTAATAAACTCAAGCTAATGTAATTTAACTTTATTTATTCTAATTTAATCATTCCAAATCGAATTTTAATTAAATCTACCATAAAATTCTATAAATCTTAATTAGCATAAAACACTAATCAATTTCAGAATCGGTCGCCGATAAGGCTTTCAATTCGCAATTCGAAATTAAAACATGAACAAATCATTCAGTAACAACAGATAGAAATGCAATTAAGCAACACACTCACATAATCAATTTGGGTTTTCACCTTAATTAATTACTTGTCATGCTTAATCATGAATTAACACTAATCAGAGGTGAGGGTTGTCACACTTAGCAAATAATCTTCTTGGTCGCTTCGTTTGTTCTGTCTCAACGGGCCGCTCCAATTGGCGGCGACAGAGGTGACGCGTTATTGGTCTCACCTCTACCGTGCTAACGCTTGGTTCTTGGAGATCGCCACGTATAAATTTCCCAATTTTCGACCAAAAACTCTCACAACTGCTTGGTTCATGAATTGACAATACCCACATATCTGTCTCAATCAAAACCGTTTGGCTTTTGGGTTTGGTTTTGAAACTCGATCGATGAATGGTTTGCTTGATGGGTACGAAAAAGGGCTACAGCAACAATCGGATCTAATGGAAGACCCTCCAATCACTTTGTCGTTTTCAGTCTCAGACTCTCTATGTAAAGTCTTGAATTTTTTTTTTGAAATTTGTCAAATGATGTTTTTATTGTGTGAAGAGGGTTTGAAGAGAACAATGATAGGATACGAATCAACACTAACTTAACTGCATAAGGTTGTTTATCTTTTTGATTATTTGTTTTTGGGTTTTAATTTTCATTGATTGATTAATAACAAATTTTGTATATAGATGTATAAGCTAAATTTTTATTAATAGTTAGTATAGAGTGTGTGTGTTCAAATTATGAGATGAGTTTTATATTTGGTTAAACATCACTTTGGTTAGAGTTGAATTTCTACTTTAAAAATGCATTGATGATCTCAAGCATTGCCTAGTTAATTCTTGAGGTAATTTATCTTTATTGGTTGTAATTTATCTTTATATTTGGTTGAACATCACAAATTTGGGTGAAATGGTTTTCTGGTTTGAAGAAAGATTTCTCTCTTCATGTCCTCTCCTCCTCTCGCCACTAAAAGTAACATCTCAACCACCTACAACAACTCTTCATCTCTTCTCTCTCTCGACTTTCTCTCTGATTTGCTTCGAATGGGTTTCATTTTGAAATGTGTTTTGGTTTCTGAAAGGTTTCATTGTGTTTGGATTTGTGTTTCTATCTCGATGCCTTAGTTGTCCCCTCCAAAGATGATCATCAAGTCCTCTCTCTTTATTTCTCTCTATGTTATTTCATGGTTTTATCAATGATTGATTGAAAACCTAGGATTATTCTTTCATTTGTTGAATGTTGTGGTAGAGTGAGTATGTATCGATAGGATAAAAGGAGTGAATTTGTATCCGGCTTTATCGAAAGTGTCAAGTTAGTTAGCTCCGCCTTATATCTTTTACTAATTCATGTGAGGTAAATAAATTATGTTTATTTAATTGTTTATATAATTTTAGGCACCAAAATTCAAGTGGTGTTGATCAAATTGAAATTTGGCAAATGAATTTTTTAATCTAAAATAGTACTCAAGTGTGTACAAAAAGTTTTTGTTGAATTTAATCAAGCTGCTTGATATGTATATTAGAAGGTGAGTTTGAAATTTATTTTCTATATGTATATATATTTTTGTTTACGTATTGGGTTGGTTTGGTGACAATTGTGGTGGCGAAAATGGTGACACCGGTGACATGACTATAGTGGTGATGTCATGGCATTGGCATGGTATTTGAGGGGCATGGCGACAATGTTGATGTGGTGGTGGTGATGGCGGTGATGGTGATTGTGTACTGTAGGATGATAATGGTGACGTGGTGGTAGTGGTGGCGGCAATGTGGTGGTAGAAATAGTAGTAGTGTAGAGTGACAATGGTGGTGATGATACACTTTAACGATAATATAAGCATAAACAACTAAAAATTCAACATTCAACATTAAGTAAGAAATTTCAGAAAGCTATGTTCAATTATAATTATTTTCTAAACGATTGACTGTATTATTTTCTGAAACGACATTGTTTACTGAATGAATGTTTGTCCTATTTTATGAATTGTACTCGTGGCATCCATAGCAACTTACTGTTATTCTTCGCTATTGTTACTTCTCATTACGCAGATCTCTATTAGTTCTAATGTTTGGAACCAATATTGTATACTGTTTCGATGGCTATCACCTGACTGTTCAATCTATTAACACCGACTGTACTGTTCTGCTATTGGATATACCACGCATGACTGCTATGATTTCTAATTGACTGATATGGCATGAAATATGAGTCACTGATTGAATAACTGATCTACTGATACAAATGACTGTTTTAATTACTGAAAGGACATTCATTCTTAACCCCTTTACACATTTATTATTCACTGGGCTTTAGCTTACTGTTTATATTTATATGTAAGTGGCCAAGACGGACTGAGCTAGAAGCGTCAAGTTAAGCTCATGTTTTGTCAAGCCAACCGTTGCGCGCTCACTTCGAGGTTCCAAGTCTGCCCGAGCCAAGGCTGTTTTTGGGGTGCTTCAGATTCACCCTTTTGTCTCTGTTTTGTATCGAATGCTTAATACTTGGTGCTACAGTTATGGTGTAGGGATTGGATCCCTAACCTGCATATTATGTGTATCTGTTATGTATGTATATATATGGTTATGTATGTGGATTAGTCCATAAAGTTTTCCCATTCGTGTTCTCATAGCTCATTGGATACCTTGTTATTACAGTTTGGCTTCTACCAGCCCCTTTTATACTATATTGTTGTTATTACTGTCAATCAAGCCTTTGGTAATCATGGATTACTGACCGGTTACGATGCTAAACCCTTAGGGCCGGGTTTGGGTCGTGACACTAAGTTCAGCCCACCACCGTGTCGGAGGAAATAAGAGGGAAAGTCATAGACTATGTTCAAAGGTTAATCGTGAGGACATGAAGAAAAAGAAAGGGTTTTATCGACGTCGTGCTCCTGGGTGAGAGCGATGGTGTTAATAGGAGAGGTGGTGAGTGGCAGGCCGAGAGAAGAAGAAGAAGACAAAATGGTGAGAGGTAAATGGGAGAGAGAGAGAGAGAGAGAGAGAGAGAGAGAGACGACTTTGAGAGAGAGAGCATGGATGTGGGGAAGATGTTTATGGATATGAATCTGAAATCTTTAGATTGGTTTATACATTTTTTAACATTGGATGTTATTATTAAAAGTAATATCAGCCGTTCAAATGTCCTAATAGGATAAATGTGTATAGGACAAATTCAAAAATAGTCCTACTTTATTATATAAATATATATTTTTTACTTACTAATGCGGTTAGCATCTACCATGTTCCCTGGTCGTTTCCTTATTTTCTAAATATCTTCTGGGCTTCAAAATATTACTCTCTTTATCTTAAAGTGTTTGTTTGACAAGAAAAATAAATTTTAAAAATAATATATTCTTGTATCAAAATTTTTAAATTTTTTTTTACCAATTAAAAGATTTCATACTATTAATTTGTAAATTTTTTTCATAAGAAAAAGGTATACAAAAAATAAATTATTTTTAAGTTCTCGTTTCCATGCCCAACAAACAATTTGGAATTATGTATATACATATATATATATATATATATAAAGATATAGGTTAAGGCCACGTTTGTTTTGTTCCATAGGATGGAGGGGATTAAGAATACATTGGGATTGAGTAAAGAAATTATTAGTGTGATAGTATTAGGTTGAAGATGTAAGATAAAAAATGTTTGTTTGTATACTACTTGATTATTAATACTATAGATAATATTAATATATAAAATTAATATTTTTTAAGTTTTAATATTTTTATTATAATTTTTTTTAATCTTGAAAAATATAATTTTTGCTCGAAAATCATTTAAAATTTTACTAATCTCCGCACTCAATTTATAATCCCAATCCTTCTATGACTTTATTAGTCCTATCACATAGAAGAATTACTAATTTAAAACGATAGTTAATCATTTCACTCATGTTTCAAATCAAATACTTTTAGATGGGTCTTATGGATTATTAGTCAAATCCCTTTTTAAGGAGTCAAACAAACTAAAGTGTTGCAAAAATTACACTAAGGGGTTATTTGGGATAAACTAAATAAGTATATTTTTTGACTTTTATAAAATATGAGTTGATATGAGTTGGATTTGAAATGATGTGATAGAGAGGTAATGTAATTTAAATAAGATGATACGATTTAAATAGAATAATAATTTTTAACTTTTTAACCTTTTTTGTTATGCCAAACCAAGCCTAAAATCAAGATCCTGACAATTAGGTCCCAACTGGATTTGGTAGGGTTCAATCAAAGAGATGCTATTTTTTATTTGGAAAATGCAAAGACCCACTTTGTCCCCCTAATTTTCCCTAGGTTTCGTTATTGATTATCGCTACCTATGCTGGTAAATATACCCAGCTTTTTTTTTGAACACGTAAATAAACCTAGCTAGTAAACAAATTCACCAACATGGGCTTATCAAAATTGAATCGTTCTGTTTTGCAAATGTTACTAGTGTTTCATTTTATTTTATTTTTTGCTACTTTAGGTAAGGGGTGCTAGCATGAATTTCACAACTTTTTTTTTAATAATTTTTTTATGTGAATTCATATAATAAAGTCTCAATTGCTAATTATACATTTTAGTCAAAAAGTCATTATAAGTTGTCACATCACTCTCTCTACTTTTTTACACATCTTTTTGTAAAAAATCAAAAAATTACTAAAATAACATATTTCCAAACAAAGCCTAAATATAAGGAGAATTTTTTTTAAGATCCATGATATTAAGATTTTATAAGATAAATGACATACAATATTTTCATAGTACTTAAGGTCCCTCAACATTTTCACAGAAAAAATTCGACTTAGAGAAATTTTGTCTGACTCAATGAAATTTGACCCGACTAAAGAAATTTCAATGTAAAAATTGAAATTTCTCGAAGTTAAATTTTTCTATGAAAATGTTGAAGGATTTTAGCAAATAAAAATTCTCTGGATTTCTTACTACATAAAGTTGGAGAGGAAATTTCATTAATTTTTCCTAAATATATTATGTACATGGGTGCATGTGTGAGGTCCCTTGTTCCACATCTAAAATGGAGGAAGAGTTTCTAGGCTATAAAAGTAAAACTTAGACATTTATATGGCATTGAGGCATTTTCCGGTGGTAAAATTCCTAATGTAACTCCCAAGTTAAGTGTGCTTAGGTTGAAGTAGTTATGAGATGGGTGACCCATTGAAAAGAACAAATTGTGCGCATGATCCAAAGGCATAATATCGATGACATGTGAAAGGTTAGGGTATTACAAAGATGTAAGATATATTATATTAAAAACAATGTGTGTGTTTGGTTTGAATTTTGGATTAATTTTTTAAAAATTGAGTTTTTTTTTTATTTTCTGTTTTTTGTTTTTAATGAATATTTGTAAAATTTTAAGCATTTTTTTACTTTTTAAATGCAGCTTACTTTTTTTTTTTTTTTGGTACATCGAATGGAAAATATTTTTGCTATTAAAAAGTAAAAAAGTAAAAGTAAAAACAAACAAATACATAAAAATACAATAAATATACTGAAATCTTGTTTTTTTTTTTTTGTATTTTTGGTATTTAGTGAATTTTTAAAAGATTTCTTTTCACAAAAATTATACTTTTTATGTGAATTTATGTTAGGTGTGTCTAAAAATTAAAAAAATTACTTAAAATATTAAAAAAATTCAATAAAAACAAAAAAATATAAAAAATAAGAAAGTATAATTTTTTAAAAAGTATTTTTGAAAAATCAAAAAAAAAACAAAGTGAATAATTTTTTTATTATTTTATAAATAATGTAGATCATGCTTGTACACATATCATTTATATATCATTTTTCTTATTAGATTTTCAACAAGTTTGGTCCTCAAATATCACTGTTTGATTTATTATTATTATTATTATTATTACTACTACTACTACTACTACTACTTTGTCTCCCTAATTATTATTATTATTATTATTATTATTATTATTATTTTTTTTTTTTTTGTTGTTTTCAAAATAACTTGCCGTTCCCTATCCCTTTTGCCACGACGCCCAGCCAACCCCACCACTAACTTTCAATGACTCTACGATCCACTTTGACCACACAATCTCTACAAACTCCAGCAACCCTGTCTCTGTTGGTCACCACTTTCAGCAATTCATTAAACATATTGCTGTTATTATTATTATTATTATTATTATTATTATTATGTGTGCACTAAATAAGCTTTTTTCCTTTTGTTTTTTGCTTTTGGTTTTGGTGAAAAAGAATGTGTTAGTTTCTGTTTTCAAATTTGAATTTTCAGAAATACTTTTTTATATTTATTTTCATCAAACTAGTTCTTATTTTTTTTAAAAATAAAATAAATTAAAACGAGTTTCTTTTTGATTTTCAAGGGCTAGTTTTGTTTGGATTTTCCTTGGGTTTAAAACAAATTATAATTTGAGGCTTATTCTATTTGTACCCAAATAATAACTCAAGACGCTTAATTAAAGTTTTGAAATTTTAGTACCTATTATACCCTAATGTAAATCTATTAATAATGACAATACACATTAAATCCTAAAATAATATTTTTTTTTTTTTCTCATAGTGCATCCAAATCATGTATATGTATTCTTTATATTTAAGTTTCTTCATCTTCATCCTCACTCTAAAAGATTTCAATCCACTCCATCAAAATTTATCATTATTATTAATATCATCATTTCTTATTGTGTTGTAACTTATTTGATATATATGTTATATAAACTTTTCTCTTTGACAAGCGTTATATCATTTGTTAATTATTCCAGACATCTATCTCTATGGTGACCTGCGACATTTTGTTGCTAGGCACCAAATATGAGGTTTTGAGCCTATTGACTATGCCCATTAGTATGTTTACGAGATTATATATGTAGTCTGAAATACAGAGGCCCTCGGTGATAATGATATCGTTTTCACATATTAGATGATGAGAGGAACATCAAGTGATTGATCTCGGGATTGAGTGATTGATCAACCATGTCTATCATATACATTGTTGCACACATACATATTGTTAGGGTAATTGAAGGCTTCAAAATTTATTTTCAAAATAAATTATAAAAAAGTTTTTGAAGTGGTATAATTTGAAATTTTGATTTGTTTCTAATTTGAGTGTACCCTAACGCTGTTTGGTTGAGGATTTGAGAGGAATTGGAAAGGGAAAGGGAAAAGTTAGGTGAAATGTAAATAGAATATTCCTACATTTCACCTAGTTTCACACACCTTTTCCCTTTTCCTTTCCAAATCCCCCAACCAAACACAGCATAAAGGGTTTTGCGAAAAAAAAATAAGATGTACTGAGAGTAAATTATAATTCTAACTAATTTAATTAAGTGTTTTGAGAAATTAGACGTCCTTAATAATTTTTTGAGTGCAAATAGAATTTTTGACTTTCAAAGACAAAATCAATGGGCTAAGGCCCACCTTGATAGACCAGCCACCTTGACCAAGGCCATGAAATGTGTGAAAATAGGAATTGGGATGTTTGTTGTGCAGCGCATATTAGCCACTATTAGGCGCGGCTTATTTTGATAATTAGAGCTTTTATTTTTAAGATACATCAAATAGAGTATACTTGTCAAAAATCAAGTTGATCGGATATGGATAACCCTTTTCATCGAATTGCATTTCTATCTTAAAAAATAATGATAAATATGATTTGAATTATAAACCGATACAAATGTAATTCATGAAAGAGTTATCGATATCTTATTAATTTGATTTTTACAAGTATATTGTATCTTAAAAATTGAACGATTAAAATTATCAAAATAAACCCTAAAATAAATCTCATGAGTCGCACATCGCGATCGATGTGTCTCTTATAACAATGTACCATCCATACTCCACGGCTATGTTATGTATACGGGCACTTACCAATCGGTCCCTCCAATTTTACCCCTAAATGTCACAAAACACGCCAGAAGCAAACACAAAATCATGAGGTCTCCCCTCAAGATGAAACACACGCCCTTCTCAATTGTTCGATTTGGAAACTATTCGAGGTGATTTGGAAACCATCGGGGATTGCGATTTCAAATCGAACAAGCAAAGAGATTTTCCCAATTCCCATCGCTTCCAAAGAAATCAACTCTTTCGATCTATATTCTAATTCCAACAGATACCCAAAGAAATCCTCCACCGCTTTGATCTATATTCCTCGTTTATTCATCTTCAAGAACCATGCGAATCAAACGTGAGTCGATTCATCTTCCATTCTTCTTTTATAACTATAATTAAGTGATATTCAACTTCATAATAATCACATATTCATGTTCATTTGCTATACAATAACAGATTTACTTATTTTGCCCAATTCAAAGGAGAAAATTTCCTATAACGATGATAGATTTGCTTACTTTTCTTAATTGAGTCATAAAATTTGTTCCAATGATAGATTTGCTTCCTTTCTTCTTTCATAACCCGTAATTGAGTTATAAAATTCGACTTGAAGCTATTTTCAATGTGTATCATACAAGATAATTTATCATTGATATTCAAATTCATAATAGTCACATGTTCATGTCCATTTGCTAAACAATGATGGATTTGCTTAATTTTGCTAATTCAAAGGATAAAATTTGATATACAATAATGCATTTGCTTACTTTTGCCCAATTCAACGATAAGTTTGCTTAATTTTCCTAATTGAGTGATAAAATTTGTTATAATGATGGATTTGCTTATCTTCTTATTTTATAACAATGGATTTGCTTCCTTCTTCTTTCATAACTATAATTGAGTAATAAAATTCGACTTCAAACTATTTTGAATATGTATCTTACAAAATTAATTTATGAGTGATACAATTTGACTTGAAGTTATTTTCAATCTGCACTATACAAGATAATATATGAGTGATACTCAACGCCATAATAATCATACCTTTATGTTCATTTGCTATCCAATGATGCATTTGCTTACTTTTGCTAATTCAAGGATAAATTTGCTATACAATTGTTTTCATCTTCATCTTCAACATCATACTTCATGTTCTTTTTGCAATTTGGAATCTAAACTTTGCTATACAGCTTATATATTTGCTTAAATTGCATAACGTAGAGATTTCTTCTTAGTTTGCCTAGTTCAAGAATAAAATTCTTCTTAATTTTCAATGTTCATGCTCAATGTTTTTGTACAAATGTTGCCAAATATTCTAAAAGACTATTAAATGACAAACAAGTTTTTCAAAGAAGAAAACATTGAAAAAGTTGATCGCTTGTTATAGAGCCAACAACACATGAAAGTGAAAACAACTAAAAGTTAAACTCAATCTAACATTGACAATGAGGAGCCCAAACAGAACAATCAAACCAAATACAGAGATCCATAAAGCAAGAGGGAAGAAAAGATTGATGGAAGAAAACTAGGACTGAACAGATACATGATAATGAAGCAAAGTATGTCTACCGTTCTAACATTCAATCTCTTATCAAATTTTTCAAGACAACAAAACTCAGAGAGGAGCATTTGATACTATTGAGAAAGACCCCTTTTTCACTTCTGGTTGATACATTGAATGAAAACAAGGTTAAAAGAAGAGATTCAATTAAATATGATGATGTGGTTGCAAAAATTTTGCAAACTTACCAAATGGATGGAACCACATTTGAAATTGCTGGAAAGAAGCTGAAATTGAAAAGAAATGACTTCAAGTTAATTTTTGGGATTGCATGTGGACACAAGAAGATGAATCTTGCATACGGAAGAAAAAATGTGGTAGCTATGGTGCAAAGAAGGAAAATAACCGAGAGCAGAATGACAAGTGCTTCAATCCAAAAGTTGATAACAAAACTTTTGAGAAACACCAACAATGAAGATGTAGAAGATGTCGTTAGGGCTTGTGTGCCTTCGTTTGTTTGCTTTTGTTGTTTCCTACTAGGACAACAATTGGTTGGGGTTCATGAAATACCGAGAATATTGATGAAATGAAGTCTTAGGATTGGTGTGGTGCAAAGAAAACAACATCTTATAAAATTAATAGCATGCAACATCAACCAAATTGATAGAGTGTGATGTGTGACCACCTTGTTGGTAAGTAAATACCTCACTTACAACTTATAAACTACAATATTTACATTTACTAAATACTAATTTATAACATTTTTTTTGTCCTCAACAGTATTGGATATGTGAGCATGCAAATATCATCAAACCAAATGAGAAGAATCCAATACCAAGATTTGCAAAATGGAACATTACTCATCTCTTGAGAACAATTGGCAAAGTCATCCTTGCATGATCTCAAACATATTGAGGTATCCATTCATATCTTTTGTTTTGTTTAAACAAATATTAAATTTTCTTATGCAAAGGATAAATTTTAGCAAGACTAATAAATTCTTCTTAATCTTCATGGTGTCACATTTTTCAGAGAAAATTATTTAGGCATTTCATATGTGCTAGGAAATTATTCAATAAACAATTTTTATCAATGTTTAACCTTTATTTCTTTAATTGAGTGATGAATTTTGCTATGCAAGAATAAATATTCATTTTCAATCGATAACTTTTTGCTCACAGCTTATAAATTCTCTTAGTTAGCTTCATTGACTTATAAATTTTGTTTAATGTTGCTAATTCACTAATAAAACTTGTTATCATGAACCAAATTACCATTCTTACTATAAATTTGAATCATCAATGATAAATTATTACTTAACTCCCTCATATCATTTTTTTAAATAATTTTCATTCATGTAGGAGAGTAATTTGAAAGACACAATTGAAGAATGTAACATATACAAACAATTGCAAAACAAACAGATGATAAGCATGAAGATGAAAAATGTAACTTTGAGGAACAACAAGAGATCAATTATTTGAAAATGAAGAAGAACCAATTATCGAAGATATTCCGCCTACCAGAACAAATTCACGTAATCCCAAGAATCAAACAGTACTCTAAAAAGAGGAAATCAACAACACCGCAATCAAAAAGAATACATGAAGGAAAGCCAACTTTCAAAGATGAAACTCAAGAAGGTCCAGCTTATGTGCAAACAAATGAGATTTCTTTGACAACCTAGAAAATGATGAAGAAGAAACAATGATCAAAACAGAAAAGTCGTCCAAAGAACTTCCCTGATTGAAGCATCAAACACTAGTGAAATGAGGAAAGCAAAAGGAAACTTGTCTATGAAAAAATATCTACCATGTCAAAATCAATGAACATACTTTGTAGACACCCCATTTTTGACCGCCTCAAGACTTGGGCATTCGATAGCTTTGTTTTGTTGAGAGATGCCGGTACATGTTCAATTCTTCGCAAGAAGAGAGGCAATCTTCCCAAACACTTTGTTTAAGGGTTTGGAGTTGAAGAAAAAGGAAAGGAGAGGAGAAAACTGGTTTGGGAGAAGTTCTAGATAGATCCTGAGGAAGGAATCGAGCGCAATTTCGCTAATCGGGCTTATTCAATTCAATACTTGGAGTTAAGCTTATGAGGCCACCATCATTGAAAGAAGACTCCGGGCTTCACTTTGCACTCAAGAATCTCCTAGAGCCAAGTCCGGTGGAGGAGATATGATTGGTTGAAGCCGGGCATCATCCCTGCTGGATCGAGTCTGCGACTTCACGGAAAAGGGCATAACTTTTTGCACAGAAGGAATTTTGATGCAAGGTTTGCGCCATTGAAAGCTAACTTCCGGGGCTTCGATTTGCATACCCACCGCCATGTTTTGACGAAGGAATCATCTGTCGGCACTCTATTTAGCCGACCGGCATAAAAGAGTGCCGACCGCACTTTATTTTATTCAAAAATCAAATCGGGTCGCCGACTCAACTCTTTGAACCCCCAAGATAGTGCACACCAGCCGTGGCCAGCCGATGCACAGTAACTGCCACGCACTATATGTGCCTATTTTGCACCATTTGCACCTTTGACCCCATTTGTGCACCTTGCTCATGGCTTCGGAAGCCTCGACTTTGTCTGCTTCTTTCCTCAAGAAGCCTTACCAATGCTCCTTGGCTTCTGGAGAAGCCCCTTGCTTTAGCTTCTCTTGTAAGCCATTTACTTGCTCTATATAAGAGCTCTTCCTCTCCATTGCTTAGGGTTGAAGGTTTGAACAAAAACCGTGAGATTGATATATGCATATCTCGATATATAGATATATATCTCACCCCCTCTCTATATCTATCTCATTTCACCTCCAAACAACCTAGTTCTTGGGCCATTTCCCTACAACTCATAGCACAAGGCAATCTTGCTCCATTCCAGCTATTTCTGTTCTTCGAGCTTAGGAGCACCTAAACTTGGTCCAAGAGGTGCCGGTTTGTCGGGTCTTCAAGGGTAAGTCCTCATCTTCCCTTTTCTTGCAATTTCTTGCTTCATATCTTAGCCCTAGTTGCAAGCACTTTGGGCTCCGACCCAAACTTCAATAGTCTTATTTTGGGGTCCTCTTCATGTTTGATTGAGGACCCTTGTTGTTTGGTGGCTGCATCTAGCACCTATCTCAATATCCTTGTATGCCATGTTTCTTGCATAGAATATTTGGCTTGTGTATGATCTGTTTCAGAGCATGATGTAAGCTAAGAGTAGGCTTATTTTGAGCCCTTCTTCAACATTGTTGAAGGGCTCAACATTGTTTACATAATCCTTAGGCTACTTGCTTTGAAATCCATGTTTTAGCCTCGTTTTTGCATGGTTTGTTAGCCTTGTATGCTTACTGATTTTGGGGCTGTCATATACTGTAAAGAGGCTTTTTTTGAGTCCTTCTTCAACATTGAAGAAGGGCTCAACCCTGTTTGGGACCCCTATCTTGCACTTGCTTTGAAATCCATGTGATTTACCGTAATCTTGCATGCTTTCTTAGCCTATCTTGCTTCTGTTTTTGTGGCTGGTCATACACTGAAAATGTGCTTATTTTGTCATGTATAAGATCTGTTTTTGGTTATTTAGGCCATCCATGACATGCCTTATATAGTCACTTTGCATTTTGGCTTGCTAGCCTTAGGTGTGTGAGTGTGTAGCATGCATTGCTTCCATTATTTTAGGGTTTGGAACTACCCAACATGTTATTTCAGACCTTAATCCATGTTCTCATGTTCATATTTTTCATCTCTTTTTTGCTTTTAAAGGTGTGTCCTTTATGCCTCAAATATCCTCATGTATGCTTGTGTGTTTAGAGCTTTTGGGATGCCATGTGTGTGAGTTTTGGGTGTGTTTTGCATGCTGAAAATCTGTCATTTTGGGTTGCTTGATATGTGCCATGTTTGGTCATGAATAGGGAAGGTTGAATACACCACTTATGCCTTGCCTTAGGCCTTTTGGCTTGTATGCTTACATGGTTGTTTGTCTACATCTTTTTGGTCCATTTTGCCACTGCTTTTGGGGAGGTTTGAGGGCTGCCCTTTGTGGTCTAGTCCACCATTGCATGCTTGTCTTATGCTTATTACGTGTTTGGTTCATTAAGTGTTGTGATATGATGGTCACATTGCTTAGGTTGTCTACACTTGCATTACATTTGTATCTTGCATGTCTAAGCATCATACACTTGTCATGTTAGGGTTGCATTGCATTTAGTATGCCTTGCATCTTAGTCCCATATTGCATCATTTGCTTTATGTTGCATATATGCATTTCATTACTTGGTTTGGGGTGTCAAACCAAGTGTGGAAAGTGAGGGTGTTTGCACTTCAAGTGGCAAACACACCTCCATTCCCAAGTCACCAAGGCCTTTGACTAGAGCATGATAAGGTCTTGGTTTCATGTGTTTGTTTGCATGCATTTTACATTGAAATGCAACTTGGTCCTTAGGCTATCATGCACCAAGGTGCACAATTGATAGCCCTAGAACCAAGTGCCATGCTTCCTTGAGTTCTACACATGATAGGAGCATTGGCCATGCACAAATATGTCCAAAAGTCCAATGCCATGCACCGTCATTGCTCCGCGTCATTCAACCGTCATAGAACTATTTAGTCAATCGTAATAGTGCCGACCGCAAGACAGATTTCGCCGATAGATTGTTTTGCAATGTGGCATATCACAAGCAAACTGTGGTAATTTCTTCCACTGATGTTCTCGAGGTACTGGGGTCTGGCCCCAAGACTTTGGCAATTTTCAGAGAAGTAAGACAAGAAACAGAGGCAAAGAAGTGGCACTATGATTCTCGGCAAGGCGACATCGAAAGCATGCATCATTCACAAGATCTCGAGGCGGGGTCAGGGCCCCCATTTATTTCACATTTATTTATTAAGTAATTAGAATTGTAATAATTTATTCATTCATTATCTTGGACCCATTATTATTTTGGTGCCTCCGAGTGAGGGCTTAATTTGTAATAAGGTGTGTGAGTGTGTATGTCTTCCAACCCCCATTTCTTTCTATCCCTTTATTTACCGCTATGATGATAGATTAGGCATGTTTAATTTAGCACACCTTATGCAATGCATGCAGCATCCATGCATTTGTTAACATGCATCAAAGCTCCCAGACATCATACAAACCGCATTGTACTTCAATTCCAAATTGAATACATGTTATTTGTAACATTTCACATGCCATGTTTAGATAGCCGAGCCAGCCTAGATTACATCTTTGCATGTGTTGCATTAGACATTTCAAAGATGCTTAGGTCCATGCATGGATTTCTAATAAGCTTCGCTTTTGGCTTGGAGTACTAGGTGAGCTTTTATGCTTTTAGCATATCACATGCGGTGAATGTTGCCATGATAGCATGCTTACCATGAGGCTAAGTGCTTATATGATATAACCGCATGAATGCCTGTGGGATGGAGGTTGAATTACCTAAATTGGGACAACATATTAAACTGTGAGTTTTAAAGCCCACTAGATAGTGGCAAAACCGCTTTTTCTAAAAGCCCGCTGAGAGTGGCAAAACCCGATTTTAGCCTACTTATGAGTAGCAAGTCATTTTCAATACAAACTTACAATGTTTTGTTCCAACTTAGGCGATTTGGTCTATACTTGTTTGTCGGCGATAACATAGTAAATCTAGGCTAATAACCTAATAAGAACACGTAATGTTTTCAAAAGAGGATATCATGGTTAGTAGAGGCCGTTTTCGGACCCAAGCGAAAGTGGTGCTCATAGTCAACCTTCCCGATCGCACCTAAGCTCCCGAGCCAAGACAACTTTGGTGATGATTTTGACACGTGGCATTCTAAGACCGAGTCGTGGTTTCCTAAATTTCATTTTAAAAATATTTAGGTGGCGACTCAGAATCCGCAAAGCACCATGTTTGGCACTACTTTTCTAAAAATCTGCTTTCCTTAAAACGATTTGCGAGGTGGACTCTTTGGTTCAGATTTAGAACCGCAACAAACTTAAAGAGTCCGAGTCAGAGCGAGGTCCCCCGTGCTTGTTACGCTTCGCGACTCATTGGGATTTTAGAGAGCTTGACTCAACTCGTGATATCCTTGCTTTGACTACACTTATGTGTTTCTTTGCATTGCATGTGCATTGGTGCGCCTAGGACACCGTGTTGGCCATCCGCTATTCTCGAGCGGTTCACGGAGGCTTGTCTTGTCAAGGCATGTCCATAAGGCCGACGGTTATGGCTCGCCAAGATGGGAACACAAACCCGGCTTTACCGGCACCCTTTGGACCATTCGACCTAGTTGCATAGTCGAATCTGAGTGACCATTCCAAACTAGGACAGTTGCTTACCCGATTTAGGTTGTTTGAAACCGCCACAAGCATAGTGAAACCCTAGCTCCTCGACAAAATAGGACAGGAAACCCTACCCCAACATAGGGGTGTATTGGCCTCTTTTACTTGCTATGTGCTTTTAGAGTATATCTCACAGGAATGCATATACCAGTTTGTAAGTTTGAGTATCCTACCGGGCACCAAGATCAAGATTTTGAGAATCGCTTATATCTCGGGTATCATATTCAGATTTGGGGCAATGATTTCTGGGACAAGGATCGAATAGAATACAGCTGCTCACCGCCTCAGACTGCTTTTGGTGAAGTTGAGCCGAGATGTCGCTCTGCTTTCCCTTTTGCTAGGTAGTCTTGGAACCATAGCTTCGTAGGCTCCACTATCCTCTGGTACATTGATTTGGCGCTGGTAGACTTTGTCGTCGAGATTCAAATTAAGGGCGCGCTTTTCCTTTGCTAGAGGCGGAGTAAAAGGGCTGGCCAGCACCTGATCACCGCTCAAAGAAGCTATTAGATCGCTGGTCCTTATCCCCCCACCGAATTGTCGTGCCGAGGTCTCGCCATACACCACAGGATAGATATATTAGTCACCGATGGATCAATGTATACGCCGTATAGGCAATGATGCGCCGATGCACTAAACTATGAAACTCATGCAAAGAAGACGCCGCCAAGCGAATTCTCCAAGCAAGAAGTCAATTATGGCTCAAGAGTCGAGCTCATCACCAGTCGCAAAGAAAGCGGCTATTCGCTTTCACAACAAGTTCTCCCCAACAGAGCTCCAAAGACTGAGAGAGACGCCAAATGTCCAAAATGTCCGTGAGGATACAATCTTCCAATCTGCCGGCCCGCCCGATTCTACCATTAACTATCCAAGGCGCCCACGCCTATCAATGTATCGACTCTCCTTCGAAGTTCGGCGACCCCTACAATACCGGTTTAAATTGGAAAAATGTTTAAGAAATCCCAAGGAGTCAAGTCCATCCTCGATATCGAAGATGGATATACCGACGCAAATTGCGGACGCTGCCGCATCGCTTCAAGATGCCTCACATTGACCGATTTGACGGGTCGGGAGATCCCATGGTCCACTTGAGTTTGTTTTCGATGTTCTGCTACCGATGGGCTTGACAAGATTACGTAAGCTCACTTTTAGCGTAACTCGCTGCATCGCGCCACCGGTACGCCAAATTAGAGGACTCCTGAAACGGTTTTGAGGAGATGTCCGAGGCCTTCGCCGCACAATATTCATACAATACCCAGACGAGATCACAACCCGTGATCTTGAGACAACCAGCAAGAGCCGAAGAGGGCTTCTCGACTTTGTAACCCGTTGAGGGCTAAAGCTTCGATGACCACAAAGCCAACCGACAAGGACCAGATACGGATGATTGTGCGCAATCTCCAACCCAAAGTTGATGCAAAAGATGATAGTAGTCCCCTTCCTACCTTTTTCAGACTTACATGAGATGGGAGTACAGACGAGGATGCTATGAAGCAGGCCTCATTGACCAGAGAAGGAGCAGCCCAGAGGGCATTTTCCAAGCAGCTCAATGCGACCACCAATGGTGATGCAATAAGAAGATCTTCAAGTGGCATGGTCACCAACACCAAGATCAAAAACAAATACCCCATTTACCAGTGTCCTAAGTAGCTCACAGAAACCAAATATCCACCTCGAGTCAAGAGGGTTTTCACCCCACTTCATATGCCTTTGTCAAAGGCTCTAGAGGTCCTAATCCTAAAGGACATCTCGAAACCATTGGAACAACGGCCTTTACCGATCCTCTCCTCCAAAGCATGACAGACTAAGTGCGGCGTATTATCAACAAACCGGTCATGAGACCGAGTCGCTTCGTCAAGCGCTTATGATGTACAAGATTTGTTTGACAACAACGCTATCACCGCATCTACCAAGAAGGTCCATCACCACGGATCGCTGAACTTTGGGGATAGTACTAATATGTGATCGGGATGAACCACCGGGCGGCACTTCGCTTTACTCCAGATGCGGCGATGGCATGCATCGCTTTGAGCATTTTGAATGCTAGTTTTATACTTTCTCGACTTGGGTATTGGGTCATTTTGTCGCTTTTGTGTTGGGTCATTTTTTTATATCGAGTCACCGTCTTTTTGTTGTATCGAGTCACCTGCTTCAGAGTCGTGATTTTGGGGTGTTACTCTGACATCACTCGCTTGTTTCAAGGCCTCTGTTTTTCATTTTGTTTTGAGTCTGCTTTCGCCAGTGGCCTTGTGCTAACAGATCCGAATGAAACAAAGAAGGATTTTCACGCTCTCATTTGTTTCGCCATTGCAGCCATGTGCCGTAAATTCTAAATGAGATGGCAGATTTGACTAGAAGCTATGTCTTTATGTGCCTTTGAATTCATTGCATCGACCTAAGTTTTCCAAAAACTTTTTTCAAATATTGTGATAAAAACAAAGAGGAAGGAATTTCTGATTTTGCAAAACTTTGATCAAATTGAGAGAAAGAGGCGTATAAGCCCTTAATGAATGAAATCATGCTTGTTAGTGTGAGTACCGAGAAGGACCCTAGCTTTGATCCAGATTGGTCCTACATTTTCAAAGACGAGCGATTTGTCGCTTTTAAAAACTTTCAAAAAATGTTTTGTGCGGTCCGCAAAGACATGTGTGGAATCGCCTTGAGATTGTGCACTTAGATCGCTTCTCACCGAGGCTCGACCTCATTTTAGAACCTTGACTCAAACTCGAATGTTCAACGGTTAACTACAACGTGAGGCTGGAGACCAAATTCAAAGCAACCCTCGAACTAGGGCAAGAGAGTCGATCAAGAAGTTCAAGTGTTTTCAAGAGAAGCTTATAAAGTTAGATCGAAGCCCCCTTCAAACTAGGGGCAAAGATGTCGATGTGCCCAAGAGCCAAGATGAGTTCTCTTCATGAATCAACAGCCCACTCTCCCGATACAGAGGGCTTCAATCTCAAAACCATTTGGTATGGACTTATTACACTTTTACCCTTTGAGAGGCTCGGCTGGCCGAAACCCTAAGGGCTACCTGTGCAAAAGTTAGAGCAAGCAAAAAATACATACAAAAAAAATATATACAAAAAAAAAGAAGAAAAGAAAGAAAAAGAAAAAGAAGCTCGCAAGGTCGAAAACCCGCATCGGGCGCCTTGGCAAAAGTTAGAGCCTAAAAAAAAAAAAAAGAAGAAAAAAATGAAAAAGAATTGAAAAGAAAAGAGAAAGAAGCTCGCAAGGTCGAAACCCGCAATGTGCACCTTGGCAAAAGTTAGAGCATAAAAGGAGAGGTTAAATACCCGAGTGTACCTTAACCCCGAACTACGAAGGCTTGATTCCCATGTTTGGGATACGAGGCAACTTCACTTTGAAGTCCAAATTTAAACACTTCCAAATCAATTGTGTCCATGTAATGGTTTTGATCATCCTTGCCTCTCTCAGATCTCGAGAGTTTGTTGTCATCGCCACTCAAGATTGATTGCAAGAGTGCCACGGCGCTTATCCAACAGGCAACGCCTGCTATTCAATGCGCCGCGTCCTATCCAAACAAGGGCAACGCTCATATTCAATGCGCCAAGGCATTATCCAAACAAGGCAACTTCTGCCATTCAAAATGCCGCGATGTCATTTCAAACAAGGCAACTTTCCGGCTATGCAAGGTTCCTTCGTATTAAGGCAATTTTCCATTGCTAATGGTCCGAGGTTGCGATCTCAAGAGTAGGTTCCGTGCTCGCTGAGCCAGAGCCGCTTGCAAAAACAGCTTTTGAGAATTTTTACCGAGGTTGACAATTCTCAAAATTATTCCATATTTTCCAAAATCGACCATTTTCTTGGACCCGAAAAGGAAAATTTTCGCTCACTACTAACTTGCATGATTTTCAAAATCAAAAGTTGAATAAGCATGTTAATCTAACTTTCATGTTGATCAAAATTGTTTTAAAACCAAAAAATGGTCAAAATGATGAACTAGGGGCACATGAGTCAGCTTCTGCTTTCCCGCCGCCAAAGATACTTGCGAAGGGCACAACAAGTCAACAACAAAGGGTCGAAGCTCTCTAACCCTCCAAGCAAATGAGGTATTAAGTCAAGTGCGGCTAATTTAATTGGAATGGATCAAGATGTTCCACTTCCTCATCTCGACAAATCTAACCACGCCCAAACTCCAAAGCAGGCATCATCAACCGATGTTAGTGGGATTTGCTACACACCCAACCGTGGCACAACCCTCTCAGGAAAGTTCATCATAAAGCAGAAGAAAAGAATCTAGCGTAATGCTAGGGCAAAGCCCGCAACTCCTTGTCTATCCGCCAACCACCCAGTGGGAGGGATGAAAATGAGAGATTGAAGAATAGAGAGGTGATGAGAGAAAAAGTGAGAAAAGGGCTTTTTCGTAAAAATAGAGCTTGAGGGCCGAGTGATGTGAGGATCACAAATGAGAAAGGGTGGGAAATACTACCCTATGAAACAGCTCCTCAGGCACGCTTGAGTGTCGTGGTCCTTTTGTTTGTCTCGATTCTTGTTTTGAGTCGCCTCGAGTGTCACCGATGTGTCTAGGTTATGTGCCTTTTATTTCCATGTTGAGTCGTGGTGCGCCAGGTCCACAGAGACTCAATACCCAGCTTGAGAACTCAATTTCAATTTCAAAATAAAATCGCTTTGTGCTCAGAGTGCCGGCCATTCTCCACATTTGTGCAAAACAGATTCGCTCTTTCATAAAACCGCAGGGCTCACCCTCGATAAGTGTGAACAAGAAACCAGACCTATTTGAAGCTATAATGGTTCCTGATCGCAAAATAAAAGCAAAAGAGGAAAATGCCCGCATCCGAAGTTTGTTCCAACTTCAAGAAGCTCCAAGATTGCATTCAGATGCACCTCGTCAGCCTTGTCAATACTCAAGTATGAGTATGCCTCTACCTCAAGCTCAAGATCATTCACTTAGTGTATCAATCACACACCTTATTTGGACTTAGTGTATCAATCACACTTTATTCATTCAAAGGTATCCAACACACACTTTATTTGCTTTAGTGTATCAATCACACTCTATTCACTTCGTATCTATCACACAAATATTTGCTCCACTTAGTGTATCTAATACACTTCATTTGCCTTAGTGTATCAATCACACTTCATTCTCATTTAGTGTATCAATCACACTTCTTTCATTTTGTGTATCTATCACGCACATTCTCATTTTGTGTATCTATCACACACATTCTCATTTTGTGTATCTATCACGCACATACTCATTTAGTGTATCAATCACACACTTCATTGCATTCAGTGTATCAATCACACACTTTATTGTATTTAGTGTATCAATCACACACTTCATTGCATTCAGTGTATCAATCACACACTTCATTTCATTCAGTGTATCAATCACACACTTTATTGCATTTAGTGTATCAATCACACACTTCATTTCATTCAGTGTATCAATCACACACTTCATTGCATCTAGTGTATCAATCACACACTTCATTGCATCCAGTGTATCAATCACACACTTCATTCACATTCAGTATATCAATCATACTCCTGTTCATTAAGTGCATCTATCACACTTCGTGTTCACCCTTAGTATATCAATCATACTCCTGTTCATTAAGTGCATCTATCCCACTTCGTGTTCACCTTCAGTATATCAATCATACTCCTGTTCACTGAGTGCATCTATCACACTTTGTGTTCGCCTTTAGTATATCCATCATACTTGTTCACTAAGTGCATCTATCACACTTCGTGTTCACCTTTAGTATATCCATCATACTTGTTCCATAAGTGCATCTATCACACTTCGTGTTCACCTCCAGTATATCAATCATACTTGTTCACTAAGTGCATCTATCACACTTTGTGTTCACTTTTAGTATATCAATCATACTCCTGCTCACTCAAGTGCATCTATCACACTTTGTGTTCACTTTTAGTGTATCAATCACACTGCTCACTCAAGCATCTATCACACTCAGGTTCGCTTTTAGTGTATCAATCACACACACCGTGCTCACCACACTCGCTTTGTGTATCAATCACACACGCCTCTTTGTGTATCAATCACACACGCCATGGTGCTTTGTGTATCAATCACACACTTTTGCTTTATGTATCGATCACACGCCGCTTTGTGTATCAATCACACACTTTCGCTTGTGTATCTACCACACACATTCACTTTTTGTATCTATCACATACCCTTTGTGTATCTACCACACACATTCACTTTTTGTATCTATCACATGCCCCTTTGTGTATCTACCACACACATTTGCTTAGTATATCTATCACATATTTGCTTAGTGTATCCATCACACTGCTTTTGCTTTGTGTATTTGTCATGCTTTTGCTTCCCTTGTGTATCAATCACACCTTATTCATATAGTGTATCCATCACACTCTCTTCACTTTGGTGTATCCATCACACATGTTTGTCCACTTAGTGTATCCATCACACTTCGCTCACTTTTGTGTATCTAACGCACATGTTCGTGAGAATCGATAATTCTCTTACATCCTTTCTCGCATTGTAGTGTAGTCTGTGTATGCTAGCTTAAACTGCTGCATGTGTGCTTCACACAAAGATCCTTTACATGATCATAAGTTATGCACTTGCATTGTGCATCACTTTGCATCTTGCCCTAACTACGCCGGGTTTGATTCCTTGCAAAGGATACGAGGCAGCCTCGCACAACCATTTATCTATCTATATTTTGTTTGTCGTCCAAGTCTTCGCCTTGTCAAAATGGGTCGCCTCGGCTTTGACATTCACTCCCGCCATTGTTATGACTTTCGAAGTTCACAAAGAGGGGCAATCAGAGACACCCCATTTTTGACCGCCTCAAGACTTGGGCATCATAGTTTGCTCGGTGTTGAGAGATGCGCAGGCACAGTTCAATTCTTCGCAAGAAGAGAGGCAAATCTTCCCAAACACTTTGTTTAAGGGTTTGGAGTTGAAGAAAAAGGAAAGGAGAGGAGAAAACTGTTTGGGAGAAGTTCTAAGATAGATCCTAGAGAAAGGAATCGAGCAGCCCTCGCTAAATCGGGCTTATTCAATTCAATACTTGGAGTTAAGCTATGAGGCCACCATCATTGGAAAGAAGACTCCGGCTTCACTTTGCACTCAAGAATCTCCTAGAGCCAAGTCCGGTGGAGGAGATATGATTGGTTGAAGCCGGCATCATCCCGCTGGATCGAGTCTGCGCGACTTCACGGAAAAGGGCATAACTTTTGCATAGAAGGAATTTTGATGCAAGGTTTGCGCCATTGGAAAGCTAACTTCCGGGGCTTGATTTGCATACCCACCGGCCATGTTTTGACGAAGGAATCATCTGTCGGCACTCTATTTAGCCGACCGGCATAAAAGAGTGCCGACCGCACTTTATTTTGGTCAAAATCAAATTGGCCGGCCGACCTGAACTCTTTGAACCCCCAAGCATAGTGCACACCAGTTGCCAGCCGATGCATGTAACTGCACCCACGTGCATCTATGTGCCTATTTTGCACCATTTTGCACCTTTTGACCCCATTTGGTGCACCTTTGCTCATGGCTTCGAGGAAGCCTTGACCTTTGTCTTGGCTTCCTCAAGAAGCCTTACTAAACTGCTCTTGGCTTGGAGAAGCCCCTTGCTTTAGCTTCTCTTGTAAGCCATTTACTTGCTCTATATAAGAGCTCTTCCTCTCCATTGCTTAGGGTTGGAAGGTTTGAACAAAACCGAGATTGATATATGCATATCCGATATATAGATATATATCTCACCCCCTCTATATCTATCTCATTTCACCTCCAAACAACCTAGTTCTTGGGCCATTTCCTACAACTCATAGCACAAGGCAATCTTGCTCCATTCCAGCGACTTGGGGCTGTTCTTCAGAGCTTAGGAGCACCTAAACTTGGTCCAAGAGGTGCTGGTTTGTCGGGTCTTCAAGGGTAAGTCCTCATCTTCCCTTTTCTTGCAATTTCTTGCTTCATATCTTAGCCCTAGTTGCAAGCACTTTTGGGCTCCGACCCAAACTTCAAATAGTCTTATTTTGGGGTCCTCTTCATGTTTGATTGAGGACCCCTTGCTGTTTGGTGGCTGCATCTAGCACCTATCTCAATATCCTCTTGTATGCCATGTTTCTTGCATAGAATATTTGGCTTGTGTATGATCTGTTTCAGAGCATGATGTAAGCTAAGAGTAGGCTTATTTTGAGCCCTTCTTCAACATTGTTGAAGGGCTCAACATTGTTTACATAATCCTTAGGCTACTTGCTTTGAAATCCATGTTTTAGCCTCGTTTTTGCATGGTTTGTTAGCCTTGTATGCTTACTGATTTTGGGGCTGTCATATACTGTAAAGAGGCTTTTTTTGAGTCCTTCTTCAACATTGAAGAAGGGCTCAACCATGTTTGGCCTCTCTATCATGCACTTGCTTTGAAATCCATGTGATTTACCGTAATCTTGCATGCTTTCTTAGCCTATCTTGCTTCTGTTTTTGTGGCTGGTCATACACTGAAAATGTGCTTATTTTGTCATGTATAAGATCTGTTTTTGGTTATTTAGGCCATCCATGACATGCCTTATATAGTCACTTTGCATTTTGGCTTGCTAGCCTTAGGTGTGTGAGTGTGTAGCATGCATTGCTTCCATTATTTTAGGGTTTGGAACTACCCAACATGTTATTTCAGACCTTAATCCATGCTCACATGTTCATATTTGTCATCTCTTTCATGCTTTAAAGGTGTGTCCTTTTATGCCTCGAAATATCCCTCATGTATGCTTGTGTGTTTAGAGCTTTTGGGATGCCATGTGTGTGAGTTTTGGGTGTGTTTTGCATGCTGAAAATCTGTCATTTTGGGTTGCTTGATATGTGCCATGTTTGGTCATGAATAGGGGAAGGTTGAATACACCACTTTATGCCTTTGCCTTAGGCCTTTTGGCTTGTATGCTTACATGGTTGTTTGTCTACATCTTTTGGTCCATTTTGCCACTGTTTTGGGGAGGTTTGAGGGCTGCCCCTTTGTGGTCTAGTCCACCATTGCATGCTTGTCTTATGCTTATTACGTGTTTGGTTCATTAAGTGTTGTGATATGATGGTCACATTGCTTAGGTTGTCTACACTTGCATTACATTTGTATCTTGCATGTCTAAGCATCATACACTTGTCATGTTAGGTTGCATTGCATTTAGTATGCCTTGCATCTTAGTCCCATATTGCATCATTTGCTTTATGTTGCATATATGCATTTCATTACTTGGTTTGGGGTGTCAAACCAAGTGTGGAAAGTGAGGGGTGTTTGCACTTCAAGTGGCAAACACACCTCCATTCCCAAGTCACCAAGGCCTTTGACTAGAGCATGATAAGGTCTTGGTTTCATGTGTTTGTTTGCATGCATTTTTACATTGAAAATGCAACCTTGGTCCTTAGGCTATCATGCACCAAGGTGCACAATTGATAGCCCTAGAACCAAGTGCCATGCTTCCTTGAGTTCTACACATGATAGGGAACATTGGCTATGCACAAATATGACCAAAAGACCAATGCCATGCCATGCATCGCCGCCGCCATTGCCAACTCAAGTAGAACTATTTAGCCGATCGGCTAAAATAGTGCCGACCAAGATCAGATTCGCCGATAGATTGTTTTGCAATGGTGGCTATCACAAGCATGGTGGTAATTTCTTCCATGGTGATGTTCTCGAGGTACTCGGTCTGGCCCCAAGACTTTGGCAATTTTCCAGAGAAGTAAGACAAAGAAACAGAGGCAAAGAAGTGGCACTGCGTGATTCCTGCAAGGCGGACATCGAGCATGCATCATTCACAAGATCTCGAGGCGAGGGTCAGGCCCCATTTATTTCACATTTATTTATTAAGTAATTAGAATTCTAATAATTTATTCATTCATTATCTTGGACCAGATATTATTTTGGTGCCTCCGAGTGAGGGCTTAATTTGTAATAAGTGTGTGTGAGTGGGTGTATGTCTTCCAACCCCCATTTCTTTCTATCCCTTTATTTACCGCTATGATGATAGATTAGGGCATGTTTAATTTAGCACACCTTATGCAATGCATGCGCATCCATGCATTTGTTAACATGCATCGCCTTGCGACATCATACAAACCGCATTGTACTTCAATTCCAAATTGAATACATGTTATTTGTAACATTTCACATGCCATGTTTAGGATAGCCGAGCCTGCCTTAGATTACATCTTTGCATGTGTTGCATTAGACATTTCAAGATGCTTAGGTCCATGCATGGATTTCTAATAAGCTTCGCTTTTGGCTTGGAGTACTAGGTGAGCTTTTATGCTTTAGCATATCACATGCGTGTGAATGTTGCCATGATAGCATGCTTACCATGAGGCTAAGTGCTTATATGATATAACCGCATGAATGCTCGTGGATGGAGGTTGAATTACCTAAATTGGGACAACATATTAAAATGTGAGTTTTAAAGCCCACTAGATAGTGGCAAAACCGCCTTTTCTAAAAGCCCGCTGAGAGTGGCAAAACTCGATTTTAGCCTACTTATGAGTAGCAAGTCATTTTCAATACAAACTTACAATGTTTTGTTCCAACTTAGGCGATTTGGTCTATACTTGTTTGTCAGTGCGATAACATAGTAAATCTAGGCTAATAACCTAATAAGAACACGTAATGTTTTCAAAAGAGGATATCATGGTTAGTAGAGGCCGGCCTTCGGACCGCGAAAGTGGTGCTCATAGTGACCTTCCCGATCGTACCTAAGCTCCCGAGCCAAGACAACTTTGGTGATGACGGACACGTTATTTCTAAGACCGAGTCGGTTTCCTAAATTCCCCATTTTAAAAATATTTAGGTGGCGACTCAGAATCCGCAAAGCAATTCATGTTTGGCACTACTTTTCGAAAAATCTGTTTTCCTTAAAACGATTTGCCAGAGGTGGACTCTTTGGTTCAGATTTAGAACCGCAACAAACTTAAAGAGTCCGAGCTGTAGCGAGGTCCCCCCCGGGCTTGTTACAACTTTTCAGAAACTAGAAGAGAATGTCCTGATCATCCAAAGGCTAGAAATGCAGAAGGCAAGAATCCAAGCAAAAAATGACAAGTTTAAGGACCAACTCATGAAGCTCAGTAAACAAATGGAAGAACAAAGCAAGAAAGCAAAAACACAAATAAAAGTGAAAGATGTGGAAATAGTGCTACTTAATGAGAGAATTGCAATGTTGGTTGAATCAAATCTCTACCTGGACAGTGAAGAAGAACAAATCCAAGTTGAAGTTGAAGCCACCACTACCAAAACATCACCTCTTGTCAGCTCAATGATAAAAAGGGTAAAAAATAGAGAAACAAGAAAAGAGTACAAAGATCCAGATTTTTGGTACATAATGAAAAGACAACCAAACCAGAATAAGACAGTTGATCAAGTAGAACCAATGGTTGAAGAAAATCCAAAGACCAGAAAAGAAGAGCACACACAACATCAACATCAACGTCCAACAAAACAAATTAACACTTCCTATCCAATGTTTCACAAATTGCCAAAGAAATCAAGGATGAAACTCACTAATCTTTGGGCAACAAAAACCAGCAGGTAAGAACATGAATTAGACCAAAAATTTCTAAATTTGGAATCTAAATTTTAGTATATAGTCATGCATTTACCAATGTATAACCTTCATTTACTTCAATCATTGATAAATTTTGATATACAGTCATAAAATTTGCTACATTATGATAAATTTTACTTAATTTGTTTGGTAGAGTGATATATTTTGCTAATTTTCATGTTGTCTCATATATGGTGTCAAATTATTTAGGCATTTGAGTTTATGTTATGTACTTCATTTCATGGTTCATATTTGATACATGAAGTAAAATTTCATGCTCAATTTGCTCCCCTAACCTTTGATTTGTTAATTGACCAATAAATTTTGGTATACAGTGATAAATTTTGTTTTCACATTTGCAGTTATCCAATCTTACAAGGAAAGGAAGTAGGCAGCTATTTGTACTTGGATGATATTGACAAAATAGTCAAATGCGAAAAACTTTCTAGAAATGTAAAATCAAATCCCTATTTGTGCATATATCAATTGTAATACCAAACTATAATTCTCTCATTAACCTTGTTTGCTTTTGTTTTTAAAACAGGCAATAAATGCATACAAGGAAATCTTAATGACAGAAGAGCAATCAAACCAAACTTCAAATTTCACCACAAGCAGGAACAACATATATATTTACTACATCATGCCATGTAAGTAAATTACATATATATATATATATTTCATTACAATATCATCCATTCCCCTTGTCTAAATCAAGTGCATAAGTTCTCATTCATCCAGTCTTATAGTGATAATTAATGTGTAACAACCCTCATCTTGACTTAGCCATGCTTGTGTGCATCTTTGTATGATCTTGTCTTGCCATGATTATAAATCTTGTTACTTTGTTTTGTCTGGCTTGTTAAGTATTTCTTGCTTGCTTGATCTCGTACCTTGCTTGATGTATAGCCGAGACCAGCATAGCTTAGCTCGCCTTTAAACCTTTGTACTTGGAATCGCTTTTGGAACCTTGGTTGACCTCTATCTTCACCTCGGCATGTCTGCCGAGATGTCACTCTGGGCGAGATGTTTTGTGTTAGCGATCCTTGTCCTTGGGTAGGTGTGGCCTAGACCGAGGTGTGGCACACCCAGGCCAAGGTGTGGCACAGCTTAGTCAAGTGCCGACCTCCCTTGCCGATGTCCTTGTTATCCTTGCAGAAGCTTTGACTTTAGCCGATGTCCTTGCTTGCCGAGATGTTTTGACCATCTAGCTTGTTGTATACGCCTTTGTCGAGACTTGTCTTATCAATCAGTCACCTTTTTGAATTAGACCAACCCGGTGATGCCACGTGTCCGAGCTGGAGGCTAAGCCCGCCGATAGGCCTATAACACATCATTTTGTATCCTTTTTGGCATCATTTGGTCTCAATCTTTGTTCCTTTAGAGAGAAGCTCTCAAGGGAGAAAGAAGAACTTTAGAGAGAGAAAGGTGACTTTCGAGCTTGGTCTTGGTTGATCGAACCGTTAGATTTGTGATCTGAGGTGAGGATCTTGATCTGCCGGCTATTCTTATTGATTGTCAAGTCGCATTGCATGATCGGGTTTGTTTTGCATGCCATGCATGGATTTGGAGTTTGGTTTTGAAAGAGAAAGTTAGTATTTATGTGTTCTTGATGAAAGTTGCACTTTGATCTAGAAGTTTATGGCTAGGGCCATGTTATTGTGTTTGTTCTTGCATGTTCTTCTTGGTTGAGTGCCTAAGTCCACGTTTTTGAACTCTTAGCATGAAACCCCAGATTTTGAATAAACGAGTTATGGTTCTAACATGCATGTTCTTGATGTTCTTGATGTTCTTGTTCCTTGCATTCTTCAGAGGGAAACTCAGGTTTCCGACTTGCTTGTATGTGGCAAACAGACCACACCTCGGCTAGGAGGTGCGGACCTCGGCATGACTGGCGGTACCCAAATTTTGACTTAGCATGCTTCATTCCGTATTTGATTTGGATTCGGTGGTAGTACCGAGATCATTATGTGTAAATAAAGCTCGTTTTGAGAGTGCGATTTGCTATGTGATTGTCAGGACTTTGATCTTGCTTTGAGCCTACACCTGAAGAGCCAGGTGAGTGGTGCTTCTAGTAAAGCTATGTTATACCGTCTTGCTAAATCTTGTTTTGCCTTGTTTTGATGAAAGTATTTAGTTAAGCATGAATGGATAGCCTACTTCGATGTATCAAGTATGAGCTTTGTTTTGACGTATCTTGAAAGTCCCTTGTACTGGAGGACTATAAACTTTCGCAGTACTAAGTGTAAAAGTCCCTTGGGTTGGAGGACTCTAAACTTTCGCAGCAATATGAATAAAAGGATACGGTCCTTTCTTGAACACAAGTCCCTTAGCTGGAGGACTCTAAACTTTCGCAGCATTAATCGTCAAAAAGGGCTACGGGCCTAAGTGACACCAGCTTTGTATTAAAAGGATACGGTCCTTTCTTGGAGAAGTGATTGGGTTAAAAAGGGCTACGGGCCTAAGTAACATAAGTCCCTTGGGCTGGAGGACTCTAAACTTTCGCAGCACCATCTTGTATAAAACGACATGATCGTATAAATCTTGTTTTGCCACCAATGGGTTAATGCACGTAATGTTTGTTCGATGACTTTTGATTCTTTTGCCGATGTCAAGAAGCATCCCCTAAATTGTAAGTCTTATGAGATGAATACGGTTCATCCCTTGATTTGCATACAGTTTTGATGTGCCTTGCTTGATAGAACCTCGGCTAATGTTTTGATGGTTTTGATATGTTTTGTTTTGAGCAGACTCACTATATTCATGCAAAACCTTTATTACAAGACTATTCATCGAAGTTTTCATACTCACCCTCTATATATATATGTAGGTGATGAGCAGGACGGCGGTGACGCCTAGATGTGTTTGCAAGCTTATTTTGGATTCTTGATTACGTCGGTCTTGTTTCGTATTCTTGTCGGCAATGCTGTTCCTACTCCGGCATTTTGTGTTTACGTCGGCATTTTGTATTCACCTCGATTTTTGAAAATCATGCTTTTTGGCTTATATTCGTTGTATTTTGTACTTGTCGGCTTAGAAGCCTTTTGATCAAGATTTGACTTGTATTTTGATAACTTGGACTGGTTGTGAGACTATATTGAATATGCCTTCTCATTGACTTAAGCACAGCTCTTATGGACCATGTGTATTTTGATTTATTGCTTCCGCATTTTGTAAGCCCCTATGTGTACTGTTGTGTGTGGATTTTGGTAAAGCCGCCTTGGTAATCACGGACATCGCCATCACGGCACCATCCTACTAGGGGCGGGTTGGGGTCGTGACATAATGAATTACATTGTAATTAAAATTAATATATTTGCAAAACATAGTATTTGTTCACCACAAAGGATGAGATAGAAACAAATCAATTGTTGAACAAAATGATGTTAGAAGCTGTCAAGGAAAGATATCTTTTTTTTCCCAATTTCCAATGAAAAGCATTGGACGTTGTTGGTACTCGACACTGAAAATGGCTCATGGAAGTTTTACAATTCAATGACACCAAGCACAGAAACAGATAACCACTTAACTGAGGCAAACAAACTGGTAAAACACCAATTACTTATGATATCATCCATTCCCCTTGTCTATATCAAATTTTCTTATGCATATATTTGTCAAACACTAATTAATTATTAATATATTTTGCAGAGAAAGGTTATTGAAAAATACCTTCAACATCACAATCCCAAAGCCATTGAAGGTAACAAGTTTCATGAAGAAACAGAAATTACAATGAATTGTCCCCAACAAGTTGATCATTCGTAAGTTTCTGAAAACCAAAACACATTACATTGATAAAATTATCATTGATGAGTACTAACTTTGTTTTTCTAATGTCATCGTAGACTTGATTGTGGCGTCATAGTTTGTTACCTCATGAGACAATATGTCTGGAACAAAGACATCTTTCCCAACCTAACAAAGGAGGAGTGCCACCAAATCGTAGTAGATATCATAGATGCTTTGTTGACTAACCAATGCATGCACACCCAAAGAAATTGTTGATGAGACAATAGAAGTGGTCTTTGAAGACAAGGAGTTTTGGGACACAATACACAATGACAACAATGCTTGAATAATTTGGGACAAAGATTATAATTATTTTGGTTCTTACTTTGCTTAAATGAATATTACAATGCTTGGTTGTTACAATGTCAAATTTGCTTCAATCAAACATTCAGTCTTTTTTAACCATATTGTTACCATATCTGGCTTTTGATATAGGTCTTGTTTTATGCAAATTTCATTCAAAAAATTAATTATGATCTGATTATTTATGTCAAACTTAAAGGTTAATAACAGGTTAGGAATTACTATACTAATAAATTTACTTTCTTATAGTGTTTTGTTTACACTGATAAATTTATCACTGTTCAAACAAAAACCAAAGACTCTCTCTCTTACACACACTATTTTCTCCAAACTCAATTAAACAAAGCACTATAAAGAAATAAAAAATTTACCTAAATTGAAAAATAAAACTCAAACCCTGTTACATTGTTTTGATTATTTTGGTTCTTCATTTACTATAACGAAACATTTAGTCTTTTTTATCCATATTGTTAAAAAATATAGGTTTTGATATCAATCTAGTTTTATGCAAATTTCAATCAAAAAATTGATTACAATCTGATTATTTGTGTCAAATTTAAACGTTAATAACATATTTGGAATCACTATACTGATAAAATTATTTTCTTATAGTGTTTTATTTACACTAATAAATTTATCACTGTTTCAAGAAATTTATCACTATGAACACTGACAAATTTCTTACTGTTCAAACAAAAAACCAAAGACTCTTTCTCTGTGTCATTCTTTTTTCCAAATTCAATTAAACAAAACACTATAAAAAAATTACAAATTTACCTAAATTAAAAATAAAAACACATACACTATTACATTATTTTGATCATTGTAAAATTTTTAAAAGGAACATATAAGTACAGTTAGAATAAAATTTTAAAACAGAAATATTATATTTGTAGTATTTTATTATATTTTGTACATGTGAGCTCAAAAATATTGAAAAATCATATTATAATTTTACAATAAAAAATACTAATATTTAAAAATTAGCTGTTGTTAAAATGCTCAAGAATGCTTAAGAGTCTTCTCATGTTTATAAAATGCTCAAGAATGTTCTCATGTATTATATTTCATCTAAACATGAGAACACTGAAGCATTTTCTAGACTGAAATTTTGAACAATTAAAATTGAAAATAAATTGCAAAACTCAAAATATCTTGCTACTGTAGCAACATATATGCCACTGATAAAAACAAGTACTATTGTAAAATCTCTCTCTCTCTCTCTCTCACATTCTTTTTTCCCAATTCAAGTAAAGAAAACACTATATATATAAAAAAAAAATTACATAAATTAAAACATAAACAGTATTACATTGTTTTGATCATTTTCCTTCTTAATTTGCTGCAATGAAACATTCAATGTTTTGTACTTCATTACATTCAATGTTTAGAATACATTCATTAAAAAAAAAAAATTAAAACAAATTATTTCTACTTAATTACACATGAGCTCAATAATGTTAAAAGATCATAGTATAATTTTTAATTTTAACAATGTAATTTATTAATTTTAAGTTGACAGCTAATTTAATTTTTATAATTTTTTTTTAATAAGTGTTGCAAATATTTTATTTCAATCCCAAATATAATATGTTTATATTTCATCTGAATCTCAATATGAATATGAAAAACAATCATTTTATAAACCTCAAATGTTGAAGAATTTAAATTCAAAATGAATATGAGAAACTCAAGCATTTTCTAAACTCAAAATATCTTCCTATTGTACAAAGATATTTGCCATTTTCTAAGCATTTTCTAAATTTATCACCGATAAAAAAAAAAGAGTACTTTCTAACACAATACATTTGCTAGATAGGGGAAACAAAAACATGAGTCACGCAATTGAAACCTGCTTTTTCTCTCCACCATCAATCCTTCCACTCTCGTGCAAAACAACCAACACAACTCAAAGCGATTCAACAAAACTTCAAGGAAACATGCTCAGAAGCGTAAGCAATCAAACCCTTATTTCTCTCCTATTCAAACACATTTTCAAAAACCTAGATATCGCTCAACTACAACTTGCAAAATTTCAACAATATTAGGGTATTTTCAAAATAAAACTTGTGAATATGTAAAATGTTAGTTGATCAATTGATAAAGGTGTTGGTTTTGAACTTCAAAATTACGTTCATTTTGAAATATATATATATATATATTTAATTTTTGATACAAAAAAAATCAGTTAACAAAAAACAGGAGTCTGTTCAAGAAACTAAAATCTTACGTGGGTTCAAGATATCAAAATAACTTGTTCACATATATAATACTAATTAGAACGGTGCAATTTTTTATAGATTAAATTTTGTGTGACTTTTGTTTAATATTTGATTCATAATAACTTGTATCCTCCTTTTGATATAAATAATTTATTTTATTTTTTATTTGGTTATTTCACTATGCCCAATTTCTCAAAAATTGTAATTTTTTTACACCTTATGGATTAATTTTTTGTCTCATTTTTTGTTTTAATATTTGATCGATTATAAACTACACCTCTCTTTTGGTAACTCAATGATCTTCACCAAATTTAAATATACAAATCATGCTCTTGATGTAACCTACAAATAGAACACTGCAATACTTTTACCTTATAATATAAGTGCATGAAATCAAGGCATCTACCCTGATAAACTTTTTTTCTGTTGTAGGACTCAAACCAATTTATAGATTTGACAATTAAACCATACTATAAGGTGTGGTTCTGTGACTGTTTGTTCCCATAGGAGAGTAACTGACATCAAGTAAAATTTGATTAGTTTTTTTTTTAAAAAAATTATGTAAATGCCACATGGCAAAAGTTTCAACAAACCAATATAGGGGCTGACATAATATACTAGTATAGATAGTATAGATAGTATACATAATAGTAACAATAGATACATAAATAAACATACAACTAGTAAGTTTATCACACCAACTCATAAGTTTGCTTCACATACCAAACCAAACCAAATGACAAGTTTATCACTTACATATCCATCTCCATTTCTATATAGGGATATATTTACATAAATTTAATGTAGGTAAAGATGAATGACACACTAGTCAATAGACTCACCAACTTAAACAAATTTGATCTCTTTTGGGAAAGAATTTGACTCAGTCTATTTTTCTTCTTTTTGTTTTTTATTGCTGAATTTGCCTCAGGGATAAGTTAGGTTAATTTTCATAATTCTTATAATTCTTATTTGATTGTTTGAATTATTTTGTTTGCTAACTAACAAAATGAATACAAAGCAATTATGAATATATTCAAGTTTTATCAGTGTTTCTTTGCTTAATTAAATGATAATTTTCTTGTATATCCATAAATTTTGCATGCTTTGCCTAATACATTGATATACCTCTTTGACATAGATGTTATGAAGTTCTCGTAAGAGATTATCTAGGCCTAAACAAGATCTTATATCGCAAAAAGACAAAAGCGAGAAAAGCAAGACAACAATGAGACAAAAAACAATAAGACACCAAAGAGGAAACCACAAGAACAAAGAACAACAACTAAAAAGCAAAAACAAGAACCTCAGAGATGAAGCCATTGAAGGTAAAAACTATAGCAACTCATATAGATGTCACACATGAATTGTCGCCTCAATTCCTTCACAACTATTGCCACATGCATCTGACCCAACCCAATTGATTACTCTGTTTTGCTATCATTATTACAACTCTTCACTGTATAAGCTTTCTTTGCTTAATTACATAATAAATTTTTTCATAATTCTTCTTATTCTTCTTTGATTGTTTGAATTATTTTGTTTGTTAGCTAACAAAATCGATACAGACAACTTATGAATATATTCAAGTTTTATCAGTGTTTCTTTGCTTACTTAAATCATAAATTTGGTTGTATATCCATAAATTTTGCATGGTTTGCCTCCATCATTGATATCCTTCTTTCATATAGATGTTGTGAGATCTCTCATGACATTATCTATGCCAGAAAGAAGATCTTTAACAGCAAAAACCTAAAAGCAAGAAGAGAAACAAAACAAAAAGAAAAAAAATCAGCAAGACAACAAAAAGGAAACTGCAAGAACACCAACAACAACCAAAGAACAAGAAAGAGAGAAAAGACAGAGACATCAAAAACAACAACCTCTAGATGAACCTCAAAAACAAGCACAAACAAAAGAAAGAATAAGCAAACACCAACAATCCATTGAAGGTAAAAAACAATGCCAACTTATCTATATGCCACACATGAATTGGTGCAATGAATTCCTTTCCAACTATTGCCACATGCATCTAACCAAACTCAATTGACTGGTCTATTTTGCTTATCATTATTAGAACTCTTCACTGTATAAGCTTTCTTTGCTTAATTTCGTAATAAATTTTATCATAATTCTTCTTATTCTACTTTGATTGTTTGAATTACTTTCTTTGCTAGCTAACAAAATCAATACAAATGAATTATGAATATATCCAATTTTTATCGTGTTTCTTTTGCTTAATTAAATGATAAATTTGGTTGTATATCCAGAATTTTGTGTAATTGGCCTACTTCATTGATATCCTCATTTTATATAGATGTTGTGAGCTCTCTCATGACATTATCTATGCTAGAAAGAAGATCTTTCACAGCAAAAATCCAAAAGCAAGAAGAGAAAGACAACAAAGAGACAAAAAACCAACAAGACAAAAAAAAGGAAACAACAAGAAGAAAAACAAGAAGCAACCAATAAGAAAGGAAGAAAAGACAGAGACAGCAGAAGCATGAACCTGCAAATCAAACAGGTTTGGAATCACTATACTGATAAAATTATTTTCTTATAGTGTTTTCTTTACACTAATAAATTTCTCACTGTTTCAAGAAATTTATCACTGTAAACACTGACAAATTTCTTACTGTTCAAACAAAAACACATACACTATTACATTATTTTTTCCAAATTCAATTAAACAAAACACTATAAAAAAAATTACAAATTTACCTAAATTGAAAATAAAAACACATACACTATTACATTATTTTGATCATTGTAAAATTTTTAAAAGTAAGATATAAGTACAGTTAGAATCAATTTTTAAAACAAAAATATTATATTTGTATTATATTTCATCTAAACATGAGAACACTGAAGCATTTCCTAGACTGAAATTTTGAACAATTTAAACTGAAAGTAAATTGCAAAACTCAACATATCTTGCTACTGTAGCAACATATTTGCCACTCATAAAAACAAGTACTATTGTAAAATTTTCAAAACAATTGTTTCTTTGCTTAATTACATGATAAATTTGGTTGTATATCCATAAATTTTGCGTGGTTGGCCTACTTCATTGATAGCCTCCTTTTATATAGATGTTGTGAGCTCTCTCATGACATTATCTATGCCAAGAAAAAGATTTTTCACAGCAAAAACCCAAAAGTAAGAAGAGAAGGACAACAAAGAGACAAACAAACAACAAGACAAAAAAAAGGAAACAACAACAAGAGAAACAAGAAGCAAGCAACAAGAAAGGAACAAAAGACAGACACAACAAAAAGATGAACCTGCAAATAAAGCTCAAAAACAAGGAGAACAAGAGGAAAGAAAAACCAAACACCAACAACAGAAACAACCAAAAACAACAACCAAGCCCCAACAAAACAAACAAGAACCAAAGCAGCACCAACCAAAAGGCAAGAAGAAAATTGAGGGAAGAAAAACAAGAAGTGATCAAATTCATGCCCATGAAGCAAAATATGTCTACCGCTCAAACATGCTATCCCTCATCAGATTCTTCAATGCCACCAAACTTGAAGAGGAGCATTTCCAAATACTGAAAAAGACTCCCTTCTTCCTTCTAGCTGACATTTTGTCAAAGAAGAACGTGCAAAAAGCAGATTCAATAAAATATGATGATGTGGTTACAAAAATCTTGCAAACATACCAAATGGATGGAACCACATTTCAAATTGGAATGAAGAAGCTAAAGTTGAAAAGAAATGATTTCAAGTTAATTTTTGGGATTGCATGTGGACAAAAGAAGATGCATATTGTATATGGAAGAAAAGATGAAATAGATTTGGCAAAAAGAAGGAAAATAAAAGAGAATAGGATGACAAGTGCTTCAATCCAAAAGTTGATAACCAAACTTTTGAGAAGCAAGAAGAAGGAGGACAGAGAAGATGTTGTGAGGCTTGTGTGCCTCTTGATTTGCTTGCTGTTGTTATATCTTGGTACTGGAACTACAATTGGTTGGGGGTTCATGAAATATATTAAGGATATTGACAAAATGAAGTCTTATGATTGGTGTGACGCAGCAAAGGAACACCTCACAAAATCAATACAAAGAAACATCAACCAAATTGACAAAGTGTCCGGATGTGTGATGGTCCTATTGGTAAGTAAATATCTCACTTATAACGTATGAACTATAATATTTACGTTTACTAAATACTTGTTTATAACAATTTTTTTGTCTTCAACAGTATTGGATATGCGAACACACAAGCACCATCAAACCTAATGCCAAAAATGCAATCCCAAGATTTGCTAAATGGAACATCACATGTTTGGGACAGCAATTGGCAACTTCATTTTTGCAAGAGCTAAAAGATATTGTGGTATGCAATACTAACCTTTGTTCTGTTTAAACAAATGATAGATTTTCTTATGTAGTAATAAATTTTTGTTCGTACTGACAAATTTATTTACTTTGCCTAATTGAGTCACAAATTTCCATTAGTATACCTCATTGAATAATCAATTCTTTTACACAATGAATGTTTTTCTATTTGTCTACTGTGCATGAGTTTTATTTTATATTTATTTTATTTGTGTTACTTTATATTCGACTAGAATTGATTAGGTTTTTGTATTGATAAATTTATCCGTACAAATAAATTGAATTAGACATTTTCTCTTATATTTACTTTATTAGGTTACTTTTGCTAATTCAGTGATAAATTTTGATATACAATAACAGATTTGCTTACTATGCCTAGTTCAGTGATAAAATTTGCTATAACAATCATAGATTTGTTTAATTTTCCTAATTGACTAATAAAATTTGCTCTGAGAAATTTATCTTTGAAGTTTGTATCATATCAATCATTTTTAAATTTTCATCTATACAGAGAACAATTTGAAACACAGATGAAGAGAAAAAATATACCGAATGTCGCTAGGAAAAATTCGGGATAAAGATGAAGGTGAAGACAAAGATGAAGATGAAAATGAAGATGCTAGTTTTCAGCAAAAAAATCAGACTGAAATTTCTGAAAAAGAACAACAAACATTGACTGAAGACAAATGCAAACATCAAACATGGGAACCAATTCCACACAATATATGCCCTGAAAATAAAAAGAAAACAGTACCCATTGAATCAGAAAATAGTGAAGGAAACAAAGTTCATAAAGAGCCTGAAGTAGATCCAAATCTCGTAGAAGTACTTGTTTTTGAGAGGATAGAAGATGACATGCTCAAAATGCAAAAGTTACAAATGGAAAGGGACATCCTTCAAACTGCAAATGATAACCTGCAGCAGCAACTCAACAAGCTAAAAAAAGAAATGCAAGATGAGCACAAAAAACAAATGCAAAGGAAAGATGAAGAAATCAAAATTCTCCATGAGAGAATTGCAACATTGGCTGAGGCAAACAAATACTTACAGAAGAACAACACACAGAACAGCAGCCTGCAATGAAGAACTTGAAAACTTCAAATGAAATTTTCAACATCCTACTAGAAAAAGCAAGGCAAAATCTCATTGCACATTGGGCAAATACAAAAAAAAAAAGTAACAATCTTCTCTATTGACTCCTGCACTTCACTTTTGCCAACTGTTTATCATTAACTCATATTGAATTTATAAGTATCAAATATTCCAAAAATATTAATAAATTTATTATTCAAATACTAATAATCTTTTTTTTCAAGGATCAGCCAGTGTGGCAAGGATCTCACCATGCAACCTATGTGTACTTAAACGACATTGACAAAATATTAAAGGGTCAAGATTTGGCAGGCATTGTAAGTAAAATTTGTAAATCATTAAAACAACATTTTAGTGTTTCATTTATATTAATTCCTTGTTTTGTTTTTTCTTTTCAACATAGGTAATAGATGCATATGCAGAACATTTGCTTGCATGAAAACAAGGCACAACAGCATTCCCATTCATTTTAAGTTGCCATGTAAGTAACTAGTTTGCTAAACTCAGGAACAACACTTGTATAACCTCTGTTTGCTTAACTGACTAACTAGTTTAAAACATATGACATTACCTTCCCTCTTCAATTGGCCATGTTTCCTAATTCAAAGCTTGACATGTGAAACAAAGAGTCAAGCAAACCAAACCAGAATTTCTGACTCAGATTTTGTAATCACTGTTATATATTTTCACCTTGTTATTCTGGTGCCACAGTATAAGTAAATCCCAGACTTTGAAAAAAATTCTGGGCACTTTTTTGGATTTTTGAAACTATTGATATGCAATGCACTGATAAATTTTGATATGCATTGACAAAATTTTGATCACAGTGACAAAAAAGTTTCATACTCACCACATATTTAATTTGAAAAAGTTTAAAGTTAAATTAACATTATTTTTTTTATTTATATTTTTTAGCACTTGTTCACTACAAAAGATGAGGAAACAAGAAAGAGAATGTTGAACAAAATGATGCCTGAAGCCATGAAAGCAAGATACCTTCTCTTCCCAATTCATCAAAATTTTCAGTGGACAATCCTTGTCTTTGACATTCAAGAAGGTTCATGGAAATTCTACAATTCCATGAGACCAAGGGGAGCAATGCCTAAAGATCCACATTACAATGTTGTAAATCAAGTGGTAAAAATCTTTTCACTATCAATCGTACCATTAATCCAACACATAAATCCTGATCCATGCTTAATTATACATTGAAAATTTATACAGTAATCTATTTATCATTCTTTAAATCCATGGTTTCTTATTAATTCTTTCAACTGACTTTCTAATACAACAATTATACAAATGTATATGTTGCAGAGAGAGGTTATTGAAAAATACATAGAGGATGAGAACCCAACTCTCATACACCCTGATAAATTTCAACAGTAGACTGAGAACGTCATTGTACGGGGAGGAAATATTCCGGCAACCCGCACTTCCTTTCTTCCAAGCTCCTCAGCTGTCCGATCACCTGAAAGCACAACGGCGGTGAGCTACCCGGCGGTGTGTGGCCGGAAAACACCTCCGACGATCAAGTTAGCACACACCTAGGATAAAGAGAGAGAGAAAGGAGAGTGTTTGAGTGTAAGAAATTCCTTACAAAGTGTTCGTGCCTTTCGTATGGGGGGCGCAGACTTGCTTATATACCTTCTCATATCCACTTCGGTGGCCTCTCAACACGTGGCTCTGCTATCCCATCTGTCAAGATACGCCATCTTGAACATCACCTAACCTAACCCAGCTCACTCTCTTTGGGAGCAATGAAATGAACATCTCGGCTATCAACGGCCTCAACTTTGCTTTATGCCCAAGCATTCCTGGTTAAGCTCAATGGAGACCGGCCGGGCGCGGAGCCGAGCTCGGGTCATCTCAAACTTGTCTGCAATGGCCTTCTCGCCGAAAGCAGACAGACACTTGGTCCAACCGTGCCTCGGCGTCGAACATTTCACTCGGCTAACCTCGTCTGTAGAAGCACGAGTTTCGTCGGGCCAAGCGGTGCCTTAACCGAGCACCTTCTCTCTCGACAGGCTAAATCTCCTCGCCCATCACCGCTGCTTAAATTGTCCAAGACAACTCGTCTTACCAAATCTATCCGGTATAACTCGTCTGCCAAAATCTGTCCGATCATTACAACGGCCCAATCCAGCTCATAGATTTCCCTCTCAATTGCCCCTTAATTCCGTCCGCTCCAGCGTGACCGGGATTACCATTACAGTCAACCGGGGTAGAGTCACCGAAACCTCACAGTTGAGCAAATACCAATTCTTCAAATGAGTAAACCATCTCTTTGGAACACGAAGTTGAGCAAACCATCAACTCTTTAGCCGAGTAAGCATCTCGGCTGGTATCGCGCAGTTGAGCAAGACATCAACCCTCCAGCCGGAGTAAATCATCTCGGGTGGAAACGCGTAGTTGAGCAAAGCATCAACTCTTCAAATTGAGTAAGCATCTCTACGAATCGCAGATTGAGCAAAACATCAACTCTTCAAAGGAGTAAGCATCTCTACCGAACAACTCTTCACCGAGTAAACCATCTCATTGGAACACAGAAGTTGAGCAAACCATCAACTCTTCAGCCGGAGTAAGCATCTCGGCTCCAATCACGCAGTTGAGCAAAACATCAACTCTTCAGCCGGAGTAAACCATCACGGCTGGAATTCCACAGTTGAGCTATCCATCAACTCTTCTGCCGGAGTAAATCATCTCGGCTGGAAACGCGCAGTTGAGCAAACCATCAACTCTTCAGCCGGAGTAAGCATCTCGGCTGGAACAACTCTTCAGCCGGAGTAAACCATCTCATTTGGAACACGAAGTTGAGCAAACCATCAACTCTTCAAAGGAGTAAGCATCTCGGCCGAATCGCTAGCTGAGCAAAACATCAACCCTTCAGAGTAAATCATCTCTACCGAAACGCAGCTTGAGCAAACCATCAACTCTTCAAATGAGTAAGCATCTCATTTGGAACAACTCTTCACCGAGTAAACCATCTCATTTGGAACCTGGAAGTTGAGCAAACCATCAACTCTTCAGCCGGAGTAAGAATCTCGGCCGAATCGCTTGATTGAGCAAAACATCAACTCTTCAAATGAGTAAATCATCTCGGCCGAAACGCCTGATTGAGCAAACCATCAACTCTTCAGCCGGAGTAAGCATCTCGGCTGGAACAACTCTTCAGCCGGAGTAAACCATCTCGGCTGGAACCTGGAAGTTGAGCAAACCATCAACTCTTCAGCCGGAGTAAGCATCTCGGCTCCAATCACGCAGTTGAGCAAAACATCAACTCTTCAGCCGGAGTAAACCATCACGGCTGGAATTCCACAGTTGAGCTATCCATCAACTCTTCTGCCGGAGTAAAACATCTCGGCTTGAATTCCTTAGTTGAGCTAACCATCAACTCTTCAGCCGGAGCAAATCATCTCGGCTGGAATTCCTTAGTTGAGCTAACCATCAACTCTTCAGCCGGAGTAAGTCATCTCGGCTGGAGCCTCGCAGTTGATCCACTTTCTTTGGCCAAAGAAAGCGAGCAAGGTCCGTTCCGCGACTTCCTTCTTGGCGGACAAGATCAGCTCGGCCAAGAAACTCCAAGGAAGGCGAGCAAGGTCCGCTCCGCGACTTCCTACTTGGCGGACAAGAAGCTCGGCCAAGGAACTCCAAGGAAGGCGAGCTAGGTCCGCTCCGCGACTTCCTACTTGGCGGACAAGAAGCTCGGCCAAGGAACTCCAAGGAAGACGAGCAAGGTCCGCTCCGCAACTTCCTTCTTGGCGTACAAGAAGCTCGGCCAAGGAACTCCAAGGAAGGCGAGCAAGGTCCGCTCCGCGACTTCCTACTTGGCGGACAAGAAGCTCGGCCAAGGAACTCCAAGGAAGGCGAGCTAGGTCGGCCAAGGAACTCCAAGGAAGGCGAGCTAGGTCCGCTCCGCGACTTCCTACTTGGCGGACAAGAAGCTCGGCCAAGGAACTCCAAGGAAGGCGAGCAAGGTCCGCTCCGCAACTTCCTTCTTGGCGTACAAGAAGCTCGGCCAAGGAACTCCAAGGAAGGCGAGCAAGGTCCGCTCATGACTTCCTACTTGGCGGACAAGAAGCTCGGCCAAGGAACTCCAAGGAAGGCGAGCAAGGTCCGCTCCGCAACTTCCTTCTTGGCGCATGAAGCTCGCCAAGGAACTCCAAGGAAGGCGAGCAAGGTCGGCCCATGACTTCCTACTTGGCGGACAAGAAGCTCGCCAAGGAACTCCAAGGAAGGCGAGCAAGGTCCGCTCAACTTCCTTCTTGGCGTACAAGAAGCTCGGCCAAGGAACTCCAAGGAAGGCGAGCTAGGTCCGCTCCGCGACTTCCTACTTGGCGGACAAGAAGCTCGGCCAAGGAACTCCAAGGAAGGCGAGCTAGGTCCGCTCCGCGACTTCCTACTTGGCGGACAAGAAGCTCGGCCAAGGAACTCCAAGGAAGGCGAGCTAGGTCCGCTCCGCGACTTCCTACTTGGCGTACAAGAAGCTCGGCCAAGGAACTCCAAGGAAGACGAGCTAGGTCCGCTCCGCGACTTCCTACTTGGCGGACAAGAAGCTCGGCCAAGGAACTCCAAGGAAGGCGAGCTAGGTCTGCTCATGACTTCCTACTTGGCGGACAAGAAGCTCGGCCAAGGAACTCCAAGGAAGGCGAGCTAGGTCCGCTCCGCAACTTCCTACTTGGCGGACAAGAAGCTCGGCCAAGGAACTCCAAGGAATGCGAGCAGGGTCCGCTCCGCCACTTCCTACTTGGCGGACAAGAAGCTCGGCCAAGGAACTCCAAGGAAGGCGAGCTAGGTCCGCTCCGCGACTTCCTACTTGGCGGACAAGAAGCTCGGCCAAGGAACTCCAAGGAAGGCGAGCAAGGTCCGCTCCGCAACTTCCTACTTGGCGGACAAGAAGCTCGGCCAAGGAACTCCAAAGAAGGCGTGCTAGGTCCGCTCCGCGACTTCCTTCTTGGCGGACAAGAAGCTCGGCCAAGGAACTCCAAGGAAGGCGGCGAGGTCCGCCTCATGACTTCCTACTTGGCGTAAGAAGCTCGCCCAAGGAACTCCAAGGAAGGCGAGCGAGGTCCGCTCCGCGACTTCCTACTTGGCGGACAAGAAGCTCGGCCAAGGAACTCCAAGGAAGGCGAGCTAGGTCCGCTCCGCGACTTCCTACTTGGCGGACAAGAAGCTCGGCCAAGGAACTCCAAGGAAGGCGAGCTAGGTCCGCTCCGCGACTTCCTACTTGGCGGACAAGAAGCTCGGCCAAAGAACTCCAAGGAAGGCGAGCAAGGTCTGCTCCGCGACTTCTTACTTGGCGTACAAGAAGCTCGGCCAAGGAACTCCAAGGAAGGCGAGCAAGGTCCGCTCCGCGACTTCCTACTTGGCGGACAAGATCAGCTCGGCCAAGGAGTAAGTCATCCCGGCCGGAACCTTGGAGTTGGCCCCTGATTCACTATATTATTTCGGACACAACAAAGTTCTTCAGCAAAAGTAATTCACTTCTATTACATTGACAAAAAGAGTATTTCCATTCAGAAGTGTAAGGGAAACAAGCCCTTCCTCAAAAAATTACATACGGCCGCATTCCATGGCCGGGGTACGCCTTTGCCATCCAAATCTTCCAAGTGGTATGCCCCCTTGCCCGGTTTGCCCCTAGTTTGCCTTCCTTAGAACCCAGGCGCCCATTTGTCCGTTGCCACCGGGGTTGTCTCCGCGGTGGACGCCAACAGATCATCCTCTACTCGGATGTGCTCATTGATGCGCTGCATTAGGTGCCACATGGATGTCTGCTGACTCATTGTAAGCGAGTCCCTCAGCCTATGTCCGACCGGGAGACCGCGCTTATATTGGGTGATTGCCAGGTTGACCGGGCAATCTAGGATCTCATTGAAGGTTTCCCAAGACAGGAGTTGTACGCCTTCAACGCTTCGGCTCCATCTTGACATCGAGAAGGTGGTCGACCTCCTTTGGTGTTTTGGTGTTGGTCGAAGCGGCCACAAAGGCTTCGACCAAGCTAACGCCACCTTGCTATACTTCCTCCGTGACCTCCCGAACCATTTCAAACCAACTCGCCCAAACTTGACGGAAAGACCAGCACATAAGAGCATCATTCCGCCTATGTCCGGCCATAACACTTCGGAAATGACTTACATGCATGTCGGTCTTTCCAGTAAAGGGTGAACTTTGGCTGGTGGAAGCCCGCCGGAAGCGGCGCTGTTTCTATCTCCAAGGAAAAAGGAGTAGCGCTCAGCCTAGCTAAATCTGTATCTAGAAGGAATGGCGCCGCTTAGGTGGAGGCATTCAACCTCCTCAGTGTGGACTCCATAGGATAGCCATGAAACGCCGCACCCTGAGCCTCCATGCGAGCCCGTTCCTTCAAAGCGCCATAAATCCTCTGTCAGACAAAGTGAGGGAGTACCTCGGCGTCGTCTCGGGCGTGGGCTCAGATGCGTCTTGTCTTGTCTTGTTGGACTTCTCTGCCAAGACAGAATCACCATCTCCGTAGCTTCGGTAGTAGAAATGGCGAGTATGCCTCGACTCACCGGTGAGCAGCCGGGATGGGTCGCTCAGTGGTCACCCACCCGGCTACACCCTTCCTTTGACATGCCGCTTAAGCTCCTCCATCTCTGCGACCATTCACGGATGACGGCGTCTTGGTCCCAGAACTTGTGTTCCAGACGTCGAGTGTGACTCTCTCTCCGCCGCCGATGACCGTCTGGACTCATGGAACGACCATGACTTCTTCCGCTTATCCGCGTGTCTCCGACTGTCCTCCAGGGGCGGTCTCCAAGTCCGCCATCGGAGGGACGGTAGGGTGTCCTTCTCTCCTTCGGGTAAACTCTGGGGTGGCTCCTGCAATGGAAGACAACGGAAACTCGTCGTTGTTCGCCATAGTCGGCGATCAGATGAACTTGGAAGACAAGGTTTTATCTGTCAAACTTCCCACAGACGGCGCCAATTATGCGGGAGGAAATATTAGGCCGGAACCCGCACTTCCTTTCTTCCAAGCTCCTCACCGTCGATCACTGAAGCACACGGAGCTACTACCGTGTGTGGCCGGAAAACACCTCCGACGATCAAGTTAGCACACACCTAGGATAAAGAGAGAGAGAAAGGAGAGTGTTTGAGTGTAAGAAATTCCTTACAAAGTGTTCGTGCCTTTCGTATGGGGGGCGCAGACTTGCTTATATACCATACGCCCATATCCACTTCCAGTGGCCTCTCAACACGTGGCTCTGCTATCCCATCTGTCAGCATACGCCATGCTGAACATCACCTAACCCAATCGCTCACTTCTTGGGAGCTCGGCGAAATGAACATCTCGGCTATCAGCAACCTCAACGCTTTATGCCCAAGCATTCTCCTGGTTAAGCTCAATGGAGACCGGCTCGGCGGCATCTCGGAGCGAAGCTCGTCATCTCAAACTTGTCTGCGGTGGCCTTCTCGCCGAAAGCGTGACAGATACCTTGGTCCAACCGTGCCTTGCTGGCGTCGAACATTTCACTCGGCTAACCTCGTCTCTGCCAAGTACGGCTCGGGAAAGCGGTGCCAACCGAGCACCTTCTCTCGACAGGGCTAAATCTCCTCGGCCCATCACCGCTTCGAATTTAAAACTGACAATCGTCTGCCCAAATCTATCCGGTACAACTCTGTCCGGCCAAAATCTGTCCGATCATTACAACGGCCCAATCCAGCTCATAAATTTCCCTCTCAGTCATCAACAACCCACAACAAGAAGACACATCGTAAGTTTATCAACAACAAAACATTGTTATTAAAAAAAGTAATGAAACCAAATTATAATATTTTATTTTCAAAATATTTTTGCAGGCTTGATTGTGGAATCCTTGTTTGCTATATCATGAGGCAATATGTTTCCAATAACAACATAATGCCTACTTTTTCCAAGGAAGAATGCAATCAATTGAGAGCTGATATGTTAACTATCTTCTTGACGGACCAACAAGTTGCTCAACAACAAATGCCTGATGAAAACATTGATGACTTGCATCTGTAATAATCAACAGATCTGAAATAGAAGAAAAAAAAAAGGAAACACTGAATCATTTGGTTGTTAGAATGTCAATATTCATACATTTTGCTTGTATGCTCGTTACATTGTTACATGTAATTTCATGATACATTTTGCTTGTATGCTTGTTAAATTGTTATATGTAATTTCATGATTTTCGTTCTTACTTTCCTCCAATGAATATTACAATGCTTCGTTATTACAATGTCAAAGTTATGCACAATTCTTGGTTGTTACAATGTCAAAGCTATGGACAATACTTGTTTGTTACAATCTCAAATTTGCTTCAATGAAACATTCAGTCTTTTTTAATGTCAGTTTTGTTATCCAAGTTTCATTCAAAAAATTGATTCTAATCTGAGTATTTGTGTTGAATTTCAAGGTTAATAGCAGGTTTGGAGCCACTGTACTAATAAATTTTATTTTTATACTGTTTTGTTTACCCTGATAAATTTATCACTGTTTTAATAAATTTATCACTGTGAAAATTGATAAATTTACCAATGTTCAAACAAAAAAACCAGCAACTCTCTCTCTCTATTTCTCTCTCCCTCTCATTCTTTTTTCCCAATTCAAGTAAAAAAAAACACTATAAAAAATAATAAAAAATTTACGTAACTAAAAATTTAAACACAAGCACTATTACATTTTTCAAATTGAAAATTAAAATACTATTACAATTTCTAGATATTCCCAACAGTATGCAGATTGAGAACTTGTTGCTAAACCAAATAAACATCATAGTCGATTTAAAAAATTTTGCTTTTTAAAGCACTTAACACAGCAGATATGCAATTATGTATTCTAGAGATTCGATCTACACCTTTGCATTGTGAAAATTTTTCCTGAGAAAACTAGATAACTCTATACAATGATAAATTTATCACTGTAGAAAAGAACATTTGCTTGCATGTGACAGTGATAAATTTATAAACCACTGACATAAATGTAATAAACCATCAACTCTTCCCACACAATAAGTGATAAATTTATCATTCTTCAAAATAACAAAATTCAAGAACCACATTAATGATACATTTATCATTCTTACAAAAAAAATAAGCTATCAACTTGTCTAAACCAACCACTGATAAATTTATCACTTTATAAAACACCAAAAAAAAAAGCAACTACATTTAACCCAAATCAAATAATATAAATATGTGAAACTTAATCCTGTAAAAATATCAGCAAAAAATATAATTTCTGATCAACAAATTCCTCAATCATTCAATGCAAGTACCAAAATGATACATCTTTAAAAAAAATACTCAATCATTCAATGCAAGTAACACCTCTGAACTCTCAAACAAAGTAATTCAATTAAAATCAATACAACTAAAGCAAAGCTTGTTTACATGTCTTCCGATTATGAGTTCCCATCTTTCCACACCTACTGCATCTAATTCTCTTGATTTCGCCCTTAGAAGGTATTCTCTCTGTTCTTGGATGTCCAGCTGGTCTCTTACAAAGAGGAGGTAAAACAACATCATCATCAACAACTACATTTGGCTTCCACATACTAGAAACCGGATAGATAGAATGTGAATAAGAATCACAATAACTACTAACACGGTAGTAATCATCAAGAAAGCAATTCAGATCCTTCACACTCCTCTTTATAGCACAAAAACCATGTTTGCAAGGAAAAGAATCAATTTCCCACAATCGACAAGAACAACAACGTTTCCCAATATCAACCATAACTGAATGATCCAATTGGATTTCATAAATGTCATCGCTACATTTCTTAACTATCCATGCTTTTGTATCATTAAAAGCTACTTCCAACTTTTTCTCTGCAAAAGGACAAACAATACGATTCCACTTATTCCCAACTTCTCTCCTTCTTAAAAATTGCTCCATTAGTTTCACCCGTATAGCATCAACAAGACTAGTTGAAAACAAATGGCGTTCATCCCTAATCCATGAATTAAAAGATTCTGCAGCATTTGTGCACATTTCACCATACCTCTTGCCTTGAAAATAAGCATTACGCCAACACTCATTAGGCAAATCCTTAAGAAACTTCTCAACACTGCGACCACAACGACCCTTAAATTCTTCAAATAGTTCATTAAACAACTCAATAGTAGGAGCATATGCACATCTACCAAAAAGAGTAAGCAAATACTCTTTTGATTCACGACTCTTCACTGACAAATAAGTCTTCAAGTTTGTCTTCAAATGCATTAGACAAAAAGAATGAGAAGAAAACGGAAAGACCTCAGCTAAAGCTTTTAGCAAACCTCCATGTCGATCAGTAACAAACGCAATATCCCTCTCTGGAGTCAAAATACCTAATAACTTTGACAAGAACCAATGCCAACTGTCATAACTCTCACCATCAACAATCGCAAAACATAACGGATACAAACCTACAAACAAAATATATAAATACAGGTTATCAGTAACAAATCAAAAAAGATTACAAAAAGAAAATCAAAACACAAAGTAACAAAAATGATGGAATTATCACTATCATAGATAAATTTATCACTGTATGAATATAATGTATACAACACAAATTTATCACTGTATAAATATAAATTTATCACTGTATAAATATAAATTTAGCACCAGCCATAGATAAATTTATCACTGTATAAATATAAAAATTTAACAAAAAGTATACAGCACAAATTTATCACTAATAGATTAACCATACTCATGTTCAAAAAAAAAAAAAAAAAAAGATTAACCATACTCAATTATCAACACTCTCCCAGCAACAAAAATGATAGAATTATCACTATTTCAATAATAATAACACACACACACAAAATATACCTTGGTTACCATCTTTCGTCGTATCAACCAATAAACAACCTTTGTGTCTTCCTTTCAAAAAAGTTCCATCAAGCATCAACACAAGCCTACAATACTTGAAACCATGAATACATGCCTCAAAAGCGAAAAACAAGCATTTGAAATGTCTTCCTTTACTATCAATATCAAATTTCATATCAAAAACACTCCCCAGATTGCAAGCATTAGCCGCATCAACATACCAACGAAGATCGTCAAATGATGATGAATAGTCATCAAAAACAAGACCCTTTGCTTTTTCAACACCCATCCAAGCTCGCCGATAAAAAACTTCTGTTCCATAATAGTCCTTGAAATCACAAACCACCTCACTAACCGATGTCAAAGCCTTGTTACGAATATCACTAGAAATTAGCCCACCAATCATACTTGAAGTCATCCTAGCATGTTTAATTGTACGAAAAGAAGATCCATAAGTATGAACATCATCAAATTGTTTAATAACAAAAGCTTTACTATAATTTTCCACTCTAGCATGCATGCTCCATAAACATCCCAAATCAGCCCTTCTCTTATAATGAACAGTGACACGATCCTTATTATTCTTAACAAAATCAAAATTAAAACCGGAATGAATAGAATACTTTGACAACGCATCTCGAAATTCAACAACTCCTTGAGTAAACCTTTGTCCCACTCCATTCATACAATTAACCCACCCATTGGACAGCAAAGGTTTCCGTTGATTTGAATAAAATGAAGGCAAAAAATCAGTTTCACAAACAACACTACTACTACTACTACTACTAGTTTCACCATCACAAATCGTAGAACCTTCACCCAAAGAACAACACTTTACAAAAACATCAATCCGATGAATATCACAAGAAAGTGTCAGTCCAACCATAACCTCCAAATCCTCTTCACTTTCTAGACCACAAGAAGAATGTCCAGCCATTGAATACGATATATTTTTAAAGAACTACCAACTAACTCACTCCACTTTGCACACAATTTATATACTAAATCCTTGAAATTAAATCCATTATTATACTTGATAACCAAGGTCACACCTCTAAACTTGCACATAAGAAACAAACAATTTTCCATCACTATAAATCCTGAAACAAACAACAATTACATTTCAGAAAACAACTCAAACACTCTCAAACAAAATCAAATACAGTGATAAAATTATCTCCTATTCCCATACTCACTCATAAATTTATCATTGTTGAAAAAGTTAATCCAACATCACCCCCAAAATACACAGTGATAAAATTATCACTATATAACATAACAAACCAACACCTGTCTTCAATCAACACAATTTCGTAACCAGAAAAAAATAAAAATCTAAAATTCAATCAACAAATACATATCTCAAAACTGTCAATATCATGATCAAAACACAAATTAAATCGCAACAGAAACAACAGAGTAACAACAATATCACCACAAAATCAAAATCACCAACTCAAACTAAAAAAACCAAAACATTGAAATTGAATTCAAAATCAAACATACCAGTCGACCTACCTCCACAACACTGCAAATCAGAAAATGTAACTATACACCAAACGTGAAATCGCAAATAGGAAGAATCACCAAACATGCAATCGCAAATTACAAATCGTAAAGCTCCACAAATCGCACAATTAGAAATCACGAAGCTCCACAAATCGCGAAATCAGAAATCACGAAGCTCCACAAATCGCGAAGATACAGCAACAAATCGTGAACTTCCACAGAAATCCAAATCACAAACACAATATTTTGATGGAAAATCCAAACAGAAACGCGCCAGAACAGGGGAGGGGTAAAACGGTACAAAAAAAAAGTCTCAGGACCTGTTGGTGCACAAGATCAAAAGTCAGGACTAAGAGGGGAATAAGTCAAAAACTTAGGACCGCCAAGAAAACCTATGTATATAAGCCCAATTAATGGGCCTAATCTTTCTTGTCTCTCTCCTTTGTTCGTCAGCCTAATTATAAGGTAAACTTTTATAGGGAAGTTACGGGCCAGTCCTATGGACCGGTCTTATTACCCAAAAGGTCTTACTCAAAAAAATTAAATAACATTTTTTATTTTTATCCCTAGATTCAACACTGTAAATTTATTACTGGTTTAAATAAATTTATTACTGATTTATCATTAATTTAAACAAATTTATCACTGGTTCATCACTGATTTAAATAAATTTATCACTAATTTAAACAAATTTATCACTGATTTAAACAGATTTGTCACATTCTTTATTAATATGCATATGAATCATTTTTCTTTACCATAGACATATCACCGAGATAAAGAGAAAGCAGATTTAATGATTCTCAACAATACTATACAAATTACAACCTTAAATAATCCATACTGGACATTAAAAGCAGCCCAAGTAATGTTCTCTATGAAATCTTTGAAAATCCTACCACCATCAATACCAACCTCCGCCACTTCAAATCCATTCACAAATGTGACGCGAATTTGGGAACACTCATCAAAAAATCACATACATTGATATAAAGAAAACAAATTTTCAATCTTTTCTCTTTCTCTCTCATCAATCTCAGATCTGAATTGCCACCGCCACTGCTGTCCGTTGTCCTCCACCACACCACCGTCCATGTCGCACAATCTCACCATCCCTGCGTAGCTCGGCTGAGCACAACCAGAAACTCGCCGAAAATCATTCATGTGTAGCTCGGCAATGGTGGACTATGGCAATTGTAGATCTAGACTTCGTAGTGAACATTCTCCTTGAATGCAGCGGCGATGGTGGTGGATCTTTTTCTTCGATCGGACCATCTATGGTGTTACCGAGAGAGATGTGCAGATAGAGTGTTTTTTTTTTTTTTTTTTTCATTTCTAGATTTGAGTATAAAAACATGAGGGTAAAAACGAAATAAATAAAAATGTTCAAGACTTATGGTAAAAAAAAGTCTCTATTAAGGATCTGTTGGGTAATAACTCTTGAAAATAGGACTGATCCGTAAAAATCCCAACTTTTAATTGGTCAATAAATTGTGAATATGTGTAAACATAAAATTTAAATAAAAAAAAGAAAGAAAGAAAGAAAGAAAAATATGAGTATATATATGCTTACATAGAATTATTATCTAAGTAGTAATTTGAACTAATTAACAATTTACCATACCAAATATTGCATAACGTAATTTCAAAGGATTTGAATTCAACGAGGAAGGGAGGTCATTCAGGCAGTACATTATCATTTTGTTTGGGAAAAAAAAATTTGGTCTAATTTCTTTATTTTTTAACTATTTTAACTTGATTAAAAAAAATTATTTATGATAAATTTTTAACTATTTTGTAATTTTGTTAGAGAAAAAATAAAATAATTATAATTTGAATATAACTTTTTGTCTTATACATTTTTTAACTTTTGTCTTTTAATGAGTTAAATTAGACCTAACTTTCTCACTAACTGAAGGCTATTTAAGTTTGGTTTAAAATTTTAATTAGTTTTAAGGGATTATTTAGAATAATCTAAATAAGTATATTTTTTAATTTTTTATGAAAATATATACAGAAAAGTAAAGAGGTAATGTAACCTAAATAAGTACACTTATTTAGTTTATACCAAATAATGTCTAAGTTTGACTTGTTGACTTTTCAAGCCAATCTTAAATGAGTTTTAATTGAATCAATCACAAGATAAATTAGAATAACTTGATTTTCTATAATTTATATAATAAAAAAACAACCTTATTAAGTTGTTAAGATTTAATAAATTTTAAAATTTATTCAAATTTAAAATGTTTTAAAATAGGGCATTCAGACGGCAAATTCAATCCTGTAGTTTTTAAGCCGGAAGATCCACCCGCTAATTTCTTAGTTATATAAGGACAAGTCTTTGCAAAATGAAAAAAATATCCATCTATATATATTTGGTTCTCAAATCAAACTCCGCTAATGGAGACCGCCCAACAAGTAAATGGAGATGGAGTGCCTGGGGTATAAAGCCCATGTTATTAGCAAAAAAAAAAAAAGGCCCAAGGACCATAGGCCCACAGCCCATTTATTTTCCAAAAATCAGTTCTTTGCTTCTCCAGCACAACTTAACAGTAAGACTATTAAACTTACCAGGTGGCAACAAACAATTGGTAGAACACATTACTGTCAACACATTTCTCTACACCATAATATTTCCCACCTTCAAACCCCTAAACCCTAATTTCTATTTCTTCTTCTATGTCCTCTCCCACTCCAATTAGCCTCCTCTGCCTTCTTCCCCCCAAAACCCCCATTTTCATTCCTCCAAAACCCTAACCCTAACCCTAATTTGCAGAAAACTCAACTCAACACAGCCATGTCTGACCTGGAGATAACTCGTTCCGAGAAGAAGAAAAAGAAGAGCAAATCCAAATCCGATTCGGGTCCGGACCCAAACGCCCAAACCGACACCGATTACCTTATCAAACCCCAAAGCTTCACTCCCTCCATCGACACCTCTCAATGGCCGATCCTCCTCAAGAACTACGACCGCCTCAATGTACGAACCGGACACTACACTCCTCTTCCCTCCGGTTTCTCCCCCCTCAAACGCCCTCTCGCAGAGTATATCAGGTACGGTGTTCTCAATCTCGACAAACCCGCCAACCCCTCTTCTCACGAGGTCGTGGCTTGGATCAAACGGATCCTCCGGGTCGAGAAAACGGGCCACAGCGGTACCCTCGACCCGAAAGTCACCGGAAACCTCATCGTTTGTATTGATCGGGCTACCCGGCTCGTGAAGTCCCAGCAAGGGGCTGGGAAGGAGTATGTTGGGATTGCCCGGCTCCATTCGGATGTGCCCGATGTTGCCAAGGTGGGTCGGGCTTTAGAAACCCTAACTGGTGCGGTTTTTCAGCGCCCTCCGCTGATTTCGGCGGTGAAAAGGCAGCTAAGGATTAGGACAATCTATGAATGTAAGCTATTAGAGTATGATCCAGCTCGCCATTTGGTTGTGTTTTGGATTTCTTGTGAGGCGGGTACGTATGTGAGGACAATGTGTGTTCATTTGGGTCTGATTTTGGGTGTTGGAGCTCATATGCAAGAGCTTCGGAGAGTGCGATCAGGGATTATGGGTGAGAAAGATAATATGGTGACGATGCATGATGTGATGGATGCACAATGGATATATGATAATTATAGAGATGAGAGTTATTTGAGGAGAGTGATTATGCCATTGGAGGTTTTGTTGACTAGTTACAAGAGATTGGTTGTGAAGGATTCGGCAGTGAATGCGATTTGTTATGGTGCTAAGTTGATGATTCCCGGGTTATTGAGGTTTGAGAATGATATTGAGGTTGGGGAAGAGGTGGTTTTGATGACTACTAAGGGAGAGGCGATTGCATTGGGGATTGCGGAGATGACTACGGCTGTTATGGCTACCTGTGATCATGGGGTTGTGGCGAAGATTAAGAGGGTAGTGATGGATAGAGATACGTATCCAAGGAAATGGGGGTTGGGTCCAAGGGCTTCTATGAAGAAGAAGCTGATTACGGAGGGGAAGTTGGATAAGCGTGGTAAACCGAATGAGAACACCCCATCTGAGTGGATGAGGAATGTGGTTCTTCCCTCAGGAGGTGATTCTATGGTTGCAGGTCTTGCTGCTGCAACTGAACCAGCAAATACAGAGGCGGTGGCAGTGGAGGGAGAGAAGAAAAAGAAGAAAAAACATAAGGATGGGGAAAATGGCGAGGAGGGTTGTAAGCGTAAATTGGAGGCGATTGATGGGAGCCCTGCGCCAGATGTTGCTAAGAAAGTAAAGATTGGTGAAACTGTAGTAGTGGGGGCTAAAACAGAGGAGTTAGAGGTGGAAGTTGAAAAGAAAGAGAAGAAAAAGAAAAAGAAAAAAGAAGGGGGTGATGAGGATGTGACTTCTGATTTGGAGAAATCTGAGAAGAAGAAAAAGAAGAAGAAGAGCAAAGACGCACAGAATGGAAGTGCCTCTGTATTGCCTACGGCTACCGGTGGGAGTGATGATGAGGCAAACAAAAGTGAGAAGAAGAAGAAGAAAAAGAAGAGTAAAGATGCCGAACAGGAGTAGATCGATCAATTGCAGCTTTGAATGAGGAAATACTCATGTATGTTTTACTAATACCTCATCTTATCTTCAATGGGGTGTTCAAAATTTTGTGATCTTGGTCATTTCTAGCACAATTGTTACTCTTCAAGTTTATGTATTAGAATGTTTTTTTTTTTCTTTATCTTTTTTGTTTACATTAATAAATTTAATGTTCTGTTTGATCTTTATTTTTATTGCTCACTTAGTGTTTTCTTTTTGTGGATTGCATCTGTTGTAGGAATTGCAATAATTTTTCAAATATGATCAATATTTCTAGTTTCAAATATGCATGTTTCACTAGATATTGAGTAGGTGAATATATTGTATTGTCAAACATGAATGTTTGATATAATTCATAATGTTATGGTTCTTGGTGGATTTATAGATAGTTTAACCTTTGCACTGATTGAAATGCTTAATGTCACTTCAAACACCAAAGGAAGGAATCATCTGAATAAAATTTAAGTGTATGGTATCTTTTTTTGATGTTTTCAAAATCAGCTAAATGCTCTAACATTCATTGGGCTGATACCATTAGCCTTCTGAATTTGGAAATTTGAACTAAATTCTTCTACTAATTTTGTGGGGAAAACCTTAGCAAGCAAACACAAAAGACTAGGGTTCGTTTGGGATGTGGGTTGGCTTTTTGGCTATTTTAGTCTAGGGCTAAAAAACCTTGTTTGGGATATGCTTTTTAGCTTTGTGGCTTTTGGGAGAGAAAAAATGAAATGATTATAGTTTGGATGTAATGTTTTGTCTTATTGAGCTAAAAAGCCTATTTTGCCTTTTTGTAACTAAAATAGCCAAAAAGCCTGGCATGCCAAACGAAGGCAACTCAATCCGAAAACCAGTTAAAATTCCTCCTTTTCGTCTTTAATATTATACAGTGTGCTGGGTGATGTATCTAATAAGTAGTGTCATGAATTGGTTTTTCAAAAAGAATTTAAAATACCAGTTTGGACTTATGATGGATCAGCTAATTGATCATCTCGATATCCCTCTTCTCCTCATTAGTTGCTTTCTCTATTACTTGGAATCTCTCGAAAATGTCACTTTACCTCTGAGCCTGACAATTTGGATACGAATATTCTAACTTTTGACAGTAATTGCTTTATCAATGCAGTTGTGTATGAGAAAAGTTTGGTTATATCACCTGATGACAAATGGGAAGAGGAAGAGTTGAGAGGGGGGAAGCAACATATGTGGAAAAATTCATTTCAGGCTCAGCTCATACATGGAAAAGGGCCAAAGATGATTCCTCAGAGTACTTTACAGCTTTAAGGAAGAATATGAAGAGTATGGCTTAGATTTGGAATAGACAGTAGATAACTCTTTAACTTAATTTCATTTAGATGAATGCAGACAGCTAAAGTGATTTTTGATTTCTTGAAATGAAATGTTATGCTTATTTTGTGGTTAATGACTTTGAGTACCTCAAAGGTATGTGAGGCTTGCTTGAAGAGACTGGGTCTTGCTTGAAGAAATCTTTTGGGTGATTCATATTGTTGATTTAATTTTCATAGCAGAGTAACAGCACCTGGAGACATATATACTACAGTTGTTACATATTTTTGAAGTGTGGCGAACCTTTCGGCATGAAAGTCTGTGAGCCTTGTTAGGCTGCAAGTCAACTTTATGCAGTAGTCTAATTTTTGGTCTGTTCCCAAAAATTAAGCAAACCATGTGTTAATGTTCTATTTTGTTGATATATTTTCATAATCTTTTGTTGGTCTAAACATTTTGGACAACAATCAACATTCAGTGGTTTAAAGATTTCAATCGAAAACAATTGCAGAAATTACTTTTGAGATGCAATGCCAAAATTAAAGTAGCTGGCCCATCTACTGCATCGGAGCTAAACAACTGCACTTCCAGGGAATTCTGAGAACTGGATAATGTTGTGTATTGATGGGGAACCTACACTTAATGTAAAACAACATTCTTGATTTACATTGCTGAGTTTGCTGTAATTATAGGTATTGCGTAGAGTTGAGAAATCAAATTGGTTAGACAATTGTTGTTGCTAATTATTCACAGTTGATGTTCTTTGATTTAACAGAGTTGTGCTAATTATTCATTCTTTGATGTTGCTAATTATTCATTCTTTCTTTGTGGAGTTCGTTTCCTCAATCATTCTTTCTTTGTGGAGTTCGTTTCCTCAATCGTGAAGGATCATATGTTTTGAAGACTAAAGTGTATCCTAAGTCAATTTTATTATTTGTAATGTGGTTTGGGAATTTCGGGTTTGTGATAAGCTAGGTATTTTGAAAATTTTGCAATAACATGCCTAGGTGGTTTGGGGATTTCGGGTTTGTGCTAAGCTATTTTGCTCAAACAAGCATAGGCGATTGAAGAGCTAGCAGTATAGTTATACTCAATGGTATTGTACATAAGGAACCAATGATTAAAGGATCAACATAACTGACATTCAGGACTTTTTCAGTGACGAGTCTCCAATTGATTTTCGGAGCACAACCATGTTGTTGGTCTTGGAGATCTCCAAAGCTGACGAGTAGGATGTTGAGTTGTAGATCTTGTTTCAAACTGCTATATAGTGTCTGCCCTAGGCACCTACAGGGAACTACATTTAGTCACATATTTGATAATAAATTTTTTTGATCTGTTCTAACGTTGATTCTAGTTTTATGTTTGCACACAAATTGGGTAATCAGTAACTCACATCTAAAGGAACATGACATTTCTTAGACATATTGAGTTCAGCTGAATAAAAGTAGATGCTTTCATTCTCTTCCTCAGGTCTGCATACCTAGCGTAGGTTTGAAATTACACAAGTTTTTATGAAACTGTTCATGGATTCATCGTTGGCACATGCTAATGTTTGGATAAATTACATTTTTATTTTTCCTAGTTAACCCATCATATTTTCTTCAAGTTCTGACACTAGATATTGTACATGCTTTTATGCTGTGTTCGGATTTTAAATTTGTATAAATAATTTTTAAAAAAATGGAAGAGGTGAAATTTTGAAACAATAGTGTTTTGAGAAAGCAAACTGAAAGTAAATATTTTTTATTTATTCAAAACAATTAACAAAAATCTACATTCCATTTTTATGTTTTACAAATGCACTCAGGCCACCATTTTCATACATACATACACACCAGATTTTTTTAAATTTTATTTCTTTGTTAACAAAGCATGATGTATGTTTCAACCAGAGATCCCAATAGCCTTAACCTTAGCATTCTGCCCCTCCTCTTTGGGCAGTCACAGTGAGTACCCCATTCTCCATGCTAGCCTTGACTCGATCCATCTTGGCATTCTCCGGCAACCTGAATCACTGGAGGAACTTCCCACTGCTCTGCCCCATATTGTGCCACCTGCCATTCTTTTCCTCCTTGCTCCTCTCCCCACTTATCTAGAGAATTCAGCCTTCTTCCACCTCGACCTTCACCTCTTCCTTATTAAGCCCCAGAAAGTCAGCTTTGAATATATGAGCTTTTGGGGTCTCCTTCCAATCAATCCTTGTTGTGGGGAATTGAGAGGCTTCTCGAGTCGAGGTTGGGAAGTTGGAGAGGGAACAGGTGAAGAAGCCATCAAAGGGGTCCCAAATATCCGAAGACATTGGTTTGTCATTTGCCAAAGAAGCTTGGAATGAGAGACATGTTTGGAGACTAATAAAGTGATTCGAATAGAAAGAAAGTGCTTTTTTCGCAGAAAAAACAAGATGTTACAGAGAGCTTTGAAGGATCTGATGATGAAGGTGAAGTTGGGCAAGCAACTATTTATAGATATGTGAAGATGACTCTGCTTTCATGGTCATTCTGTCATCAATGTTATAATTGAATAAAAAAATGGATGGTACCTACTTCTTCTTCAACCTTTTACCACCTTCATATATAGCATCATCTCAATCTTTTTCCATAGGGTTCAATTGTAAACAACCATGGGTAATTCCATTAGAAACTTTTTGGGTTTTTGGACTTAAAGTCCAGCTACTTTCAAGTTGAAAATTCAAATCAACTTGCACTTAGGTTTGAACCTTAACTTTTTATGTTTATATTTTGAAAAAGTTAAAGGGTTAACTACATAGAGCCCCTAAATTATTGAGAAGTATTACTTTAATTTTTTAAATTTTAAAAACATACAAATGGATTCCCTAAACTATTGAGAAGTATCATTTTTTTCCTCTAAACTATAAAAACGTATAATTAGACCCTTAAACTATTGGCGTGTTTCACTTTAACCCTTTCTGTTATTGGTCCAATTTGTAATTTTTTTATAATTTAGGAACATTTGTATGCTTTTTATAGTTTAGAGAGTAAAGTAATACTTCGATAGTTTAAATGATTCATCTGTACGTTTTTATAGTTTAGAGAGTCAAAGTAATACTTCTCAATAATGTAGAATGTATTAGTGTAAATAACCCAAAATTAAAAAACTAGGAATATGAATTTTTTTTTTTTTTTTTTTGAAAACTAGAAAGAAGGGACATTTTCTTTATTTGTAAAATAAGTGAAACCAAATTTTTTAGTGGTTACAAGTTTTTAAAAATGAAAATAGACACCATATACAAGTTTTTGTTCATTATTTTTAAAATTATTATAAATATAAACAAAAAAAAAATTATAAATATAAATGTAAAGTGATATAAAAATTTTGTTTGCTATACTGTTTTCTTGTGTATAAAAATGAAATTGATTTCAAATTTTTTAAAAACTTAAATAAATTTTCATTCTCTCATCCTTCCTCTTCCTCGTTCCCCCAATACCCATTTGCTAGTCACCATCATCATTCCTTGCCTTTGGCCCCTCTCAAGTGAACTCTCGACAATTTTGAGACCACTGACCAATGTTTTGAAAATCAAATGGGTGAGCGAATTGGAAAAGCAATTAAATTGATGGATCACCGATTCAAATGTCAGGTCAAAACAGTCGAATTGTGACGTTAAAATTAATATTATATAATTAAAAAATATTATTATAAATTATAAATTAATAAAAAAATATATAAATACTAAAATAAAAATAAAAATTGTTGCATGGCATTTATTAATAATATTTAATAAAGTCATAATTGATAAGGAAAAGTCACTTGTTTTAAAAAAATTAAATTTTTTTATCATTGTCTCCAAACAAATTGATTCACTACTAGATTTAATTTTGGAGGGAAATAAAATTTTCAACTCTCCCTCCAATCAATATGATTCAAATAATTTGATTGAATCCCACATTAAATTTTGTAAATTCACTTTGAAATTTTTTTTCTTATAAATAGTAATAGACTTTCATAATCTCTTCAAACTTCAATAAGACTCCTCCTTATGAGAGGAGACTCTTGAAGTAAGAGTTTTTAGTCAAAATTTTAAAATATATATATATATATAAGAAAGAAAGAAAAGAAGAAAAATTTTAAAAATTAAAAAATTTCCAACTATCGGGTCATTTCAAAACCGGTACCGGGTCATTGATTTTCCTGGTTGAACTGGCAGTTCTTCTGGTTTTCACAATGTAAGCCGATTTTTAGCCTAGTCTGGGTTTTTGGGTTTTTTCAGACCAGAACTAGACCCGAGTCTCAGTTCCACCAATTCGATCGATCAATCCAGTCTGCATGTTAAATCATTGCCACTGACAACACCCACCTTGAACCACTACCATCACCCATGAATTGATTATTTTTCAAAATATGTATAGACACCAAAACAAATTTTTTTTTATTTTATTATTTTAATTTTTTTTTCTTGTTTTAAGAAACTAGAAGAATGACAACATTATCAAACAATCAATATAATGTTAGTTGTTATTTGTAATTGCTAATTTCTTTATAAATAATAAAAACAATTAGATCAACCAAGGAGGGCTGTAATTTTTGATCTATCCAACCTAATCAAGTCAAGTTATATTGGGCTCGAAATCTACTCAAGTTGTCAATAGATTTTTCCATGAAATTAATTTCTAGATTTATATAGCATTTTTTTATCCTTTATATTATATATATACAAATTTACTTAAGTATTTGCGTCAAAAACAAAAATAAAAACACAAAAAGTAAAAAAGTAAACTATCAATAGGTTCTAATAATTAGATTTAATTCCCATCCAATCATACTGAAAATAAGTCATAATAAAATTATCGCTAAAAATGATTTTTGTGATGATTTTTTGCATATATTGCTAAAAATTAACAATTAGTAACCTTTTTTTTTGTCACAGTTTTTATAAATTGTAACTAAAATTTACAATTAATGACTTTTTTTATGATAAATTTTTTAAACTGTCACTAAACGTTGAAAATAAATGACTCTTTTTTGTGACGATTTTTTAAAGTTGTGGCTAAAACTTATAATTAATGACATTTCATGTGATAATTTTTAAACTGTCACTAAAAATAAACAATTTGTGACATTTTTTATAGTGATGAAAAATGTCATTAATTATCATAAAACCTATTGGACAATAGTCCACCTATTAAGACATACACGTAAGTTTCCTTTTTTTATTTTTTTTATTTTAAACTATCATTAAAACTTATAATTTAGTGACGTTTTTTGTAACAAAATTTTCAAACTATAGCTGAAAATTAACAATTAGTAACATTTTTTTAATAATATTTGATAAAAAAAAATACCATTAATTATTACAAGACCTATTAAACAATAAATTTATCTATTAAGACCTACATGTAATTCCCCAAAACAAAAACGCTAGTATTTGCAACACAGTCCCTAGTTCATCCTTCTTCAGAAACGAAAATGATTCGTAGCTCGAAATGTCTCTCCCCGAAGGCTCGAAAATGGTACACACTCTCTGTCAGTCCTTTCTCTTCTTCCGTGTCTTTCTTTCTCATTCCCAACAAACTCCCTCCTCTCTCAACTCTTGAAAATCTCTGGAGCTGCGATTCAACTCGGCTACAAAACCCATCTCATTCAAAGCTGCGATTCAACTCGTCTTCAAAACCCATGTGTCATTCGGAGTTACGATTCAAGGATTCAAAACTCTCTCGCTCTCTGGCTCATCGCTTTCAGAACCGAAGCTACGATTAAACTCTTGAAAACTCAGATCAGTGCTCTCTCTCTCTCTCTCATCCCTCTCGCCTCTGTGTTGGGTAAAGAAACCAACTCCAGTCACTGATCCCTCTCTCATCCCTCTCATCTTTATGTTAGGTAGAAAAATCGAAGTTGGCTCCTCTCATAGAAACTTGACATCGCAAAACTAGGGTTTTGTTTTGACTTAAATTTCTGTATTGTACTTTCAATTGCTGTTAGAGTTTTGATTTTCCCATCATTTTGTGTGATGATTTGTGTCTTGCCTTGCGATAGAAACCCAAATTTTGGATTGTAATTTTTTTTGTGGCTCTGAAGTTAGGATTGTATAACTGTATTGTATGAATTTTGTTTTGGGGATTATGAATTTAGGATTGTTATTTTCATTTAAGAGTTGGATTCTAAATTTAGGATTGTGAATGTTAGTGTTTATGAATCTGTATTGTTGTTATTTTTGGGATTGTGAATGTTAGTGCCTTTAATTGCTGTTATTTTTATTTGAAGTTGGATTTTTTTTTTTTTTTTTTTTTTTTTTTTTTTGGATTATGAATTTTGGATTGAATTTAGAATTTCGGATTGTTATTTTCATTTGAGAGTTGGATTCTGAATTTAGGATTGTGAATATTGGTATTTATGAATCTGCATTGTTGTTATTTTTGGGATTGTGAATGTTAGTGCCTTCAATTACTATTATTTTTATTTGAAGTTGGATTATTTTTTTGGGGGGGAAGGATTATGAATTTAGGATTGAATTTAGAATTTAGGATTGCTATTTTCAGTTGATTTGGGGCTTGTAAATTTAGGATTCTTACTTGGATTTTACAATTGGATGATATGAATCTGAATTCTATGAAATTGAATTTTACACTGAAGACCATCTTAGGATTCTTCTTGGATTTTACACTGAAGACCATCTTAGGAGATTGAAATGGCTTATGTATTTGTTATGCAGATAAAGAAATGGCTTCTTCTTCTAATAATAATAGCAACATTAGATTAAAACCAAGAATATGTGATTATGGGAGAACAACTGCCATGTATATCGTACGAACCAATGAGAATGGAAATCAAGGGCGTTTGTTCTTTGTGTGTCCATCAAAATATGTAACTACCAAGCTTTATTCTATGTCAGTATTTAATTAATCCTTTAGAATTTGGAAATTGGTTTGCTTGTTGTCACTAACTGATTTTCATGAATTGTAGAGTAATAAGGCACACTGCAATTACTTCAAGTTTGCAGATGATGATGATGATGAGAACGTTACCTCCACAATCCGTTCCAATACCAGACCTCATAAAGCTCTAACAACAGAAGAATTATACGAGCTAAGGGCAATACTTTCTAAGATGGAAAATGAAATTCATGACCATGGTAGAAGGCTTCAAAAGATAGAGAAGAAATGGAAGGCGATAATTTATGTCATTGTTTTTTGTATGATTTTGTACTTGATAATGTAAATTACTGACTTTGTTAGTTTTGGGGTAATCTATGTTGTAATGAATTGAATGTGAGTATATTTTTGTAATCTATGTTGATGATGTAAATTACTTTCTATGTTGTAATGAATTGAATATGGATATATTTTTGTAGGTGGAAAAGAATATGTTGTTGATGTTATTTCATTACTAAATTAGAGCACATTGTTATCTCATTACTAAATCACATCACATTGTTAATTGTTTTATATCAAAAATTGATTTTAAGACATCTAGTTTTCTTCATAGTCATTACATTTCAGTTTTCTTCATAGTCACTACATTTCAGTTTTCTTTATAGTCACTGCATTTCAGTTTCATTGTTCGTCCTTTTGTTTATCTTCATATTATACTTCAAAGTTTTGATTTGTGTATCTAACCATAATCTATATTGTCAAAAATTACGTGCGAAAAAAATTTATTGACTACAAACAAATGCATCTGTATCACTTCATAAATTAAAAGCAACCAAAATTCAGGAATCAAGATTGAGTTTGCTTTCTACATTTCATTTTCATATATACACTTTCATGTACATATTTCCACAGCAATTCTGTTGTCGATACAGGGGAAAAACTAGAAACCTGTGTAGAATCTGTTGTTAGGGAAAATATATGATTCCCCACAAGTAAATCAATCAATGGGAATAAAAACTAATGCAGAAAAATTAAATCAAAAGCAACACAAGAATTTTTACGTGGTTCCCTCAATATGAGGTACGTCTACGAGGTCGAAATCCGATTCTACTATCAACCAAATAAGTTTCCAAACGATTACAAACGAGACACGAATAGTCTCACAAACCACCCTTAGGTGAATTCCAAATAATCACAAATAAACAAAGAGAAAAGACCTTACCAAATAGATGAACAAAAATCTTCAGAACCAGAGTTGTAGAAGATCCAAAATAATGAACCAAATCAACACGGAAAACGAAGCAAAGAACCACCCAAATTAATTCCACTTTTCACACACCCAAATAATTGATTTCACCAAAGTGGAGTATGTGTAGCAGCCATTCTCTTCACTTCGGGATGAGCAAAAACAATATCTAAAATATTGTGAATCTAGGGTTTTTATCAAAACCTTAGTTGTTTTCAAATTAAATTAGGTCTCCACAAAATTAGATATAATATATAAAAATATATTATACCTAAACCAAACCAAATTAAAATTCTTTTTTCAAAACCAATTGGGTCCCACACTCTAATAAGGAGGTATACCCAACAAAATCTAGACTTTCTGATTGATCAGGGCTCCTGAGTCATCAATGACTATAAATGAAATGTCTGGTTTTAGCAGTTTACCTTGTCTCTTCAAGTAAGCATGAACACCTAGTAATGATGACATTACCATTACTAAAACAATTATTTCAATACTAAATCACAGCACCTTGTAAAATCATGAACACAGTCCCAAAATAAATTTCCGCATGAACCTTGTCGAAGCACATATATGAGATCAAACTGTTCCAAGTTTACAAACCAAGGTCGTAAAATTACTAGTACGCAACTAAAAAAAAAAAAAAAAATGGGGTGTTTGGATCCACATCTATATTCAAGTCCACAAATTTGGAAGCAATTGTCGAACTTTGACTGCTTATATTATTCGTCACTCCTGATTGACTCAGAGATGCGCTTCCAATTTTTTCCACCATTTGCATTGCGCTTAGGGCTGCAAATGAATCGAGCTGTTCGTGAACAGGCTCGGCTCGGCTCGGTAAGGGCTCGGCTCGGCTCGGCTCGTTTAGTAAACGAGCCGAGCTCGAGCTCGATTATTGAGCTCGTTTCATTAACGAGCCGAGCTCGAGCTCGCCTGTGTTCGGCTCGGTAGGCTCGTTTACCTATAATTAAATTATATAATAAATATATTATTTATATATTAAAAATATATAAATATATATAAAAATAATAATATAAATGCATTTTTTATATATTAAATAATATAAATAATATTTTTTATTTAAAAATTTATATTTAAATAATATAAATAATATTAAAAAATTTATCGAGCGAGCCGAGCTCGAGTTCGACAAAATTAACGAGCCGAGCTCGAGGCGATCCTTATCGAGGCAGCTCGAGCTCAATAAACGAGCTCGATAGCTTAACGAGCCGAGCTCGAGCCCAGCAAGGCTCGGCTCGGCTCGGCTCGTTTGCACCCCTAATTGCGCTACCTTGTGCCTATTCAATGTTAAAGTAACTCATATTAAAAACTGTTCTCACAAACATATTTGCAAATCACAACAAGCAAAACCATTTCATGTTATATCATCAATACATACCGATACATACACACTCTCTTGTGTCCCATCCATACAAGGAAAATAGTATGGTTGAGCTTGCGGTACCTTATGATACAGTCTCTTCATCAGTAATTTGGAAGTCATGATAATAAAAACAATGGGAAAATATAATTTAATCCTTGAACACTTACTGGTTCGTACATACTCACTTGTTTATCATCCGTATAAGGAAAATAGTACGGTTAAGCTTGCAACACCTTATGATATAAGTAACACAATTTCATTAATAATTTAAAACATTCAAATCAAAACCCCCCCCTCCCCAAACAAAGAAAGAAGTAGTCGACTGTAGCTCGCCTTTTTCGTGTTCCTTTCGCAAGGTTTGAAAGAAAGCTCTACAGTTCAGACTCCCGTGATTCTGAATCTAGTCTCACAAGTGCTGTGTGAAATTGATAAACACCAAAGAGTCCAAATCTAGTAAATCGTTTTGGAAAATTGAATTTGAATAAAAAATGTCGAAATTGGACTGCTTTGCTAGATACAGAGTCGCCACCTAAATAGTTTATTTTAGGAAAATTTAGGAAATTCATGACTCGTGCCAAAGGCCACGTGTCCGTCATCACCAAAGTTTCCTCGACTCGGGAACTTAGGTACGAGAGGAGAAGGTCATGAATTGAGCACCCCCGCTCGCCCGATCAAAGATTGGCCTCTACTAATCGTGATATGATTTTTTTATAAACATTATGTGCTCTTGTTCTGGTTATTAAGCTAACTTTACTATGTGATGCGCACAAACAAGTATAAACTAGTTTGCAAGACTTGGAACAATTCAACTCATGTTTATTTACGAAAATTGTTTGAATTTTCCACCTCAAGTGGGCTTAAAGTTTGCGACTTCACCACCAAACATAGTGAGCTTAAAACATGATTTGCCACTCAACAAAGTGAGCTTAAAATATACATTTGTTGAATCGTTCCAATTCAAACAACAAGCCTTTATCCACAAACCTTCAAGCAGTTTAGCAAGTAAGCACATAGCCTCATGGTGAGCATGCTAATCATGGAAACATTCACACTTATGCAAGTATGCTAAAGCGTAAAAACTCACCTAGTACTCCAAGCTAAGAAAACATGAGTTAGTGAAATATGCATGATTTCTAATTATATTAAGTGCCTAATGCAACACATACAAAGAATGCAATTAATAAGCTCGGCTACTAATATGGCATATGAATCGATTTGATAACATACGATTAAATACGTATTCAAATAAGTATTTAAATGGCAATGCAGTTTGAATGATGCGCCGAGCCTCGATGCATGCAATACGAATAAATGGATGCAAACATAAAGCATAAGGTATGCTAATTAAAATATGACCCTAACCTAATCATCGAAAGCGATTAAATAAAAGGGAAAAAGACTTGGGGTTGGAAAACATACACACACGCATGCACACTTATCACAACATTACGCCCTTACGAAGGAGTGTCCGAATGAATAAAAGCTAACTAACTAGCTACACTAATTAAGCTAACTAATTATTACAAAACTTGAATTAATTAACTAGCTATACTAGCTAACTAATTATTTACAACACTTAATTAGGTACAACTAATTAATTACAACGCATATTTGATTTATTGCTAATTAAACTAATTAGCTAATCCCAGGAAGCGAGGGAGGCCCCGTGCATGCTCGGTTTCCATCCGAAAAGCCACTGCCTTGCTGCTGAATGCCTCTGTTTGCACATTGAACACCAATAATTCTGCCCACTTGTAGAACACCTCTACTCCACTTTACCAACACACTGTGTAAATTTCACTGATGGTCGACAAGGGGCTGGTCAGCTACCACTGGTGGCCGGTCGGCTACTGGTGGTGGCTGTCGGCAACTGATAACCTGGACTTCCTTGCTCTTGAAGAGGAATAACACTTTTGCTCACAAACCACAAGTCCTTCACTCTCAAGGGTTGAAATTGGGACTCAATAATCTCAGCAAGGAGAGCTTCAATATTGGTTTAGGAAGTGTAGAGAGAGGGTGTATAGGTTGCAAGATAGAGATAAAGAGAGAATTCCAAGAATTAGAGCCTTTGGAATTTTTTTGTAACCTTAAACCACAAGGAAAGGCCTGTTATATATAGAAAAACAGCTAACAGGTCAAAAATATCAAGCTTTGAACAGCTGGAACTTGTAGGGGACAGCTGCCCAAAAATATCTAAGTTTTTCACTAGTGGCCGACCGGCCAGAAGTGTGGATTGTCGGCCATCAAAAATTTGCTTCTAGGCCCAATTTCAAATGGACATATCTCCTTCATCTAGACTCCTTTGCAAGCCATTCTTGAGTCTAAATTAAAGCCCTTGAAGTCTACATTCCAATGGTGGTAGTCTCACATCTAAATTATAAGTGTGCTAAGGGATATGCCTATTTTAGTGAAGGTTGCTCAGTTTTGGCTTAACTGGATTGATGCCTAACTTCAACCAGCCATATCTTTCTCATCCGGACTTGGCTTTAGGAGATTCTTGAGTATAAAATGAAGCCCTGAAAGTCCACTTTCCAATGATGGTGGCTTCACAACTTTAGTCCAAGTGTACAAAAGGATAGACCTGATTTAGTGAAGGCTGCCCGGTTCTTTTTTAACGATTTATGCCCAACTTTTTCCCCATCTAGGTTTTTTCCCTCTCCTCCAATTTTCTTTAACTCCAAACCTCTAAATAAGATGTTTTAAAATATTTTTGAAAGAGTTCACCTCTCTTCCATTTATTTCTACTTTGCCCTTGCTCAATTTATCGAAAAGTGCAATTTTTAACGAAATACGAGGCTCGGAACATCGTAAAAACTTTTGGGAAAAATATTTTGAAAAAGAGAGTCTTAAAGTCTAAAATGATTTTTTGGTCCAAAATTGGGTGTAAGGTTGGGATTTAGAGCTCCTCTTGCTGAAGAAATCGAACGTTTGTACAACATAACTTTCATCATCGAGTGATCAACTTGTAGCACCCAAGTTTTAAGGGCAGTCAAAAATAAGGTGTCTACATCAACCCTCAAAGACATACCAGTTCGTTCGTATTGTCTTCCATGCCATTCGTACAACCAAAATTCAACTTACGAGGTTCACTTTGACCCAACTTACGACCCTATAGTAACATACATTGGTGAAAAAGTTAGAAAAAAAAATTCTAAAATTTACATACAAAGCACAAAATAAAAAATTTACCTGGACTTTTGTAGCCTTTTTGGTCTTTCCCTTCAACCGATTCACTATTTCATCCAAATTGCTAACCTTCCGTTTCATACATAGATGACTTCTTTGGTGAGCAACCAAAGGACTAAGCACCTTACGAGTCATGCTTGCCTTTGTAGTACTGCGACCAGACAGACTTTTTGGAGAAGTATTATAAGGTGGGACAGTACTACTAGAAGGTGGCACATTACTCGCACAACCTGATTCATCTTTTCCGACTCTATCCTTGATTTCTCTCAAACCAAGTTGAATGACTTTGTGTTTACCATCATCGTTGAAAGACATTTCTATAATTGCATTCAATGTCTTGTGGTAGTTATCATGTACCTTTGCATTTGGAGCAGCTCCAGATTTCGTATATGTGGTTAGAATGCATGTGTACCCACTTTTCAAACCTTTTCTCCATCTCGACATAATGTACTTATCTGGAACCTCATATATGCACGTCTTAATGAGCACACTAAGTGAATAGGCACACATGATCCCCCTAAACTCAAACCACCGACACATACATTGCATTTCACATTCAGTTGAATTAAAGTAGACAACAAATTCAACCTTCTTCATTTTGTCACCCACTACAACAGCCTCCTTGACATGATAAGTACAAATTAATCCCTCATCTTTTACAAGAGTCGCATGACAGTACAATAGTCGTTTCAATTCTACTTGAACTTCTTTAAATTTTGCATTAGTGTAGGCTACACGAAATTGCTTCTCAAACTCATATACCATTAAGCAATCATACAATTTGTTTCGAGATTTGAAGTTTGCTTTGGTCTCCTTCTCCACCTTACTTCTCAATGCGTTGTCGTACTGTTTAACAAATTGCTTTAAAGTAGTCTTTGAGTTTACATATCCATCAAAAAATGCCAGCCCAAAAAATATCTTTCACATAGGTAGGAATCCACCTATGTCGCTCACTATATAATACCCCCAACAACTCATTGCCATACAGGCTAAACTTTGCAATCATTGTTTGCCATTCCTCATCAAATTTATTTTTTGTGAAAGAATCATACACTGCATTTCGCAAAGCGAATTTGATGGCTCATATTGGGAATATCCTCTCAATTTCTCTAGAATTTTCTTTATTATATACCATAAGCACCAACAATGTCGAGCTTGTAGGAAGACAATTTCTATGGCATTTTGCATGGCTCTACACTAGTCAATTATAATAGCTTTTGGAGGAGTGGCTGACATGCAATTTAACCGTTCTTTGAATAGCCAAACAAATGTCTCCGTGTTCTCATTACATAATAGCCCACAACCAAACAAGATTGATTGTCCATGGTGATTAACTCCTACAAACGGAACAAACGACATATCATATTTGTTTATGAGTTAGGTGGTGTCAAATGAGACAACATCCCCAAATGCTTTATAAGCCACCCTACTCCTTGTATTCGCCCAAAACAGGTTTCGTATGCGACCATCTACATCAAAGTTAATTGTAGAATAGAAGTTTGAATTTTCTTCTTGCATCCTATGAAAATAAAACGCAACTGATTTGGTATCTCCTATCTCAAGCCTCAATCTTCTAGCATTCTCAATATGATTCATTACATCTCATTCATCAAATATTAATGCCTTATATCCCCCCGCTTCAACAACTATAGAATGAAAATTCCTAGACACCCATATTCTTGCTTCATCATTTATTTCTAACTTCTTTTCACAGGAGTAAAAATCCTCTTATTTATTGGAAAATGCCGTGAGTCACTAGGAATCAACTTATATCTTCCATCCTTTTGTAAAGTTGCTCTTACCTTTGTTTTACAATCAATTTTTGATGACAAAGATGGTTTCATGGGGTTTACTTCTGATCTTTTTGTCCTTTTCTATGCTCGAGTACATTCAATTCCAAAGTATTTCACCTTCCTATCAACTCCAACATTCTGTGTTCTATAAGCTATAGCAAATCCAAGGTCTTTCACATATTTTGCATAAAACTCGTGCACTTCTTGCTTTGAGGTAAAACACATCCCTTTCTTAGGTTCTACAATTTCACCTCTCTCATTTAATGAAGGATTGTTCTTCGGTTCTTCAACTTCCTCACCCCCACTCAATATAGGATTGTTTGAATCAATGTCCATTGTACCTTGAAACTGAAATGCAAAGTGTGAAACAATCTATTGTAATTTGGATGAAGGTCATGCAAATATCATAAAATTCAGTAGAATGAAAGTGGATTACAGAATGAAAAACAAGGTGGATATTAGAGTTGAATACAAAATCAGGTTTTTCAATTTTGCTTACCTGGTTTTGGATTACTCCTACTTTCTAACAAATGCAATTTCACAGAAAATCAACAAGAATAAACGTAAACCCAAAACAGATTTTTAATTGACATCATCTACCCAACATTCTAATTTCATTTCAGTTTCATGTATTTGCTAACATTTACACAACAAATCAATCTCAACAAAGCACAAGCAGATTCAGACAAATCAAAATTAAGATTTTAAACACCACCCCAAAACAGATTTATAGACATCACAGAATCACTCATAAACACACATATACATCACACGTATAACCACTACATTACATTTCACACACACACATATATATACCACAAGCAATATACAAACTGAAAAATCCCCATATTCAAGCTTAACAAGAAAATAAAAATTTATAAGAATAAATAAATAAAAACTCAATCTCAACAAAGCATAAGCAGATTCAGTGAGTACAGTGAGTATTTTGCAAAGATTGACGGACGGCGAGATTCAGTGATTTAAGCTTAACAAGAAAATAAAAATTTATAAGAAAAAAATAATAAATAAAAAACTCACTCAAAACAAAGCACAAGCAGATTCAGTGAGTACAGTGGAGTATTTCGCAGAGATTGACTGACGGAGAGATTCAGTGAGTATAGTGAGTAATCGAGATTAATTTTGAAATGGTATTTCATTAGTCGGTGAATAGTACAGTGATTGACGCTCGGCAGAGATTAACGGACGGCGAACAACATAGTGAGTTTTTCACTGGTCATCGGTAGTTACCCAGGTCGATGGTCAGTGTCGGTCGCTCTCAGCTTTTCTTCTTCAACTGGTTCCTCTCTCTCTCTGCTCTCTTTTCTTCTATTTCTTTATTTTTTTCTAAACGCGTGTGGTGTTAATTGAATAAGTTGCAACTGGGCCAAACATTACAAAAACAACCTTTATCACTTTCGGGCCATTCAAGGGAGCTCCTTTTCAAGCTACATAGCAGACCCGCTTCAGAAAATATGAAAGATATAAAAACCCTAGTCCCCAAATCAAGAAAATGCAAACCCAGAGGGTCAAAGAAGGAACATCAGAAAAGAGAAAGAAAAGAAGGAAGAAGAAGGAAACAGAGCAAAAAACGCAGAACTGAACGATTTACCCGAAGATATCATTCTTGACATACTCTCAAGATTACCCGTTGATTCTCTCGTCCAATCCATCTGCGTTTCCAAGCAGTGGCACTCTTTGATCGAAGATTATGCAAAAACCATTCAATCCTAAAAAGTTCTTGTTAGAATTTGCCGAAATCTTGAACAGAGCGTTTGTTTTGAATCCATTAATCAAGAAGGCTATTTTGAAAGCATTGATTTACCATTGAAGCAAAGTTTATTATCTGCTTATAGCATTGGAATCTTTGGTTCACGTAATGGGTTATTGCTTATAAAGATTGACTGTTATTTATTCTCGTGCAATTCACTCACCAAGTGTTCAAAAAAAGTTCGGGCATATGAGCCCCTGTGGGATGCTCTCTATAATACTGTTTCTGGGCTTTGCTTTGATTCTGCTAGTAATCAGTACAAGGTTGTAATAGCACTTCCTAATTGTAAGATACAGATAATGCAGCGGGTAAAAAGATTCAAACCATACATTGTTTGATAGAATCCGAAACGAAGAACCTTGTGGGTAAATCACATGCTTCACCACCACGAACTAAGAACACCCAGCAATAAAGTGATACCACAGTATGAGTATCACCCACACTAGTCACAGTCCAAAAGCTTGATCGTTATTCTAATGGGAGAGAGTTAAAGAGAGAATGGGAAAAATCATTCGTTATTGGATACATCTCACATCCCATATACCGTATCAGATATATAAGCTAAGCATCTAACCATCTATCCACATCTCTTGATAAGATATGATAGATATAGATAGTGATAGTGATAGTGATAGTAGGTTATCCAAATAGGATAGAAAATAATTTAAATTCAAATTCAAATTATTTAGATGATTTGATATGGGTGATGGGTCATGCCACATGGGCGCCCAAATCCGAGTCCAATACCTGGCCCAATTTCTAACATCTCTCACTCGCACATGAATTGGCATGACACTGCCACATCTCTATCTCAATCTCCCAAAATATTTAACAATCTCATACTAGCCAATGAACCGTTTGACCGCGGAGAACACCTACATATGGGAGCTTTATACTAGAAACTCAATATGAGCCAGCAAAGAGACATCAACCCAAAAAGAATAGAAATAGTGTCTCATGTACCCAGACCCATCTAGCTATATCGGTCTAAAACATCTATAATCCCTCAAAGAGCATGTTTGACCCTCTTAGGTCTCACATTATATTCACACTCAATCAGCATCCCATACAGAGCGATGTGAGCTATTGACAATGAATATAGAGCAAAGATGTAGAACTAGATGATCTTCCCTTCACCTTCATATCATTTAATTCGAAATTGACCGTTTTCCCAGTAATGTCCCTTAAAACCGAATCATAGATGACCGCAGACAACATACCAAAGTAGCTGAACATCAACTCCTCGTCTTATGACATAGTCAAAGGTCACAAAAGGCACAAAGTGAAGTCATTGGAAAAAATGACTTTTAGGACTCACACAGTGAGGAAGTAGGGATCCATTCTCTCACCTCACTAACGGGCCGATAAGCACATGCAGTACGAATGCATGCTATAGTGGAGGAAATCTTCTAAAAAGTGATGTTAAACTCACACACCATACAGATCTTAGTCTAGTCGCTCTTAAGCGCACAAGTCGTTTCCTAGTGTCTAACTCGAATTCTCTATTTGCCCATCTCTTAAGCATCAAATGAGATCTCACATCTGGCTATTCACAACAGGCACATCATGGAAAAGTGAGTATTGTCATATCCATGGTCGGTCTTTAACAAGACCTCATCTTGGCTCGAACCAAGGTGACATAGCTACTGGATAATTTTAGCCTTTCTCTTGGCTTCAAAAACAATAAGCCACTAGTCTCATTCTTACTCGCTACCTAGTGTGAATGGCGATTGCTCATGTGAGTGAGCTAATCTTGCCTGCTAACATCAAATTTATTTATTCTGTGTGTCCTAATTTCGCAAACCATTGCAAAAGGTAGTATACATAAATGTGTAATAGAAATAAATATGAATATTAATGGCATAAATATCCCAAAAAATAAAATAAAATAAGAGTTCAACTGAATACACATATATCACCACTTACATAGTTCTAAAGCCCTAACATGAGTAAGATAAACATCTCTAGCAATGGACTTAGTCAAAGGGTCCGTAACCATGCGACTTATAGGAATGTGCTCTAGGATTACTTCTTTATGCACCACAATGTCTCTGATAAAATTGAACCTTACATCAATGTGTTTGGTTCTCCCGTGGTACTTAGGATCCTTAGCATAAGCGAATGCAACCATGTTGTCACAAATGGATAGTTACAGGGTCTGAAATGTGTGTGACAATATCCAAACACTTAAGGAATCCCCTTAACCAGACTGCTTTCTGAACGGCAGATGAACAAGCCACAAACTCAGCCTCAATTGTCGATAAGGCGATATAGGATTGCTTCTTACTGATCTAAGAAATAGCACCATCGCTAAGCACAAAAGCATATCCTGAAGTGGACTTAGGCTCATTAAAGTCTCCTCCCCAGTCAGCATCACAATAGCCAACTAGATGTAGATCTAAACTTTGATAGCAAAGTGTGTAGTCTGCAGTCCCTCTAAGATATCGTAATATCCTCTTAACTACTTTCCAATGAGCTGGTCTTGGGTTGGATTGGTAACGACTTACCAATCCGACTGCACAACAAATGTCAGAGCGTGTACACATCATAGCATACATTAAGCTCCCAACAGCATTCGCGTAGGGTACACGGGCCATCTTTTCTTTCTCTTCTGGAGTCTTGGACCCATATTAAGGCTTAGGCTCTCACCTATCGCAACAGGAGTGTCAATGGATTTGCAGCTCTGCATCTAGAATCACTCTAGGATAGTCTTAATGTAAGTCTCTTGAGACAAATCGAGAAGTCTCCTAGAGCGATCCCTAAGGATCTTAACACTGAGCACATAGCTCGCTTCACCCATGTCTTTCATCTCAAATGTAAAGAACAACCACTTTTTAGTGGCGACAGTCATCTCCTTGTCATTTCCAACCAATAATATGTCATCCATATATAATGACAATATCAGAAAAATGTCCTTGGACCGCTTAACGTACACACAGTGATCTTCATCGATCATTGTAAACCCATTAGAAACAATGGCTCGATGAAATCTCAAATTCCACTGTTTGGATGATTGCTTTAAGTCATAAATAGATCATTGAAGCTTGCAAATTTTGCACTCCTGTCCTACTGCCACAAAGCCTTCTGATTGATTCATATAGATCTCTTCATCCAATTCTCCATTGAGAAATGCAGTCTTAACGTCCATCTGATATAGCTTTAAGTCCAACTGAGCTACTATGGCCAGAATTAGTCAAATAGAGGCAAACCTCACAACTGGTAAAAAGGTTTCCTCATAGTCCATACCCTCTAATTGGGTGTAGCGTTTCGCCACTAGACGAGCCTCATACCTTTCTATGGAACCATCCGCCTTGTGCTTGATTTTGAGAACCCATTTGTTCCCAATAGTCTTGCCCCCCAGCGGCAAATCAACCATATCCCAGACATGATTTTTCTTCATAGACTCTATCTCTTCATCCATTGCAGCACTCCATTCTTTACTAACAAGGGATAGGAGAGCCTCTTTGAGATTCTTAGGCTCCATCTCATCAATCGAAGCAATCATGAATGCTTCCCCTTCAATCTCAAAATAAAGACGGGATATAGCTCCACGTTTGCTTCTACATAATTGAGAATCTTGAGAATCCTCATTCATTAGATCTAATCCATGGGCAGGTAAATCACTCCCATTATCCCTAGGAGCTTGAGGGATTATTTCCTCATTCTCTACTACGCTACTAGGTGCGCCTTCATGTAGATCCTCCATCTCATAGAGTTCTACATCTCTAGTTACCTCACCTCTGCTAAGGAAATCCTCCTCTAGGAAATCCACATCTCGTGACTCAATTTGAGTCACACTTCCATTCGGATGCTCCCCAATAAACACATAGCCCTTAGAATGCTCACTATAAAGAATGAAGATACACTTCTTTCCTCTATGGCCCAACTTTCCAAACTTATGAGAAGTATTGTGTATGTAAACTGCTGAACCCCAAGGCCGCAAATTGCCTATATCATGCTTTTTGCCAGTCCACATCTCATATGGAGTGGAAGGAATTGATTTGAAGGGCACACAGTTAAGGATGTAGGCAATAGTTAACAAAGCATCTCTCCAATAAGAAATGGGAAGATTAGCTTGCGCCATCATAGATCTAACCATGTCAAGCAATGTGTGATTCCTTCTCTCCACTACACCATTTTGCTATAGAGTCCTAGAAATTGTTAATTGCCTGATAATCCCTTTTTCCTCACAAAGCACTTTAAATTGCTCAGATAAATACTCACGTCCCCGATCAGTCTTTAGAGCCTTAATGCTCTTCTCTAATTAATTCTCAACCTCATTAACATACTGTCTAAAGCAATCCAATGCTTCTGACTTGTAAGAAATAAAATAGACATGGCCAAAACGCGTGCAGTCATCTATAAATGTGATAAAATAAAGGGCTCTGTACATTGCCCTCACATTCATTGGTCCACATATATTAGAATGAATAAGTTGTAATGGGACATATGCCCTTTTAGCTTTCCCAAATGGTTTCCTTGTTACCTTTCCAACAAGATAATGCTCACAAGTAGGCAAAGTGACTCTAGCGAGTGGGCCTAAAAGACTTTCTCTAGCCAATCTAGTCATCATGTCTTGCCCTATGTGGCCTAATCTAGCATGTCATCTCATAAAATCATTATCACAAGTAGATGCAATATTAGAAACAAAGCCATTGGCATTCTTATTAAAACTAAAATCATCCATTTCCAAAACTAAAAAACCATCTAAAAGATAACCAAAACAATAAAAAATTGTTCCCAAAAAAATGCTAGCACCATTATTCTCAAAACAAAAGCTAAAATCAAGGCTCATTATGCTAATAACTGAAACTAAGTTTCGCCGAATATCTGGAACATAAAGAACATCATGAAGATACAAGGTGCGCCCTCGTCGTATTTCTAGCTTATATGTGCCAATGCCAAGTACCTCCACACTAGACTCGTTCCCCATGTAAACTTTTCTGCTCCCAGTAAGTACTCGGCGATACTCAACGAACCCTACTCTATTCCTCGTGATGTGGTCTGTTGCTCCTAAGTCTACAACCCAAAAATAAAGAGAATGAGCAATTAATACTTGACTAGAAACAAAGTATTGAATGTGAGAAATTAAGTAAGGGAGTACCTTCTTCTTCTCAGGGCAATCATGAGCAAAGTGTCATTCTTTGTTGCAATTAAAGCATGTCAATTTAGCCTTTACCTTCTTGCCACCTCTCTTGTCTCTACGCTTGAAATTTCTAGCGCCATTGGGCTTTAGCGCAGTTGTTGCTTACTTCTTAGGAGTACCTTTTGCTTTTTCATGCTTGAATTGAGAAGTCCTACGTGAGCTTGACTCAACCACCATAGCAAAACCATCAGACTTAGTCGCCTCTAGCTCTAAATGACACGATATGTCTTCGAATGTTTTCACACTCTCATTATGCATCATGTTCTACTTCATTTGCTCCCAAGAATTTGGCAGAGAGCGAATCACAGCTTGTACTTGTTGCTCTTGAGTCAAATTGTGCCCAGCAGCTGCAAGCTCACATATTATGGCTGACATGACCCTCAAATGTTGCTTCATTGTGTGATGCGCCTTTTTCTAATAAGAATCAAACTTCATAGTCAGCCCACGTAGCTTTGCCAAAGAGGTGACACCAAACTTTTTCTTGAGAGCTTCCTACATCTCAAATGCAGTCGGGCAAATCTCAAACTCACTAATCAAGTCGTTATGCATGCTACTTAACATGGTAAAGCGTACACATCGATCTTTATTACTCCAAGTTTGATAGACTTCAAGATCATGATGATGTTGAGCTGAATTGCCCTATTCAGGCTCAACCATCACTTGTTCAAGTGTGTTCAAAACTTCTTGCTCATTGAGGAGGTGTTAGATCTTACGGCACCATATGTCATAGTTATCGCCATCCAATTTCTCTCCCTTAGTTAAGTCTGCCATCACTCTCTTAACTGCCATTTCTACATACAGAGTAAATAAAGAACAAATGCGTAGTGGATCTTAATGATAGCAACACCAAATTATTTTGCAGCAAAAGAATCTAAATTAAATAATGATAACATTATACACGTCTCAAGATCAAAAATTTGCTGTGCTCGTAATTATTTCTTGCGCCTCTAGTGACAATTATCAAAATTTAATTTAATTCTAAAAAAAAAAAAAAAAAACCTCCCACTTCTTATGGCATGTACAAAACATGATAATTAATCTAACTCCATACAATAGTATCTTAATGTAAATTTACAATTAACTCATGCTATATTCATTTAATAATGGAATTAAATAAAGAAAAACTATACATGCTTCTCTAATCACAACATATCACAAACTCTAGGAAAAATAACAATATGATATGTTTAATATTCAAAGTATGCCATAACATAAAGTAAATCACTTCTAAATCTTTTTTGAAATTTTATGGTATTTTTCTAGAATTTTAAATAATTAATAAACACACATAAAATCAGAAATAAATATTCTAGAATCTAAGAAAATGCAACAATCATACCAGTAAATAGTGAACCATTATAGTAGTCTACAGTAAAAATTTCAGCCCCTAAAACTTAGTCATGCAACACCAGAAGTATTTTAAAGTAGAAATAATGAATTATTATTTCAGGAATTTTTTTTTTATTTTCATAAAATTGTGAAAATTTCATAGTAGATAAAAACATTTAATTCTAAGTCTAACAGTACCAACCACACTTAAAACAAAACTATAATGAATTACTTATGACCATTTAAAGCAATTTTGGATTTTTAAAACAAACAAACAGAGCCTTACATCCAGCAACTAAGCCAGTCAAGCCGGTGTGAAAAACGACTCAGCCCATGTAGGCAAGGTGCTAGGTGCTTGGCGATGGAAGCGACGCCAATGGCCAGCGAGATGAAGCGGCGCTTAATATGGCGCGTGTTGCTCACGCGCCATCTTCGAGGGTGTTTTTTGATCCAATTTTGGTACTGCTTGACTCCATTTTTCAAAATAAAAATAATGGTGGTCTCAAAAATGACATTTAACAAACATAAATAATGGGGTGTATCTAGTAGCGAAGCTAGGAATTTAATATGAGGGGCACTTATTAATTACAATCTCAAATTTTTTCTTCCTCGATCAATAACAATAACATAATAATAATTTTTCGAACTAATGTTAAACATTAAAAATTAATACCCATTACAAAAAGTTTTAAATTTTAAACTTTTACAATTGACCCCGACGAGTTTTTATCTTTTGAAATCTTTCCATAATAGTATCATTGTCAATGCCATCAAAAATATATCTCTCAATGTAGACAATCAAGCTATCATTTATCCATTCATCACCTATTCGGTTTCACAATCAATTCTTCACAATATTCATAACTTAAAATACCCTCTCAACAGTAGCTGTTGCAACAGGTAAGATTAATGCTAAAGTCAAGAGCAAATACACCAATGGTTATACTTTGTCTCTTCCAGTCTCTACCATTTTCTTAGCAAGATCGGCAATTCCATTCAACATTGAGAACTCACTACTGGATAGCATGTCGATAATATATGTATCAAGTTGATCATTAAGTACCATGAGCTCCACTGAAGAAAATTCTTTGGGATAAAATTCAGCAAGATGTATTAACTTTTTCCTGTCAAAACTAGAGAAAGAGTTAGATGGATTCAAACATGCCACACAAAATAATAACTCAGTGTTCGACTCAATGAAATGAGCATTTAGTTCTTGAATTTGCATATCCAAAACAGTGTAGAATAACTCAGCGCGATAGTAATGTGAGTTTGTAATTTCTTGAGCATTGCGCCTTTTTCTCCCTCGAGCTACAAACATATCTTCTATTTGGGGAACATTAATTTCATGCTTTTCACAAAAAGACAAAATATCATCAAGTAAAGATGTCCACCCACTCTCCCTCATCTTTTGGAGTCGTACTTTAGAAATTTGAACTAAATTCATGGTATTAACAATATCTTGATGTTTTCTTTGTAGTGCTTGCGATAACTCACTTGTAATAGCCAATGTCGTTTTCATCAAATGAAGATTGAATACAAACTCAAATGATTGAATTGAGTCCAACAATATATTTGCTTCTGCTCGTTGTTCTGAATTTGAACCATCCTTTGAAATTATTTCAAGCACATCAATCACTGTTGAAAACATACTAGCTAAGCTAACTAAAGTACCATAATGTGAACCCCAACGTGTATCACCAGCACGTTTAAGATTAGTTTCTTAATTTAAGCCTTGCCTACTAGATAGTTCTCCAATATTAAGTGCCTCAGCAACTTTTGCAGCTTGCTTCTCCCTAACAATATCTCGGCGTTTACATGATGCTCCAACAAGATTCACCACATTAGAAATCGAAGTAAAAAGTAAAGCAATTTGATTATGATTCTTTGCCACAGCTACAAGTGCCAATTGCAATTGATGAGCAAAACAATGAACATAATATGCACAAGGATTCTCTTTCAGTATAAGTGTTTTAAGATCATTGAACTCACCTTGCATATTACTAAACCCATCATATCCTTGACCCCGCAATCTGAAAATACTCAATCCAAGTTTGGAGAATAAATTTTCCATAGCTTGTTTA